>OX411543.1:74538780-75071280 GCA_948146395.1 Fragum whitleyi
TTTAATTTTCAGAAATTTGCGGCCCGAAAAAAAAAGGCATTAAACTAATTTATCCAAAAATCGGCCAGATGAAATTTGTCTGAAATCTGATATTTCTTTTTTTCCTATTTCCGTTTTTTATGCTCGCCTTCTTCATGTGACGTTTCACGTGCGGAATTTCTACAATAGGGATTCAAAGTTTATTACCCTAACGTCGAAATTTGGAAAAGAAAAACGCAGTACGTCGAAAATGCGCTACATTGTAAAAGTATTTCAAAGATTTCTGTACATAGAAAAAGAAAATTCGAAATGATTTTTCATTTTTTATGAACATTCATTGGGTTTTTCCAATTTTCTTTAAAATGATATCACTGCACCCACAAAAAGTGTTTTAACGTGATAATTTAGGGATTACATATATACAAAGAATTATTCACAACTCTCAAAAAACGCTTTTGTCCTCTTCCATCTTAATTACGTCAGGCAGTGCCTATTTTGTAAAGGCAATTTCGAAATTTCAGTACTGTTACGATGATAACGTAAGCAAGAAAATATTTGGTTCTATAGGGTTAATCACAATATTGAGGGCGTTAACATTTGCAGAGACCCGAAAATGGTTAAACGCCCGATTGCGAATCACGATGTCGTTAAAGCATCTTGAGGGTCTCCTCAAATTTTTACGCCTGAAAGAACGTGAATTGAAGCTATTATTGCATGAAAAGAAAGGCAAAGTATTTATTCAAACATATATATAAAATAATTCATAGGAACCGAACTCCAATACCAATAATGTCCCGGAAAAATTGGGATATGCATTGCATTGTCACTTGTTTATACCGACGTTGCTTAGTAAATTTATGCCGGCACAAAATTAAACACGGGAAAAGAATTGATTTCTTTATCTATGCTCTACATTAATGTTAGGCAAAGAAATTGATAAAGTGTGTAGACCGATACTGAGGATATTAAAGTGAAAAAAGCCGGGCGTTACCAGCACGTGAATTTACTTCTTAATCCACGTTTTCTCCCGTAACCGCCCGGGTTTTGTCCGTTAACGTGTGCCTATAACAACCCTTAAAACGTACATTTTATGCAAAAAAAACCCCAAATCATTAAATAACGATGCCTTCCCGGAATCGTCCCGACATCTAGTCGATTTCAACGTGTTTTTATCCATAAAGGGGGGGGGACTACTGTAAGCGAGTGTGTTAGAAATATTTATCATGCCTGTTTTGCCCTGATAACACCTGCCTGATAACATAACATGATATCAGTCAGTCTATTTTTAGAAACAATTTACATACACTTTCACCTGATTTTTTTTTTTTATTTTAAGGGTTTATTATAATTAAGCGCTGAAAATGATTGTATGATAAATAGAATAACGTGTTAGTGTCTTAAAATATCAATGTTATCTGTTCTCGGCTGCGAGAAATTATCATGACTCGGCAGAGCCTCGTCTTGATAAATTCTCCCAACCTCGACCAGATAACGCTGTTAGTTTTAGACACTTACATGTTATTGGTAGGCCGCAGAAGCGGCCTACCATTATGAATGCGTTTTGAACATGACCATGGGGGATTAGGGATACATTATTATAAAACCTGTCTAATGTTTTTATTCAAAACATAGAAAACCGTATAATGCAGTCTGGATCAAACAACAGTTTTTCAAAAACTGTTTTGTTATGAAAATTATTGAGCAATAAAATCAGGGTTTTGGGTTATGAACTTGATTTTACAAATATTGCACATTTCATTAAAATGACTGATCTGTCAGACATGTTTGACCTAGTTTTTACTCTTTTTCCCCCCTGTTTTCTGCAATTTTTTACATCAAAGTGATTCTCACAGGAGATACATCTATGGTTACACTCCTGTCTGTTTTGGTCTTGTTAAACATATAGTAAAAATGGCATTTTTGCGGTTTTAAAAAAAACACAATACTTCATTGTGCACAATTACACTCGAAATCCTTTTGGTACAAAAGTGTGTGATGACTTATATCAAAGCTCTGGTCTTGGGAATAAATGTTTCTACCTTAATTAATCTAATCCTGTGTGTGATATGTAGCAATTGTCTGGCACTTAGCATAACATAATTTCAAGCCAGTTACTATTATTCAAGCATTAAAACAATGCGACAAAAGGAGCATATCACTTTTTCTAACCAAACTATTTTGGAACAACCGAAGTAGGTCCTTTTACTTCAAATAGGTGCAGTCTTAGTACTAGTTTGAATGACAGCTATTGAATGATAACTTGAATATTTGGCCTCGTGTTCTGATTTCAGAATTGTTTGTGCTTTTATTTTGAGTCTGTATTTTCTTTCTTTATGCTCATTTCTTCGGATAACTCCGCATGCATCAGCATGAGGGTTGAGTGAATATATTATTCTAACAAGAGCACCGCCTATGGGTGCAACCCTTGGCTGCAGGTGCTGGATAATACAAAAAGCTGAGTGAAAAAAGGGACTCTTATAAAAACCCTTTTTAAGAGTTGTCCCCCTTGATTGTCTGGATAGCTCTTGAGATAGTGAACATACATGCTAAATTTTATGAAGATATCTTCAATAACAACAGGTCAACAACAACAATGCCAACGCCCTAATGATCCCCATACCTCAAGTTTTCTTAGAAAACAGACAAGCTAAAAAAGGCAATCACTTTACCATCATGTGTAATTCATTGTGCCTATGTTGAAATAAAGTACTCCTTAGTGTATTTAAGCCGGGTGTGCATGCTAAAGTAGGGCCATTATTGTTGTTAAAGTCTTTAAAATAAAGATAGGTATTGTTTGAAAAAAAAAAGAAAAAGAAAAAATACATTATTCAATGATGATAACCAAATAATTTGCGGCCTTCTTTGATGAATTGCATCAAAATTTTGTCTTGTTCTTTATAGAAATACCTTGAGTGTCTGACTCGTGAGACATACTTGAGGTTGCCATCGTTTCTGAGGGGAGTTATTGAGGTGTGCATTCAATTTTCTATCATCCATTATGTGTATGAGAGAACCATCCCCGGTTCTACCAGCATTACCATCAGATCGGCAGTTTTTAAACCTGTCCAGTTCCGAAGCACAAATGATGCAAAACCCATTCCTGTACACCTTCGTTCCCATTGGTGTAGGGGAGTATACTCCATTTTCACAAAGAGATCGCACAATTTCTATGTCCAAAGGTAGGCTGCCAGAATATCCGAAAGGAACAAACTTTATTTCTTCTGATTCACACGTGTTTACCATGTCCCTGTAACAACGATGTTTAGATAGAATAGCAGGGTTACCAAACTGAAAATCAATGACACATTTAGAAGAAAGTCTCCCTGACATGAAAACATCAAATTCTGATGATAATGCGATACTTCTCCGGTTGATATCACAAATCATTTTCGACACGGATGGTGTCAATTTCGTGGCACCGTGGCAAATAGCGCACCTGCTATTCTTGTAAATTAGGCCTGTGTCCGCCGAATAAACGGGATAGAAGGAGCCAAAGGCGGGGAGGTAGCTATCATCGCATGTCGGTGAATATACTTGGTCTGGTCCAATTTTGACAGGTCTTGATACGATACATCCATTTGACGGCGGCGCCACTATCGTTCTGAAGGCTGGAACGTCCCCTCGCCTTGTCCTACTAGGTGGCACCAATTGAGTACTGAGACAGTCGAACATATTGAGGTCGGTATTGTCAGAGGACGAGTCTTTCTCATCTGGAAAACAACAGTTCTCCTCTCTTTCACAATCAGGATGGCAGGAGCAACCTGAAAAAATCAAAGCACTGAAAGTACTGAAGACGGCTTTGTGGAGATGAAAAAGGACATCATCCATTTAAATGTATGGTAAATGTAAAATATTTCGACCCAAGTTCGGAAAGTTTCAATGTAATGCAAACTTTAAAGGCATTTACGGTTTACGGTTCATAAGATGATGGAATATTGCATTAACATCTGAGTTTTGTGTAAGAAATATGCGTGACATACCAGTGAAAAAGGGAATATCGAAAAAGAATTTGAAAAATAGACAGGTTCCAGGACCAGTCAACCAGAGGTCGCATTGGCAAAAATCCCTTTTCGAAATACCCAGATCATTCCTTTTTGTGCTGATTCTTCACATATTTTCCATAAAGATTGATTGAAAATATTATAAATTATGAATGATATAACGAATTATTCACTCAAGAAACACAAATCTTTCCTTATTGTGTCCAAAACTTTATTTTGCGGGATTTTTCATCTACTGCAACGATCCCAATTTTATAGACGGTTAAAAAACTAAGAGTATATAACACCACAAAAAAGCGTCGTCTGATTCTCACACTACTCGCTGGTTTCATTATCAAATTAGGTTGCAGCAATTTTTATTTACCACCATCTCAGACAGCGGGCTATCATTTTAGCCGCAAAGTTATTGTCACCCTTACACCACGGGAAAACTCAATAGGCCAAGCCTTGTCGTTTAATAACATTCTTGTGCGAAAGTTTAAAACGCGTGGTCTAGGATTAGCAGCTGATTTCGCATTTAAAGGAGTCTTTGAATAATCCACTAATTGTAAAGAATTCTTATATTCTGTAATTTTCAAAATGCACAGTTGTCTAGCGGAAGCAAGTCTTGAAGAAAAGAAAATTGAAACTAAATTAGAACTACTTTTTTGAAAAGCTATTTTAAAACATCTGACCGGATTTTTCTCACGCACTAACATTGGTAGACGTAAAAACATCATTCCAAAATATGATGACCCTGGTTAAGCCATTTAATGATAATGGATCGCTGTTCACGCCCTTAAAAATCCGCCATGACACCCAAAATATTTAAATGTGATTTATATACAAAATATATATGTTAGACGCACAACAAACATAGAAGTGTTGGGGCATACTACACACCGTGTCTACAGTTTGTTCAAAATTGTAATAACAACGTGTTAAAAGTCGTGCATCTACGAAAATGGTTGAAACAAATTGCGGAAAATGCCAGAATACTAGTCGAGTATCCGATGGCAAATCGTCAATATCTGTTGTGATGGTAGTACGTCATTTGGATTATTGCTCGGATTCTTCCGTAAACTGGAAAATACCTCGGACGAGATCTTTTTGAAAATTTACAATTTGTATCCAGATATCAATAAAACACTGCGTTTTATACTCAAATTATAAATTGTCCAGTTTTTACCTTTTGTGTGTTTTTTTTCCGTAACGTTATCTTCGGTGATGTTTGTGACGTAACATAAAACCCCTTTTGATATGACGCCTTTTTCATGTTTGTGCCCTCAATATTCTCAAGGTCTATTCCGTGGAATCAACGAAGGTTTCCGATTGGGTAGTACGTCATAAAACATTTTTCAAAATTAATTTTTATCCGCTATACACCGTCGATTTCGAATTTTGTTGTTTACAAAAAGCGCCAAGAACATCTCTAAAATCGAGATTATAGTTAAAAGCATATCCATTAATGGACGTAATAATAATGGCCTAGCCACATCAATAAACTAGACGGTTGGAAAAATGTTTAAGGTAGTGGATCCGTATTCAGTTCTGCAACATTCAGGAATTCGTGATGTTCACAATGTTACCCGAGGTTCCCTAATACTATAATGAGGAAAATATCGTTAAACACTGTTAAAGTCAATGATTTCCGAAACGTTGCGGATATACTAGGGGTCCACTACCTGAAATGCAATAAATTTGTATCCCCTTGATAAGATTTATTATGTCAATACTCGATACAAAGTACACAACGCAATGCTAATACGGTAATAAATAAATTGTATACAAAATTTAGGAAAGTAAAAAGATGTCAAACCATCACAAATCTATTATTTCAATCAAATAGAATAAAGAATTCTGATTGGTTTAAATCGCGTCACGTTGGGAATTCAATTGCACTTTAATTCTGTATAAAATGCAATAGGTCTTTGGGAAACCCGCGACCTTCGATCTGCAAGTCCTGTGTTGTAGGAACTCGAATTAATATAGTTCCCGACCAGCAATGCAACATTGCTATTTAATCTATTATGAATGAAGATATTTTCGAAAGAATTCACGTTAACAAGCATGCAGTACTGATTCAGCCGACATAAACTAGGAAAACAGCGAGTCGACGGAGATCATCAAGCAACCCTCTCAACTAAGACCGACCACCCCGTTTTCGTTTAAAAATACAGAATAACTTGGCAGAAACAAGTTTTTTGTCATAATTACCTCTACGAATTTCAAAGATGACGTTTATTTGTGTATCATTTGTTTTACTTTTTGACATTTCACTTCGATAGCGAGATAAAAAAAAAAAGAAATACACGATCTAAAAATAGATTGTGTGATCTTTACGCGCAGAAAATAGACTTGAAGCTTTTATTTTTGGCTGAGTATTTTAATAGTTTCTTCGATCTAGAGGATTGCAATTATAAGGGACAAGTGTCTTTTTCACTGTATTAATTGTGGTATATAATGCAATTGCCTTAGCACATGGCTTAAACATAACGCCATACGGGCGTTATTTGCCATGTGCTAAGATAAACTGCACTTTATAACCCAATAAACGCAGTGAAAAAGACACTCGTCCCTATAATAAATTGCATCAGGGAGAGTGAAGGACAACCGACACTTTTCCTAGGGCAATCTAAATATACCATTTAATATTAGTTTGTGAACGGAAGCCGCCATAGTGAAAACAAGATGTATGTGTGAAACACGAATGTCACCGAAACTTTTTTTTAAATCGAAGTGCTGTCAGCACTGTAAATCGGACATCATTGAGAGGCTATGAGAGAGCAATAGTTCGTCAATCAAAAGGGCTCAAATTTGGACAATAAAAGTTGGTAAAATATTTGCCCAATTTGTCTTAACACTCCATCTTTTCGAGGACATCGCCAGCTCAACTGGAGTTTACAGAATTATATCCACTCAACTTGAGAGATATGCCACAAACATTTCCATTCAATTTGGGACTGAACCCAGTTGCACTAAGATTGATTATCCAACATGCGCTACCAACTGCGCTATACGGTCAGACGTCAAGGGGGTAGAACCGGCATCAAATTGATGCCTGAGGGAAGCATTTATATTGAGACAGATAATGGCAAATCCCGGTCATGTCTCTGCAGTGTATAGGCACAGTAACAGTAGAGATGCCAAAATTGCACATGAAATTTCAACAAAATTATTTAACCTTGGTCCAGTGGACTGGAAAAGCCCTTTTCCTGCTGAGAGCTAAAAGTTAGAACACAATGGGAACGATTTTATCTAGTTAACAATGACGCAATATCGGACAAACAACATTTCGTAGATGTTGTTATAAAATCTCGGAACTACGGCTTGAGTAAGTTTATCAAAACGTAACGGTAATCCTAGTCTATTTTTAGCACAGATTTCTTTTCCATTGCGTCGAATTTGATCGGTTTGTTAGGGTTTACGCCGTTTTCGACTGATGTGGTCATATTGAGCGGCCGGAGCACCTAACCATGGATTCCTATTGTTTCTCATAGGGGCTTTAACCTTCTTTCTTTTCCTCTGAAACAGGAATCCATTGCTGGGTGCTCAAGCCACCTCAACATAACTGAAAAAAAATGTTGAAAGCGGCATAAAACTGCATTCAATCCTATTCAATATAGAACTCGTATTCATTCAGCAAGATAAGGAACTCAGAAGTTAATATGGAAAGACAACTGAGGTTGATTAAAAAGTTCATTTTGTGAAGATTTCTCTCCCTTGTCAAAATACCCCCAGGAAGATAAAATTTGCTACATAAACCATGTATCTCTAGGTTATTTAGCCTGTAGTTACGATGTTCTCATCTCCCATAATGATATACAGTATATTGATGGTGGATGGTCAAAATGTGGTATCTACAGATTGAACCAAGCTGTACATACGAAATTTTCGTTGACCAATGTAAAATTATGATTTTATGGTATGTATGTTGAAGTTTTGTTTTTGGAGTGACATGTAAAGGTGTTAATTTACAACGCAGTTAACCTATTTTACATTTCAATTCCTTTTCTCAACCGAAAAGCTTGTAAAACGCTGAAAATACTAATTGGTAATTACGAAAAACGAAAATTACATCAAATTATGTATAAGCCTTTTCCTTTTTTGTCTCATAAGTGAAAGAGATAAAAAAATGTAGATTGTAACTGAAAAGACCGTCTCTGCGTAGCTTGTCTTGAACAAATAGCTCAGTGGCTAACGCGCAAAATGTAAGTGTCCAGCCTCGGTATGCGTGGGTTTTGACCACGTGATAATCATAACGTATTTGATTGGTTGTCATCCCTTCAATTGGTAAATGACCGCTCGAGAAAAAAAAAACAGAGCAGTAATATTGTAACTGCTACAAATACAGTTAACCTATTGTACGTTTCAACTCCTTTACTCAACCGAAAATCTTGTTATATACATTGGAAATTCTAACTGGTCATTACTAAAAGCAAAAATTACATCAAGTTTTGTTTTGTATTAGTCTCTTCTTTATTTGTCGCAAAAGTAAATAAGATAAAAAAAAAAGGGTTTGTAGATCGTGACTGAAAAGGCCGTTTCTTCTGCGTTTGAAAACACATAGTTTGGCTCGAACATATTGCTTAGCGGTTAAAGGTAAAAATGTAATGTATCCAACTGATGCGATGTCTGAAAAACAGTACATATAAATTGGCTTCGCCCGATTTAAAAATAACCTTGACCTTGTCACATGACCTTGACCTCGAAAAGCCTTGAAGTGATTAATAATGTTAAGTTTTTGGTTAAGTTTTGCAGACAGACAGACGGACAGACAATGATTAAAAAATGCCACGATCTTTCGATGCGTGTGCATAAAAAAGTTAAAGAGTTATGAGTTTCCGCCTTTATTCATAGTGCTTGTTAACCGTCACATCCCAATTGCTTATTTTCCGTCGCTAGCGTAGCATGAAATGAATGAATGGAGCGCTAAGCGAGCTATTTAGAATGGTCTTGAATGGTGTGAATGTCAAATACACGATATAACTAACTTCAGCCCGCTGTCTAAGAGACATCGGTATCTGCAGACACAATGGCAGTAACCTGGTCTTGAAACTCTTGTTACATATGGACTGTGTTATTGCCCCTAGTTCTACCAATATAGTTAATTACATTGTGAAATGACAATCATCTCGATCAAAAGCATTCTAAATCGCTCACTCAGCGCTCCATTCATTCATTCCAAACACTCACTCAAACCATTCAAAACGCTGTTAAATCCCTAAAATGATAAGATCAACAACAACATTCAAAATAAAAATCGGTAGACATGATCAACGATTTTACTAATACTCGTATAGTTGAATTCTGCTAGAGACGTCGCAGTAACGTCGTGCTGTTATATGAAAATCGGATATTTTTTTGTTTTTAAGTTGGAATGCGGAGCAATTCCAACTTAGATTTAACAAAACCGCAAAATGAACACAAGATAATTTCATTTCGGGTTTTTTGAGAACACATATCACGTGAGCAGGATGTGAGTACACTTCGGCCTTTTTTGTATATCTCACCTTGACAAAGACATACAGTTTATTTCATCAAAAAGTAATAGTGCTATACAATTACAAAACTACCACTTCATGTATACTACTAACACGCTAATTTAAGTTTTAAACGATATTTATTGAAAGTTGCGTACGAATATATTTGTATCACATGTTTGCAATACTATATTTGGAAATCATGTGATAAGTCAAGTCCAATAAGGTCAGCAATTGACAATAGCACTAGCCAATCGCGTGATCTGCTTATTTGGTTATGTCGCGATCTGTTTTCTTAGTAGTGTGTCAAGAGCACACACCAATCACGTGATCTTCTTATTTGGTAAGGTCGCGACCTGTTTTTCGTAGAGTTATGTTATGGTTTTATTTGAGTGTATAGTTTCTCTTTCTCAACGACCTTAATACACATTTAACTTTTGACAAGGTCTTAAATTGTAAATTTTTGTCTAAGCTACGAAATAAATACCTTTTCTTAAAGTGATGATACACTTTTAAAGTTAATAAATATTTTTGCAACATATTTTCGTTTGTTTTCCGTCATATTGCAGTTATCTACATGAATGTTTTATTGTAAAAACCCAATACTCATCCAATAAAACCCTTGCCACCACATCTTTAATTGAATTATGAATATCTTTGCCAAATGCATTCCATCACCAAGACAATTTGCCATTTGAAACAAACCAACTAGTTCAACTTGTATTCTTCACATTCTTACACATCAACACGTTTAAGAGCACCATCATACAGTTAGTTACATCGTGAGATTGACATTCATCTAAATAAAAAACATTCTTTATCGCTCACTCACTGCTCCATTCATTCATTCCAAACACTCACTCAAACCATTCAAAAAACACTCAAAGTTATTAAAAAATAAGACCAACATGCACATTCAAGAACCAAATCGCGATTTCACTGACATAAATGAAATTTAAAGCGTCTGATTGGTTCTTGACGAAATAGAAAGCTATTGATTGAACTTTTATGCATATTTTATATAGGTTTTATATATCGCTATTTTTTTTCATCCTGAACAAAATAAGCGACATTGGATTCCCTCCCTTAAATTTCACTCAAAACTCGCTCCGCTCACTCATTCAACATCATGCTTAAATCATTCCAAAATCGTTCATTTTATCAATCTCACCAAGTTATTAACTGTACCCCCAACTCAGAAGAGTGGAGCATAATTATATTGATTTCATCATGTCTGTCTCTCAGTCCATTGACTTATTTCTTTCCGCTAGAAAAACGGAGAAGCAATTGACCTGCAATAACGAAGCTTTACACAAATATTGCCCATGACCCAAAGAAATGCCCCATTGTTTCGGGTCATACATGTCACGGTCATCAGTAAATTTAAGCAGTTAACAGTTTCCACTCTAACTTAACAACCAATTGATCCAAATCATAAAACTTGACACAAATGTTGTCAATGACCCGAGAAAGTGCCCTATTTTGGAGTCACAAAGGTCGAAATCATAATTTAACTACATTCAAAAATTGTATCGAGATTCCAACTTATGAAGTAAAAGACTTCCCTGCGAAAATAGCTTTTCATCATGGAAAAATCACTTGTTGAGGGTTACTTTGCGACACTTCTAATTAAAAATGTAATTGATAACTCAAATGGAGCAGAAGATTATTGAAAAATAATATAAAAACTGTTTTGAGTGTTTTGTGTATGAGGTCGCCTTTTCGTCCATAAGTCGACTGTATGGTGCGTATCATTTTCTTCCTTTTTAGCTCACCTTACCACAACGTGCTCAAGGGGAGCTTTAGGATCACCCTGACACCGTCGTCCGTCGTGTGTCGTCAACTTACTTAAAACTTCTTCTTATCCTAAACCGCTGGGCCAATTTCAATGAAATTTTGCCAGAATGTTCCCTCGGTGACCCTTTTCAAAATTATCGCTATATTCTAATTTGCAAATAAATATGGGTATGGTAGGGCGGGTTTATTTTGAGCCCAAAATTTTTTAACGACATCTCCTCCTGAACTACTGGGCAGATTTCAATGAAACTTTACAAGAATGTTCCTTTGATGACCTTCTTCAAATATTGTTGGCAAAATTTTCATTAGCCCATAAATATGGTCATTTTTTGCACCATTTTCGCGAGAATAAACAAAACATTTTTTAATGTCGATCGAATTGAAAATTAAACTAGAAAAAGCGACAGTCCATTCTTTTCAAATATATATCTATATTTTGTGAAAGAAAAAAAGTCTGAAAAAATATCACGCTTTCACATTATAATGAACTTTTACGTTGCGTGTTTCACATTTTATCGAATATTTTGAAATTACTGACAGAAAAAAGAAATACTAACCGGTAAAATTTGAATGAGAAATTCTCCTCGGTTTTTATGCAATTATAGTAAGACCAACATTACCAAGTCTTCTATTTATTTTTAATACCTTTGTTTAGTAATTCGGAAATCAAATGCTTTTGTTTATTCAAAATTGGTTTTGTTTTGTAAATACAGAGATTCTATATGTTTAAAGTATTTGATACGCTACTAAACTTGATAGTTATTCACATCTTTAATCACCACTTTTAATATTAATCAGAATTTGGTATATGGTTGTTTCATAAGAAACGCGTCTGTTTTGGCTCTAAATTTACGCTTCAAAAATAGTCAAATTATGTTACGCTTTATAGCTTCAGTGCGCTGCGACGTCTCTAAGCGTATGATGGGTTCGTGAATACATTGAAAGCGATTCATAGAATCTGTATGCATATCTTATTAAAGGGGGGTAATAAATATCGCTGATTTTGTTCATCCTTGTATTTCACTTAAAACACGCTCCACATACTCATTCAATTTCATTTCAAAATCATTCATTCTGTCAATGTTCTTTACTGTACTAGACTCTCGCAGACAGTGGGTTACCACATTCGGAACATCACTCGGCCATTTCCGTAAACTGCAACAGACCTCGGATGTATGTAAGGCGGATGGGTATGTAGCAAAATCGTGCATTTTGTTAGGTGGAAACAGTGTAAGAAAAAATGGCACCGAAGATTTTTATCTTTTACAGTAAATAACGACTGAAAAATCTTAATTTTTGAGAATGACGAATCATTCTCAAAAATTAAGATATTTCGGTCGTTATTTAAGAATCTAAAGATATTTATATAAGGATATTATGGCTTCACGTCAGTGACTTAAACGAGTAGCGTTGACGACGTCGAACGTTTTCACTCAAAGTTTCGAGGGCTAACGGCATTTTAATCGACGTCATCGAGTTTTTCCATTGTTTTCCGTATGTTTTTTTTTTTTTTGAAAAATAGTCCGTCTATGTACACCCGACGTTGATCGTGAGATTGGCCGAGTGGTGTTCCGAGTGTGGGTAACCAGTTAAAAAAAAATTCACAGATGACAAGGCTTAACGCCCTTTTCAAATTTGTCAAATTATCATGGGCTACGAGAAGCGGTGTCAATCAGAAACGCAATTAAGTTTTTTTTGTTTGTTTTATACATCCGTGAATAAAGCATATGTTTAAAAAAAATCTCTTCGTATCTTATTATTGAATATTATCAACCCAAAAGGTAAAATAAACAAAGTAACATATGAAGAAAAATCAATGAGCACCCCCACAACAATAACAACTAGAAACACACAACAACAACAATACATTAAGTGTCGGATGTTTCAAGTTGAGACTTTTTTGTGCGCAAGCTTTCAATTCTTGCTGCTTACACGTGAAACCAATTTTCATCCAATAAGAAATGCTGGTACTTGAAAGGCAAAACATAAAATCAAACTATCGGTGAATATATGACCCGTCACGCGAAAAAGGACCTTCTTGGAACTCCGTAAAAATACTTTAAAACAGGATTTATTCAAGAAAAAGTCAACCAGAAGGAGGATTCGGAAATTTACTATAATTTCACAGGAAAGGAGAATGTTTATTCTAGATTCAGAAAAAGATGTTATTAACGAAAAATTTCGAAAATCGTCAGTTTACGCAGTCCGGACAGGATCGAAACTTTACGCACTTTGCAAGACGGTCTATTTTCCCTTGATGGGTAACATATTATAAAAGATTACGCTGCGTTCTAACCTGTACAGCAAGACTGCAATCCAAACAAATTCATTTCATTCGGTCGTATCTCAGCAGATGTCGCATTCGGGTCACATATATCAACTTTTGGGCAATTCAAGTCGAGCAGCTCTCTTTCGAAGTCCTTCAACGAAGCATTGTTGGGAATCCCGGTAACTGAATGAAACAGCAGTCCCAGGAGAATTGCTGCGGTGTGTAATAGCACCATATTTGGAGATATTACTGAAAACAGAAAAGATATAGAGCCTCATCGTCGGTCTCAGTGTAAGATCCGTTTATATACCAAAAGCAACAAAAGCTGCCCTGCGTTCAGGATCACCAAACGATGTAAACAGTTTTCTAAGTGTACCCCGCTTTGCACGCAAGTGTACGTGCAAAGCGGGGTAAAATTGGAAAATTTTTTGCATCTTTTGGTGATCCTGAACGCAGCGCTGTATTTTCACGAGTGGCGGATCTTTTGTTGTTGACGGAATGAAACATCAATCGATCTTACTTGAAATAGAGATGGTTGGTTTATTCCTTTAATGCAAAAATAATAAAAATGACGACAAAGCGCGTCAAATGGTCGAACAAAATTGTTCATCTCAATAAAAAGAAATAAAAAAAAAATACAATAAATAAATATGTTGAATAATTGCTTTTTCTTTTCGTTCTGTGCCATTTAAGAAAAACAGAATATATTCGAATTTGCTTTGTGATTCGTATCACATAATTACAATTGAGTCTGTGCGTGACATTTCCAATATTTTCTTATATGTCCGCCAATCAAATCTGTCACAGTCTGACCAGAATCTTCACTATGCGCTATATTGATATATAAGATCTTAATCCATCTTCATGCAGTCAGCATATATCGTTATTGAATTGTATCCTTGTCAACGCTACCCAACGATCGTTGCGCGGGCGTGAAATTGTTGGAAATTTCACGGCCAGGCTCAATTATCTTCAAGTTTTGAATAATTTAACTTTAGCTGTGTCCATCAAGATTAGCGCAATTTGATTGTTTTATTCTCTAGTGATTTCAAGTCTGAGTATGTTTCTATTTTGTTTGCTTGCGCATAAAGTAGTCCCATAATGAACCTACCCTGTGTTCAGGGTAGACTGGTCACATTGTCGACTATCAAAAAGCCCTACTGTGCCAGTCTATGTTCAGGGTGACAAAACGGTTCAAACTGTTTGCCAATTTTACCCCGCTTTGCACGCAAGTGTACATGTAAAGCGGATTATATAATTTTTAAACAGTTTGTACCGTTTTGTCATCCAGAACGCAGGACTGTCTCATTATTGAGAAATCTTTTCGCTTTTGTTTTATTATGGTAAATTATAAAATATGAATAGTTTTTTAAGGTATGAAACTTAAAAATCTATTAGACATTTTAACGAATCCTCCTTTCTTATCCACGCAGTGTGGTAAGGATTTTAGGTTATTTTTTTTATGAAATAGAAAAAAGCATTCGCTTCATCTCTTCAATGAATGCAAAACAATGTTTTCTCCATTAAATCACAGGAACTTGAAATTTCTTCCATACATCCAAATATAATAACTTGTAGTCCATAGTAATATCATATAGTATCATCATGTCAATATAACTTATATAATCATATATGTTATTTATATAGAGAGAGCTTATGGCACACATTACTCGAAGTGTGTATTTCAATATCTTTGATAAAATTTCAAGTTTCTATGGTTAAGCATATTTAGGTAAAATATACTTAAGAAAATATACTTAATACATTTTACAAGTAATGCGATCAAGATGAAAACGTTTGCGAGACGTTTCGGAAATGCTAGTGTTCCCACTGCTGCTTCACTGCGGGGGTAAAAATGGGTATTTACAGTATGCATGTACCCCCTCTATATGAGACAAAAAAAGGCTGCTTGCAAAAATAGGGGTTACAAACTTAAATTTGGGAGTAAATTACCCCCATTTGATAGTTGTGGGAACACTGTGCTACACTGCTTTGCACAAATACTAACGTACAAAAAAGGGTACAATCTCTAAACGTTAGTAATTATTATTATTATTTTTTTTTTTTACTTTTTTTATTGCTTTTTGCTTCAATGTTCACAGAGTTTATAGTTTATGGTGGTTGATAATGGATGTTTGCTAATTGATAGCATGTTCTATCGTCGTGTAGGAAAAAGTTTTTTAACCACTTTATTTTCATACTTTTAATGAAACTTTCAATGTCAGACACTCTTAGACCTCCCTCTTGATAGCCTTTTTTTAGCTATAGTTGTTTTAATTTTTGGTCTTCCATCCCAAATGAAGCCAGTGAAAATATCATGTAATCGCTTTATCAAATCAGGAGGAGGGTTTGGTAGACTGATAAAAAGATGGTTGAATATTGGTATGAATAAGCTTTTTGTAACCGTAAACGTCCAATAGGTGTTAATTTGCGTTTCTTCCAAAATGATATCATTTCATTTTATATTTCGAATTTATCATCATAGTTAGAATTTAGCATTTTCTTTAAGTCCACGTCAAAATTTATTCCCAACAATCTAAAATGTGTATCTCCCCATGATAGTTTCCATCGTGTTTTGATTTATCTTGTGCTGTATTTAAGCGAACCAATCATATAAGTTTTGTTTTATCGAAATTTACTTTCAGACCAGACACCTCTGATAATTGATTAAGGATGTCCAATACTGAATGTAACGATTCTTCTGATCCGTCAAGAAGAAGGGAAGTATCGTCAGCAAATTGTGAAATTAAAAATTCTTCACCCTGAATTTTGATACCTGATATAGTTGTACAGTTTTTTTTAAATTTGTGTGCAAAGAATGATAATATACGGTGAAAGTGGATCAGCTTGTCTACACCCTCGTTTAAGCGTGAAATAGTCTGAGAAAAATTCATTTAATTGAACAGATACCTCGGTATTTTAGAGAAAAAGTCGAACCCATTGCTTGATTGATTCACCAAAATTGAAAAAAGAAAGAATTCGATGAAATTGAACGAGATAGAATCGAAGGCTTTCTCAAAGTCTGTGAGCATTAAGAGGCCAGGTATATTATTTTCTTCGCAATGTTGCATAATATCATAAACCAGTCTAGTATTTTCGCCGGTGTATCTGCCTTTAATGAAACCTGTTTGTTCTGGAGATATTAAGTAGTTCAGGCAAGATTTTAAACGATTTGCAATTGTCCCCGAAGCCAATTTATATAAAACATTCAGAAGGGTAAAAGGAAGCCAGTTTTTCAAAAATTGTTTAGGTTTATTGTCTTTAGATAAGATAGTTATATTTCCCATTTTGATGTTTCTAGAGATTGATTAGGTAATGTAAGCATGATTTAGCGACCTTACAACAAAATGACCAATCCTTTTCCAGAATACTTTGTAAAAGTTTGACGAAAAACCATCACAACCCGGACTCTTGTCGTTTTTCATTTGATGTAGAGTATTTGTCACTTCCTGGTAGCCTAGTGGACCTTCTAGGGAGTTTGCTTGTTGATAGTTTAATTCATTACGATATATATCCTGAAATTCCGACTTGAAATTCAATTTTTTTTTTGAATGATCGTTATATAGGTTTTCATAATAAAGTTTAGTAAAATTTGTTCCTGAAAAAATATTTTTGAGCCATCTTCCTTTTCAATAAACGGAATATTTTTATAAATGGAATTCTGTTTTTCAAGACTACAAAATAAATTTGTAGCCTTTTCGACTTCATCAATACATTTTTACTTCGATCTAATGAAGGCCCCTAATAATCTACTTTTTCTTATTTCATTTAGTTCTGTCTGTGAGTGTAGAAAAGTTTCCTTGTTTGATTCATTTAAATCACATTCCATTTGGTTAGTTTCTTGAAGAAGTTCGTGTTCTCTTTTATTTGTTTCTTTCTTTTTATATGTTGAATATGAAATTGTTTTACCTCTAATTTCCATCAATAATGTTTCTAAAAAAAGCTGATCATTTAAATTGTAGGTCTTAATTGTAGATGGGCAGACAGTATTGTAAAATTATTTCATCGATCTTGTTGTTTATACATTTAAGATATTCTATATCATGTAATAACGAGTTATCAAATTTCCAATTACCCTTTCCACGTTAAGTCATTGAAAAACTAAGATTCAAAGAAATCAATGAATGGTCCGATTTATAGCTATGTTGAACATCACAGTTTTTCAAAATCTCTCTTAAACCATAACTAAAAAGGAAAAAGACCAACCTTCCCTGTTGGTTCGAATTTGGGCGTTCCAAGTAAATTTTGTTCATCTCCATTAATCTCTCTAAATACTTCCTTGAATTGTCTATTTTCTATTTCAGACAGAAGAAGTTTCCTAGAATTGATATTATGATTTAAATTTTTGTAATTTTTGTAGTCTAGGGATTGGTCTAGAACCTTATTAAAATCACCACATATAATACAAGAATCTCTACAGTTCATTGAATCAATAGAATTGAAAATATTTCGGAAAAAAATCGGTTCATCATTGTTGGGCGAATAAAGATTAATAAGTAAAAAAGTTAAATCGCAATAAGACAATTCTAATATAATAGATTGGCCATTACTGTCCTTATTTATATTCGTCACTTTTATGTTCGATTCTTTTCGTAATAAAATACAGTAACCTCCTTCATCTGACTTTCCGAGGCTGAAATAACATTCGCCATTCCATTCAGAATATATCTTTTTTTCCAGATCTCGCCTAAAGTGCGTTTCTTGGAGACAAATAACATCGGACTTTTTTCTTTTAATAATTTTAGTATTTCAAATCGCCTTTTTCTTTTATTTAATCCTCGGCAATTGTAAGAAATTATTTCAATATTATCCTTTTAGTTTGACTAGTTGATTTGTTTAGATTAAATTAAATAATGTTGATTGAATAAAGTACACCTTACAAACATTGTGAAAAGAGGATAATGGAAGCCTGACTTAAGTAAAGATACATATATATTAAAATGCACATTGTTAAACATGGAATATACACTTTTTCTCATTAAATTTATTTGTCGATTTGAGACAAAAAATAAAAAGCGTGGAAGAAAATATTGAGAGCTCTGGGCAAACATTCGTCCATAGAATGTATATAGATATCGCGCTCCTGCCCCAAGCTCTCGATATCTTGACAATAATTTAGACAAAAGTTGTCCATGTTATAGTAAATATTTGTTTGCATCATGTACGCGGGGATATTTGAACAATTTTAGAACTACTTTGCGTACAGGCTTATGAAATAGCTTTTCGCTAAAAAATGAATGAATGAATGAATGAATGAATAGATAGATAAATAAATAAATAAATAAATAAATAAATAAATAAATAAATAAATAAATAAATAAATAAATAAATAATGAAAAAACAAATAAATAAGAAAAAAAATAATAAATAAATTAAACTAGCAAAAATCATTTGATGGTAATAAATTAATTAAATTAATTTGTTCAGTTTGATGTATGAAAAGGAGCCCTCTGTTTAATTGGAGCATTTGTTGATTCGTGCGTGAGAACAAAATACCAAGAAATATGAAGTTCCACCAAAGTGTAAATTAACAAGAACATGTTCAAATTCCAGTTTTAGTGGATCATAATAATAAAGGAAAAAAAAAAGATTATTTGTTTGTTTTCATAGAGGCGTGAAACTAAATGTCTTATCAGCGTCGCGTTATTTACCAGCCATTTTGTTGGTACATTATAATACATTAATAAAGGAAATCATAACTTACCCCAGCTACGATGCCTTTTTTCTGGTGATTTTCTTTCAGTGAATTGTCTCCGACTTACGTTTATATCAAATTTTAAAGGGACACACTTTTGTATTGAAGCTTCAACTAATGTATCTCGTATGGCTGCTAAATTAAGGCATATAAACCCAAGATAGACCGGAACTTTGCCTTGCTTAGGTAACTGCAAAAGACTATCTTTACCAAAACACGAACGGCACTGCCCATTTTGTACTCGTGAAAATATATTCGTAAATGAAGACGAGCTTCACTTCTTTTTCCAGTGAAATCTATATGAAAACTTACAAATTGTATACTTCCCCCAGAAATGGCTACGTTGTAGAATTCATTCTTTAGAATTCTAAATACATCAGATGAGTCTTGGGTTTTTATAATCGCTAAATTCTTAGAAAATGCATTTAAAATTCGATCTGAATCGCTTCTAAATATGTGTTTGTAATATTTGTATATATGTACAATGTATCTATTGATAGTCACGCATTCAAAACGACCATATCACTCGAATGAAATACACAATTAACTTCATAGTTTTTTTTTTAACATGTTTTTCATACTGCGACGAAACTAGGAATTGTGTGTATTTTTCTTTTCTCCTATTTGTTTTACAAATGATATGGGCTCTGTGTAAAAGGTGATCGGTAGAATTGTCTTAGTTTGACGATTAAAGCGACTACCCTTAACACAGGGTTTTTGGTTTAATATGATCGACTTCCTAAAAAAAATTGATTTCTCTGAAAGCAATACAGAGATGTTTCTACTGCCGTATAATTCTTTTTATGTTTTTTTTCAATTACATTTAATGATGATCGTTATTTTTGGTGATCATCATTTAAATATCCTATTTACGTCAATCATGTTAGTATCACTCTCATGTTGTGTAATTATTGTGACATATTTGTATCATGGGCCGATGGCCTATACTACAAATAAAGTGAATTTTATTGTATTGTACTAGCCATTGATATGTGTTTTTTTTTCATTTTAAATCCTCGAAGACATGAACATTTTTGTTTATCTCACAATGGTTTCAGTCTTTATACTACTGAAAAGTCCTTAGCGGCCATTACATTTCTCCATTTTTCACACATCTTCTGCTTTTATTTGTGAAATGTGAAATTAACCTATCGAAAGGCCATTCGGTCATCATGATTAATTGATTCGTAAAATCATGCATCAGGGCTTCCTTTATACGGAATCAAATGTCTTTACCCTCAAAATCAAAAGTAGCAATAATAGGCATTTGTATAGAAATATGAAATTTTCGACACCTGACAAACGTAAATCCTACTTAATTTCAAAATATTTTTTGTTGAATTTCTTTGATGATTTATTCATGAATTCTTATTGTCTCAATGATATCAAGTTTTCACGATTACTTATAATCCTCTCCCTCAAATTGTAAGAAAATCTTAAATTTCGCCATTTCGTGAAAAAATGGCATTAAAGTAGCCCTTAAACTGTAAAATTGTCCATTTTTTTCAAGAAAACTTGAATTTCTAGGAGCTAAAAAAATGTGAAGCCCTGATTGCGACACCACAATATTTCATAGCTTCTACAAGTCATAACTATGACTTGAGAAAAATGTGGAGGAGTGACAAGACGGGGTTCACATTTTTTTGTAACATTAAACAACTTTTTTTTTGAAAATTAGGCATTTCTGCTGATTTAGGCTACTTTATTGCCTTAGTTTTAGGAAACCGCGTGGTGTTGGAAAATATTATATTCATGATTTGGGAGATCATGTGTAGGCTACTAGAAAAGAGTAAATGGGCCAATTTCTACTGTTCGTGCACATCGTCTTTGTCCTAATAATACACGTTCTTTAGTTTTGGCAGACATTGTTCCGTCATATTTTGTATGTGGAAGCGTTTTTGTGCTAAACTATTTCAGACTCCACCTTTAACAATACTTGAGCCAGTTTCTTTTGTCGTATAGTTTTCGCATATCAATATTTTCTGTTTGCGGATGATAAAATGTGTCATTTATAATTCTTGTAAAAAAGTGAAGAGGAATTAGGGAATCAAATTCCAGCCGGCGTTTTCCTGAAGCATGTATTTACATTCAATCAGTGCGCACTTTAATTTACGAATGCACACAAACTATATAATAGGAAGAAATAATCGCACGAAGCCCATTTTATTTTACAAAAGCCCGTTACCTATGAAGATGCATTGTTTGCCTTTTTCGATAAATTCTAGTGTTCTTTTGCAAAACAATATATTTGTAGCATGGAAATTAAGATTTCTCCACTCTTGAAAAGAAAGCTTTTGTTGTCCACTCAATGAAAGAAATAAACGATGTTACTATAAACAATCAATTATCTTCTATCTATTATGTTTAAATATTACATTTGACATCAAGTTGTAAACAATATTCTAAAGCTGACGAGGTGACTTGTACTGATGACTCGTTTAGTCTGTTCCAACGAGAGGGTATCTTTTCAAAAATGTAATTACTAATTAGGCTTACAGGAATTAATAGAACTGCTTTTGATACAAATAATGGAAATATGAAGTATATCATGCCTTTCGAGTACCCTTATTTTGTTAGCTTTATTTGAACTTTTCACCTGCGATGTTCATTATATTCATATTCATTCAAATTGTATTTTGTGTATGTTTTTGACCCCATGGGTCTGTGAACTTCTGATTGTGATTAAAAATAAATGTAAATATTATGAACATTTTTGCCACGACTTGTTAGAAACACACACAACTAGATTTGATATTTTTCCAATGATGCAGCAAAAAAAGAAATGAATAATAAAATCAATTCATCGACTTTTTTTTTACAGCTTAACAGGTTATCCAGAGGTGACAGTATCATCATTTTTTTTTACAAGAAAATGTATCTATTAGAATTTATTTCAATATCTAAGAATGATTATTTTTCCTTAAAAAATCCTTATACTGTCACCTTTGGGTTTAACAATGGATTCTTTAATGCTTTTTCGGTGGTTTATCGAGAAATAACGTTAGATTATCATTTGATAATCTCACCGCAAAAGCAGAGAATTTGTCAAAAACTTATACCCTGCTTTTGTGACGTCACAATTAACGTTGCATCGCAATCACGTGCAAAATGACGCGCTTTACGAAAATGTGTCCCAGAAATTTCACATTTTGTCTCATTTTTGCAATAAAGAAATAAATTAATTGTTTGTTTTTCGAGTAAGATCGATTAATATTTCATTTCGTGAACAACAAAAGCTATTTTTTCCACTTGTGGCTCCACCACTCGTGGAAATATGGCTTTTGTTGTTCACTCAATGAATATAAATCGATCTTACACTGAAACAAACGATTATCCTCTATTTCTTGATACAGTATATCATATCGTGAGTTTGATACTCATCTCGATCAAACCTTTCGAAATTACACGCTCAGCTTTCCAGCGTTTCAAACACTCACTCCAATCATTAAAATGATTCTTTTTTTTTTTCAAAAAGCATCGTTCAAAATGATAAAATTTCCAATGAATCGATCAATTTATAAGAGTGACTATTGAGTTCAAAATTAGTATCATGATAGTATTGCGATAGTAAAGTTACTATTGGAATAGTATTGCAATAGTTAGAAAACTATTGCAATACTATCACAATAGTTGCTTTACAGAAAAAAATCATATGGATAAAAATCAATGATGAAGTGTCCACCTTTTATTAGACAGTAACTTTATAGTGGTCTTGTAAGATGCTGTTTATCTTGTCAATGGCGAGTAAATGATCAAATCAGTTAATTACAGATATTCCCTTAAAAAGAATTGGATTTGACCTCATTCTCTGATAAAAAAACATGCAGAAAGGCAGCATTGTTACTACATTTAGCTCTACTTTCATTTTCAAAAAAAAAAAAAAAACAAAACCAAAAAAAACCCCAAACTATTGTAAACTATCGATAGTCAGAGGAACTATTGCGATATCTATTGACTTCAAAAAATATTATCGACCTATTGCTATTGCAAGGTAAACTATCACGATACAGCGATAGTTCGACCTTTTGTTACACCCCTATCAATTAAACGCATGATTTTAATGGCCGTTGTTGAATTTTGAGCGTCTGAATTTTCCGTGAAGACATAAAAATAGAAAATCTTATTAAAGGAAGGTAGAATACATCAATAATCTCGCCAAATCGTCGATTCTGTGTTACCTCATTAAATATCTTTCAAAACTCGCTCCTCCAGCTCTCTCAATTTTATCCTATATCATTTACCTTGTCAAGTTCACAATTTTGTTAACTGTTTTTCTTACACTACCTCTACACCCCTTCTTAAACCGGATTCACAGCAGCGAAAATCCCCACGATCCCTTACGGATTCCAACAATTTTGCAACTCGTAGTCATTTGCAAGCATTAGCATGTAACGGTAAAGTCCGCGACCGTAAACTACTTTTTCTGATTAATAGACACTTGCGAAGGTAAACAAAAACTCTTTTGTCATTTTTTTCCATAAGCAATTCCGTTATGGTCTTTTTGACTTCTATATGGACCAACGTTGCGTCGAAAATCTCGGAATCGAATCAATCAGCGTATTTTGTCTTTTTACATCATATTTTCCATCTAATACCAAGAAGATTTTTGTTCTTCAGAATTTGATTGTAAATTACTGATTTTGTCCGTCCGTCTACATGCCTTCTCATGACTGTTTTAAACAGAACAGTAATTTGTCTATCCAAAATGGTTCTGAATAGCATAGGGGCCGAGTCAAAAGTGTAAAATTTTAAATGATTCTTTAAAGTAAAAAATCGAATATTTCTAAAAGATTTATTTCATTGAAGATTTTCACTTCCTTAGAATATCAAAGCTGATTCTCTTTGTTAAAAAAACCAGTTTGATCTGATAATTAAAATTGTTTTATCTATTCTGAAAAAAAAAAACTATATATCCTTATTTAGACATATCATAACGCAGGCGGTGGAATTTTCACGAGGAAAACTAGATAAGCAGGCGAGTTATAACGATACAAATCACGTGGTATTTACTCCTAGTTCTTCGAAATCTATTCCAAATATTTTTGATTCGTCAAATGATTCAATAATTTTTGAAGAAAATGAAAAAGCCAACCTACTGAATTCCTATTTCGCGATAGATGATACCTCAATTGCAATACCGGATGAAACTCCTGACCAAGAAGCTACACCAAGATATTATCTTGATACTTTAAATATCACGATAAACGGAGATCGCGATGTTCTTAACAATTTACGACTTGGTAAAGCTTCTGGTCCTTATGGAATCATATTTTGACATGTGTACAATTATCTCAAAGATACACATTTTTTCACTCCGTCACAGTTAGGATTTATGCCCGAAGATTCCACTTTTAATAAAATTACAAGTATCTATTAGGAAGTAGTAAAGCGTTGGATGAGGGTTTGAACTTAGAGTAGTATTCTTTGACATAAGGAAAGCTTTTGACAAGGTAAGGCACAAAGGTCTAATATTCAAACTGAAAAGAGCAGGTATAAGGGGAAACTTTTGGATTGGTTTAATTACTACATTAGTTATGCTTTCCAAAAATAGTTATACCTAGTTTTTTATGTCCGACACTGAGATACCATCCGTAATCAACCATAAACACGTAGGTATATTTTTTGTCAAATTATGGCTAATGGGATGTTCACATAGCTAATAAGTAGCATGGAGAAGGCATAGAAACGTACCGCACTTATCATACATATTTCTTTCATTAGGCCACTACTCGAGTATGGTGATGTCATTTGGGATAATTGTTCTAGAGAATTAAAAGAGCAATTAGAAAAGTTACAAAATGAAGCAGCGCGTATAGTTACAGGTTGCACTAAACTAGTGTCAATGGATGATCTTTATAAAGAATGTGGGTGGGAAAACTCTATCAAAGAAGATATAAGCATATACTTTTACTTTTTTATGAAATGATAAACGGTTTAACACCAAACAATCCCAAAACCACGTGTTTTTACTTTATGTTTACCTTTTCTTACTACTAAACAGCCTTCATCGCCCCTCGTGTTGAATAGCGGTAAATGCGAAAATATCAACATTCATCAGATAGACAAAATCTCTATTTTAAGATCATTTCAATTTCAAAAAAAAAAAAAAAAAAAAATAATAATAATAAAAAAATGAGTGGTATTAAGCTGAAATTTAGATATTACCACATACAAATCATTCATTTAAACGTAGTTTATGTAATTAAGAAAAGGTTGGTCCATATAGAGGTCAAACGGACTATAGTAGCCTATAAGAATACGTAGTTGTCGCAAACCGACCTTAAATATCAGTTAACAAATTTCAATGATGCGTAAAGGACTCGAAAACCATTTTGTTTACTAATTTTAAGACTTACTTCAATATGATTTTTGGTGAACGAACGTCGTTCACCAGTGTTATACTATGTCAGGAAAATCCTGTTGGATGTTAATACATTCGAAATAAAGTAGCGCCTCTTAAAATTCAATTTTGTATCTTTCAATATTTTTCTCCACAAAATCACTGTTTATTTCGTTAATGGCGTGAATTAGTATTCCTCATCAAGTGAAGATACTGAAAATTCGCCTTGAAAAACACAAAATGATCTTGCAATGTTTATCAAGGAAATTTTTGATCGGCGTAAGCTTCTCGAGAGTTTAGAGCAAAAACAAAGTTTGTGTCTAAACACCGTAGAGACAGATACTATGTATTTGACCCAAGCCTTCGCTGGTGCAACTTGCAGTAATTAGCCGGAAGTATGTGTTTATTTAGGTCATGTCCTCTTGAACTTACATTCGGCAATACTCGGGCGATCTCCAACGGCATTGATTTAAATGTAGGTTACAGAATCGGCCGAGTTGAGACGAATGACACATCAAGACACCTTGTGTCATTAGAAACGGTAACGCGGTTTTACATAAGTTTTCAACGAGCGACAGTCAGTCTCGAGATGGGTTTTATGAATGATTCGACATGTGTTTTACATGTACAACCTTTCTTGTACCTTTTATTTGAATAGGGATGAACGCCGCTATCAACATTTTTCTGTAAAATTGCGTTGGCTGAAGTAGGGCTGTAAGGATACACTCGAATATTCGGTGATCTTATTCCCAGCGAAAACGTTTCGTATTCGTCTGTTTCAGAAGCGAATATTGCCGAATACC
The DNA here is from genome assembly GCA_948146395.1 of Fragum whitleyi. Classification (NCBI taxonomy): domain Eukaryota; kingdom Metazoa; phylum Mollusca; class Bivalvia; order Cardiida; family Cardiidae; genus Fragum; species Fragum whitleyi. The sequence goes on from OX411543.1 coordinate 74,565,127, forward strand.
AAATGCGACAGGCACGGAAGATATTTCATTGGGGCCATTCTACTTTGCATTATTTCAATCTGTAAAACCATATCAATTCAAAATGTTATTTGAAAATTAAATAAATGATAGCTAAATATTTAACCCTAGATACCACTCAAATTGACGGGAAGATATTGCCGTGGTCAAGGGGGGACCAGATCCGTCATGCACTTGTTTAGGCCTACAATTCGACAGGCGGGTTTAGTTGTTAAATTATTCTGGAAAAGTCATTGCGTTTTTTTTTTACAGAAATCATAAAAATCTTAATCGATGAATAAAAACTGGCTCCATCCTTCCCAAAACACGTTTAGAATTGGTTAACTACAGTTTAAGCAATAACTAACTACGAGCAGGAAAGTCTAATATCAGCCCCAATTCTGTAATAAGATATCGATAGTGAGTGATTTTACAAGCTTCCAAACTCTTGAAGGTAAAAATAGGTTCTCGTGCAAAAAATAAACCGACAATTGTAAGGATTCTCAATTCTTATTGGGAAGAAAGTCGGGAGGAAAATAACATTGTATTATACTTAAACTATTTGTCAGACATAGTCATGCAATTGTTACCTCCCCTTCAAAAAATAAGTTTCTTAAATAAGATTCTTATTCGCTTTTGATGTGGAAATTACGTTACAAAAATAATATTTATAAAGACTTTTAGTATGCAATTTACTATGAAGCAATTATTTATTATATGAAGTTATACTTTAATTTCTAAACCTTTAACAGAAATTATCTATGAATTATACTAATAGGGCAATAGACCTTCTTTAACCTATTCCAGCCCGATTAGCACAGTTGGTAATGCACCGGACTTCAAAACCATTAAAGTTTAACCTATACCTAAATATTTGTCATCCTGCAGTGTTATAAAATTAAATAACGACATAAGTGTCAACCACGGAAGTGGTTTTGGCTTCAGATATGATAAAAATGAATCTCGCAGGTTATGGTTCAAAATACTATTAATAAGTTAACAAATCATAACTTAAAACATTGAGTACAGTTTAGTACTGACTGATATTCATAGGTGTTTCTTTGATTGGTACTCAAAGACCTTTTCATCCTCTGAGAAAAAACAAAGATAGATAAAAAAAAAGTTAAAACAAATACAACAATTTTAATTGAAACAAGCTTAAACATGATAACAATTACTTTTGTAAAAACAAACACCATTGGATATAGATTGAAGACAGTTTTAGATAGGATTAAATCTTTTTTATCACTTATGTTTAATTAATAAATGTACCTATTTCAAGTGTATAATAGAATTACAGTGAAATTTCCGAGTAACGGATTTTTTTCGAGACAATCCCTCCCCCTTTTTACATTCATTATTTCTCTTTTCTAATTAATTTCAATATATCACTCTAGAATGCCATCAGGTTCGTTCACCATCAGTACTTTCAGTGCTTTGATTTACGATTACTATATTCGTTTTGGTTACAGTATATTACGATTGACTATGAGTTACCTCCGATTTGAAAAGTGGCCCTTTACGATTGCTGTACAGATTACCATTAACTCATTGAGAGTATTGCACAATTTTCCAACAAAAAAAACAAAAAAAAAAAAAAAAAAAACAAATATACATATATATATTTGAGGCATCGACAAATTGATTAAAAAGCCCAGACATGTATTATAGTGACCAGTCTTACGTTCATGATAGCAAAGCGCTCGCGAATGCACTCATCGTAATGCGTGTATAGCATACCTGTGAAGAATCTTTTTTGGGAAGCGTACACGTGCTGATCAAATACTAGCAGTGCCCCTGGAATTAAAAAACAAGAGGTCTATGAGGGCCTGAGACCGCTCTACTGACTCTTTAAAACGGCTATGGCTTGATGGTGCTGCTCAAGATATAAAAAAGAGTTTCATGAAAATTTATTAATAAATAAACCCGTAATTGTGTTGACAAGGAAATTGACTTTGACACCCCTTTTCCCATGATGCTGTATAATTTGCCACAAATGGCAAAGTTGTGACCATGGTCTCATGAGAAATATTTTGATTAAGTTTCATGACAATCCATGCGTAAATGAAGAAGTTGTGTAAACATCAAATGATAGATATGACATAAAGCCCCTTTTCCTATGACACAACATATTACCTTTAAGCCTCTGTGAATGCACATGGTCACTTCATAAAAATATTCTATGCGAGTTTTATACAAATGTATCTATAAACAAAAGAGGAATTGTAAAAAAGTTAACAAAAAGGTCCCGTTTTTCCGTGACATGGCATATCCACGATTCGTTAAATAAATGTGACAATGGTCTCATGATATGAAATATTCTGTTATGTTAAGGATCCGTTAGAAATATCCATAGATGTCAACCTACCTAAGGTCTTATCTCACGCATGAGTTCAATTATCCATCCATTAATTGTCGGGAAACAAATGTAAGAAAAACGCAGTTTTACTAGGGTCGACACTTTACGTACAATCAAGGTGGACCGTTTTCCCGGGATGGGTCAGATATTCATTGCTTACTGCCCTGCGTTATGATGAAGAAACGTTTGCGAACGTTAAAAAACGACAGCCCGATTTGCATGTGAATACACGTTCTAAAGGGGCTGTAACACAACAGCGGATAATTCGGAACATCACTCGGCCATTTCATTTTGATCGTGAGAATCCGGTGGTGATCCGAATGACCAGCGGATAACAGTAACGTTTATCCTGTGTGTGAAAAATGGAGAAATCTGCTGACACACACAACAATGGGGCACTGTTTTTTAATCTTAGGCGATTGTGCATCATTTTTGTGCACCATTAGTGAAACGTCATTATACAGATGAGTGTATTTTCACAGCGTTAATTGGAGTGTAAAGTGCAATTGCCTTAGCACATGGCAAATAACGCCCGTAGGGCGTTGTGTTAAAGCCATGTGATTAGGCAAATGCACTAAATACTCAAATAAACACAGTGGAAAATTCTCCCGGTCCTTATAATTGCATTTTTTGTTTTATCTACACTAAGAAACAATTGAAATAGTCGGCAAAAAAATAAAAGTTTCAAGTCTAGTTTCTGTGCTTAAATAATTCAATAGACCTACATAAGATCTATATTTAGATCGCATATTAAACGTTTATTGTTATCTTGCTATCGGAGTTTGCTGGCATAAAGTTTTACAAATTTGACACAACCAGACAACAAATTTGAAATTTATAGAGGTATTTATGATTAGAAATTTTGTTCTGTCTATTACTACTCCTCTTTAAAACGTAATCCATGTGATCGAGCGAGGTTGAGAACGGTGCCTGATGATCTTTGTCGACGCGCTGTAAAAGACAGCTCAGCATCAGAACTGTACGCTTGTAATAAAAAAATCTTTTGCAAATATCTCAATTCCTAACTGATCAAATAGCGATGAAGGGTTATAAAAGGGAATTGAGGGATTTTTGAGTTCCTGCAACACTGGACTTGCAGATAGATGCATTCAGAACTTCACTCGGCCATTTCCGTAAACTGCAACAGACCTCGGATGTATGTAAGGCGAAGGGTATGTAACTAAATCGTGCATTTTGTTAGTCGGAATCAGTGTGAGAAAAAGTAGCACCGTAGATTTATATTTTTTCAGTAAATAACAGCCGAAAAAATTTATTTTTTGATAATGACGAATCATTATCAAAAATTAAGATTTTTCAGCCGTTTTTAAAGAATCTAAAGTGATTTATATAAGGATACGATGGTTTCACGTCAGTGACTTCAAATGAGTAGCGTTGGCGACGTCGAATGTTTTCACTCAAAGTTTCGAGGGCTAACGCCATTTCAACTGACGTCATCGAGTTTTTCCAAGGTTTCTCCGTAATTTCTAAAAATAGCCCGTCTCTGTACATCCGAGGTTGATCGTGAGATTGGCAGAGTGGTGTTCCGAATGCAGATGGATGGTCGGTTTTTTCCCGAATACATATTTGCACTTTATACTGAAATAAAGTGCAACGGTTTTTCCCCATATGGTGCGATTTAAACCATGCAGAACGCGAGGCTATGCAACATTCAAGAATAAATGATTTAAACATTCAGATCAGTATCTACATTTCTTTCGCATTTACCTTTCTATTTAAGATCTCTTGACGTTAAAATAAAGATTAAAATTTTCAGTTGGGTGGATTTACAAAACAATCTATGTGTTGTCACCCACCTGCTTTAGTCTGTGTGGGTGTTTTTGCATATCTCTACAGTTAAAAACATCGCGAAATTGACACACACTTCACTCAACAGCTAACAAAAGTGACCACTCAGCGCTCTATTCACTCATAACAATTGGTCATTTCAAACGGTCATTTTTTTTCAAAATTAACAAAAGCGCTCAACCGATACATTCAAATCGTTCCAAAGAATTCAATGATTTCAATGACTCGAACAAATTTGCATGCGTCTGATTGGTTCGTAAAGACATACAAAACTATCCATACTATTTTTTGGTTTATTTCAGTAAAGGGAGAAAATAGAATTCGCTTATTTCGTTCAAATTGATTAAATATTATATTGTATTATCTCCTCTCAATTTCATCCAAAGCTCATTCACGCCGCTCATTCAAATTCGTTGCAAAATAATTCATTTGTCCAATTTCACGATGTGTTTTTAAACACACCTTCTCTAAAGGTCAAGGTCACATCAAAGGTTAAACTTTAAGCTTTCAGCTTGGTTATATCTATAAACCACTTTAAATCTTCATAAATGCCTGCTACGTTGCGCATATTGATAGGAGCAAATTTGTGAATTACTTTTATATTCGAGGTAAAACGTCATAGTTCGACCTTTTCTTTTCTCACATACAGTTAGTTACATCGTGAAATTGACATTCGACTCAATCAAAACCATTCTAAATCGCCCACTCAGCACACTCCATTCATTCATTCAAACGCTCACTCAAACCATTCAAAAACGCTGAAAATCATTGAAAAATATAGAATCAACAACGTCATTCAAAATAATTTTGGATAGAGAAAAATCGCGATTTCACTGACAATTCAAATTGTAAGCGTCTAACAGGTTCTTGAAGAAATAGGAAGCTACCTATAGAACTTATATGCATATTTAAGTAAAGGGAGGTAATCAATATCGCCAATTTTGTTCATCCTGAACAAAATTTGCGATATTGGATTACCTTTCATTAAATACACCCAAAACTCGCTCCACACACTCATTAAATTTCATTCCTAAATCATTCGAAAATCATTCACCTTGTCAATTTCACGATGCTTTTAGCTCTAGCTACCCTTATCTTCTATAACGAACAACCACCAGAGACCTCCTTGTATTACAAATAATGAGATCACATTCCGCCAGATAAGTCCAGAAATAGCATTAAAGGGGGGTGACATGGAAGCCTGAGAAACTTTGTCCAACTTATCGATTTTCAAATTCAGTTTTAAATTTCGATGTTGTTTTTTAAAAAAAAAAAAAAAAAAACAAAAAAAAAAAAAAAACAAAAAAAAAACGCCTAAAGATATCGACTTCGTACTAAAGTCGTATTTGCATCATACAGGATAATGATTTGGCTCGCTTGAGAGCATTTTGCTTTAGTAAGTTCTGTTAAATTTTGCAGGCAATCGACGGCTAGAAAGAAGTCGGGGGCTTCAAGGACCTTAGTGGAGTACAGTCACATGTTTTTATTTATATATTATAAATTTAGGGCTAAATCATCATGTTCCGGCTTCCTATGGCAGGAAGAAGTGAATCGCTTACGAAATTGCGCTTAAAAACAAAGCCATACAAATGTAACAGAGGGCCAAAAGCCAAGTTATAAACTATCTTGCATATGAGGATCTGTGTATTTTTCTCATGGTATAGGAAGTCTAACTACTGTACTTTGGCGGGCAAAATATCCTCTGGATCACTAGCTACGCCCATTCACATGCACCACTATATACCGCCTGAAAATAAAAAAATAAAAAAAATCATGGCCAAGGACCTTGCCGAAATCAATGGTTGGCGACCTATTCAATCTCTCGTTACCAGGTTTAAATCATAAACCAACAAACGAACGAACGAACGAACAAACAAATAATTTGATTTGAATTGGGGTTTTACGTCGCTTTCAACAATCTCTCAGTTATATCGCGACGACGAACAAACAAATAAACAAACAAACAAACACAGACGAAGCGAAGCGAACGAATCAGGACGAGATAAACAGTTTTTAGTTGCCTCTATGTAATTAAGATAAAAATGTTACTTTTAAACACCATTTCAAAATTTGCGTGGTATAACCATAAAGATCCGGATGTATAAAAAAAATAGAGTGTAGGTGGGTTATTTTGGCAATAAATATTAATTTTATGCATTCGTCTTTGCAATTGGTACATGGGTACTGAATGTGCGTTCGGGTAACAAAATGTATTTTTTTAACACATCGCAAACGTTTCAGTTTAAACGCTTCTATTATTGAAGGCAACAAAACGTGATAACTCGCGTTGCACACAAGTGTACGTGCAAAGCGGGGTTCGATTCACATTTGTAAATTTTCGGTAAGAATAAGCTAACCCCATTACCAGACGACAAAGTTTTAGAGTGGCCTAACTTTCAAGAATTTGCAGACGACGGTCCTTATGAGATGAAATGTAGGAATCTTTGTTTAGGGAAGAATTTTATGGACAATGAAGAAAATGTATCATGAACAAGCACTAACATCATTTTAAAATGTTTTCCTATTTTATTTATTGATGGGAGAGGGGGAGGGGGTCACAAGGTCATATTTCGCTGGAATGTAATTTGACCAACACAATTTGATAAAAATTTAAATATTTTAAACTTGATCATGATTTTTACGAACAGTATGCGCAGTTTTACTGCGAAGCGTTGCTGATAAGATTTTCTGTTTTACAATTTAATGTGACCCGTCCGCGAAGGTTTTTATTGATTGAATGGAGTTTAATGCCGCTTTCAACATTTTTCAGTTATATCGCGGCGGCTGGAGCACCTAACAATGGTTTCCTGGTATTTCTCTCACCAGTACAACCACCACATCCTTTCCTGGCCTCCATCTGCTATCTCACATAGGTCTACGATTATCAACCCATTAGTAAGAGACAAATAATCTACCGTAGGCAAGCCGTGTCACTAATAAGATTAACTAAGTAGAAGTAAGACAAAGTACATTTAACAAAGGTAATATCGAACAGTTTCCGTAGAAAGAACTACGTGCGAGTAGGAACAACTACGAAGAACTTCGTAAAAATAAGAAGTTTAATTAGATTAATTATTAATTTTAATAATGGAAAATTGCCATTTATTTGATTCCCAAGCCCTGATATCTCTTGTTTGTCATTCTATAGATAAGAATCACGATCTTTAAGTATATCACAAGGTTCAAAATCTAGCATTTCGATCAGTCACCTTCGGGTATTATAATTAATTTGTTGTCACGTGCACTTCATGATTAGATTTTATCAATTTCACCGAATCTATTCGTACTCTAAACGTAGTGAAACCCCAGTGTTTCCCTGCTTGGACGTAACATTAACTATGACATATGTTTAGTAAACGGTTTGTACGGTAAACTAGGGTAAACGATACGTTCTAATTCGACAAGAGTACGATTCAACAAGATCTTACTACGTCTAACTTCATTCAAACTACGGCAGAAAGTCCTTTTTCACCGTAGGGATTTTGAACATGCCCATTGGCAAGATTTGTGTGGCCACTACGGTAGGATTATACGGTGGAAGAACGTCCAGTCCACGGTCGACTAGGTTAAACTACGCCGTCTACGGAAGGCTACGTTGTAGTACGACATTCTTTCACTACGTCGAGATTAGGTTTACAACGTGAAATGTGACCGCGATTTTTTACAACGTACTTTTTCCCTACCTAACCGTGGACAAAAGTCGGATACACGCACCGCAAGAGTAGCGAATCGCTAGTTAAACCTTGTTTAACCGTAGTAACGGGGACAAACGTTTACGATATCATAGCGTGCTACTACGGTTGGACAAACGTTTACGATATCATAGCGTGCTACTACGGTTAATGTTTATGTCTTACATGTTGCAAATTTTGTAAGGAGTTAAATTGAAATTTATTTGCTTCGTACTTTATGCATATATAGTGAATGTGATTGGAAGCCTATGTGCTTGTGTGGTGTGGTTTGAGTTTGAGTGAGTGTGTGTGTGTTTGTGTGTTTGAAAGAGTGTGAGTGAGTAAGTAAGTGAGTGAGTGAGTGAGTGAGTGAATGAGTGAGAGAGAGAGGGAGAGAGAGAGAGAGAGAGAGAGAGAGAGAGAGAGAGAGAGAGAGAGAGAGAGAGAGAGAGAGAGAGAGAGAGAGAGAGAGAGAGAGAGAGAGAGAGAGAGAGAGAGAGAGGGGAGGGGGAGAGAGGGAGAGAGGGGGAGAGAGAGAGAGAGAGAGAGAGGGAGAGAGAGAGAGAGAGAGAGAGAGAGAGAGAGAGAGAGAGAGAGAGAGAAAGATAGAGAAAAAAGGAGAGATTACGAAGGTCGAATATAGTTTTTTTCAAGAGGGCCATGTTTAAAATAAGATTGTATATGTATCTTAATATGTTACCTTCTATAAATAAAGTTATTATTATATACTCAGTTCCAAAAGAAAGTGTGCACTTTTGAATTTTGAATATCTCTGAAATTACACAATATATCGTCATGAAACGTCGTATGACTATCCCTAAGAGTATGTGCAAACGATATTTGTAAACAAAAATCGCGCGATGAGCAACATTTTTTCTGCTATATTGAGACATTTAATTTTGCATGTTTTGCATGTGCATCACGCGTTAGACGAATAATTGGTCTGAAAATGCAATCAGTTGAATCCACGCGGCTTTCCTAAGAATAAAATCACATCTTCAATACAACTATGCATGGTCCTGCAGCGTGGTTTGACGACCAATAAACGTCGTTGACCAAAATCGAACCTTATCAGATTTAGAACGTCATTAAAAATGATTGAGCATTCATGTTCCAATAGAAATCGAGGTCATCATCTTGTAAGACCGTAAATAAGTAAATCGAGATGTCTTAGAACGCCAAAGCACCATTCAACGACAAGTTTCTGGCCTAACACCGTGGCAATGTCTAACGTTGACGTACACGTAACGTCTACATAAAAAATAAAAGTTTTGTTTGGAAATGGCTTAAAATGGCCTCTTTAAACTTTATAATGCAATATTAACATAAAGCCCTTACCAAAGAAAAAGATGTACGTAGGTCACATCTCAACAATTTTAACGCTGCCTACGCGTAAGCGCATGCAATACTTTATCCAAAACTAATTTGACTTTCAATTCAAAAAGGTCTTGACTAAAGTATGGTATCAAATTTATTACATAATTTTTCTCCAATTTTGTGAAAATCATTTGAAATGCAAAAAGTGAAAGTGCACACTTTCTTATGGATCTGAGTATATTTATTATTGACCTTTCTTCCATTCTGTTAAAGAATGATGGAAATGAGATATCCATTTGACCTTTGCTCGAAGTAACATATTTTTCAATTATGTATTGTACGGTATTTCAAAATGGCCTTTTTGTGTGACGGGTTACAAAAATAAGGCACATATGTCAAAGCATTGTAACTGAAATATTGTTGAAAGTGGCGTTACCCCTACCCCCATGCACGATAAAAATGTTTTAGTCTGCGTCGAGAAATTCTACAAAAAGTAAACAAGGTGCCGAATTCTTACAAGATACCAACGTCACTCTGCTGGATGTCGACTTGGGGAAAGGCTTAACTTATTGATAAAATTAACTAAGGGCAATAAAATGATCTTAGGGCAATAATTGGAGTGACCTCAGTGGAAATTCACTGAAAAGTATGTCTTAAAAAATACTTCGGCTTAGAAACGGCATTATGAGGTGGAGAACAGCAACCCAAGTGCACATGTATTCGATTTTCCCTAGTATTGCATATTTTCTTTAATTTGATGCTTGTTTCGGTCATTTTGTGCATGATTTCCTATTCGAAAGGTCAGATAAGGGACGGTGGCGTACCCAAACTAGCTGTCCTCATCACAGGGGAAAAAAGAATGAAGCTTTTGTTTTCCTATCAAGCTCTTAGGACCATATACTTGGGCTCAGTCCATGTGCATCCGATTGTACATAGAAAGAAAGTAGGAAATATTACAACACTAATCTGAAAACAGTATCTGGCATTGAAAAAAGAAAATTACAAATTATCTCCTTAGAAGTGGACATCTGTAAAACTTATTAGTGTGATGTCCAAGTGGTCAAGGATTATCAGGTAAGCGATTTCGGACCATCATGGTCTTATTGTTTGAATTGCTGTTTTACCCTTCTGCAAAACTGTTTGGGTTGCTTTTTACTAAAATTGGATAACTTGTCTATTTCATGTAAGTCATAATGTTGTTTGCATTTGCGTTAATTATTTTCAATACTTTCTTTTTTACTTGTATACAGTTCGGTTTAAATTCGCTAGCATTTTTATTTATTAGAAATTAATAAATTTCTTGTTGTGTTAAATCGTTTTCTCCCTTCGCGTCATTCTTGATCTTGGGATACACTGTCTGTATTCTACTTAATTTTTGTTTGGAGTAGTATTGAGGATGACACGTTGTCATGCTAAAGAAAGAAAAAAAAAATAACAACATCGTGAAATTGACAAGGTGAATGATATTGGATTGATTTTGGAATGAAATTGAATGAGTGTGATCGGTAAGTTTTAAGTGAATTTAAAGGGAGATAACCCGATACCGCTAATTTTGATTATATATTAATTTGAATGTAGCTGCTGATTGTATTTTTTTTGTTATTTTGGAGCGTGTTTAAGCGGTTTGAGTGAGTGTTTGGAATGAATGAGTGGACAGCTGAGCGAGCAATTTAGAATGGTTTTGATTGAGATAAATGTCATTTCACGATGTAACTAACTGTAGGAATATTGTTTAAATGAAATTCAAATGCAGCAGGATAAAGATTAAAATAATGCTAGGCAAACGAACAGGCTTACTGAAAGTTTGAACCCCTTTTTAAAGAAATCTTGGATCCGCGGTTGTTAACCCGCTAATTTATTTATCATGACTAGTAAACTTTCAGAGGCAAAATCCAAATTAATAAACGAAGGACGATAACTAAAAAAATGATATGTAGAATAACAGTTCTTGTGCCCAAGTCTTCCACTTAATGAGATGTAACTACCGATACATTTTCATGATTATAGCTACTTTGCTATCGGAGATATGCTAAAAAATATCAATCAAAGGACTGAAAGGACTGACGGTGGGGGATTCTGGTGGCATTATGGATAAAAGAGAAACTTTACATGTTAATGTAGATGAATTTAAAATCTTATGATCCAAGTTCGTAAAGATCAATGATAAAGCAAATTTTAAAGGAATTTCTATTTTTTGTAAGCCTGTGTGTATGGTTCGTAAAACGAATAATACGGTTAAAAAGAAATATTTTTCACCATTCACGCGAAAAAGAACCACCTGGGAACTTCGTGAAAAATGATTGGTTCCAGTGCAGGTTCTTATACAGGAAGTGTACTAGTAGATTGCTCATTCTGAATTCAGAAAATGAACAAAGTGTGAACAGTTTCGATACAAATCATCATGCGCAGTCTGACTTTATATATATTTGTGCATCATGTGTAAAGTCATTTTCAATTGCAAAAAAATACAGGTTATTTTCAATAATGATACTTAACAAACGACTTTGTAGCCAACATAGAAAAGTAAGACTTTTCTCGTTGTTTTCAGGTGAAGCTTACAGCACAACAAGGATTCAACGTTAAAGTTGGATGATTGGCAATAAGTAAAATCGAAATTTGGACTCATTACAAGAAAAATCACAAATGTCTGACCGCATATCGTAAGCCCGTATCCAAACAAATAAACCCAAATTTTAACAGTTCTGGGAAAAAAAATGAATAAAAACATTGAGGAAAATGATATTCAAGTTTTTCTAAATGGACACCGGTCCAGTGTAGCAAAAGACCGTTTTTTTCTTGGAACAGTGTAGATACAGATCTTGGATACAGATGTTATTTCGAGATTTTGAACCAGTTTAGATACATTTTTCGGAATTAAGTCTGACTTTTTTTTATTTTGGTTTCCATGTCAATTGTTAAGAATCATCATTGTAAATAATCCGTATTCTTTCAATTGAAAATATACTAACATTTTATTGTTTTTTAAGGAAACACTCCTGTTTGTTTTGACTAGTTAAATCATATAGTAAATTGACACAATTTTACAGTCAGTAGATCCTCAACTTATTGTTATTTAGTCATATTGGCTATAAAATTAAGCACGTTATAAAGAATATTCTTTGTTCTTGAAATCTTTTTCCCGAAGATACTTTCATGAGCGGTTACTTTTCTCACAATTGTTCATTACGCACAAGCCCCTCGAAATTATCTTGGAACAAAAGATTTTCATTACTTGTAAATCACCCCCAAAGTTCAGACTCCTAGAAAAATAATTCCAAATTGATTCATTTAATACTGTGCATGAGATGTAGAAGAGATCTAACACTAAGTTGAACCTCATTTCAAGCCCTTTATTGTTATTCAAACATTAAAATAGTGTGGCAAAAGAGCACATAATTATTTATAACTGAATTATTTAAGGGCACAATGACCTCGAAAGTGAATCATAACCGGAGCGGATCCTTATGACCGCCATCTTGCTGGTTTCTACACTGGACACTTTTTGGTTGACGTTTAAGTACGCCAGTGTTACCACGTGATGACAATCCAGTCAAATGATAATATCTTTTCAAAAAAATAATGCCCACTAACGTTCAAGTTACTCTTTTTCAAGACTTATTTACTACATACAACTGTGCATTTTGAAAATGGCGTGATACAAGAATTCTTTACAATTTGATAGACTAGTTACTGCCCCGATACTACTACTAGACTGGTTAACCTGTCCCATCTACGCTACCCTCCGATACTGTCTACATTGATAGATTGAGAAAGATTGCCAGTCAATACTACTGCGTGTGTTATGCACATTCACGGTTTTTACAAAGTTGGCCAGTTCAGCCTTTTGACTGGTACCTTTTTAAACTTGGACCCTTCTGTGATGAAATCGAACTACATGTTGGAATCAAGGGCCACCTGTGTGGTTAGTCTCTACCAACTAAACAATAGCTTTTTTTGCTTCGACGGTTGTACCACATTAGTCGTGCCGTGAAAGGACAAGAAGAAATGGACGACATTATTTCCTTCTATTACAGTTCATGGATAAACATGTATATCTAAACACAAAACATAAAATCAAAATTCAAATATTAACTGAAAGAAATTATGTTTTCTCTTTTATGAATCTTCCCATCAATGTTATGTATGTATTCGTCGGAATTTCGTGTTTATTCATCCATTTATTTAAACTCTCGAGAGGGTGAAAGGGCTACTATTTCAGCATGTGGTGTCTTTGATCCTTATTGATAACCAACCTTTTCCGTCAAATTTGAACGATTCGCGACATTGACAAAAGTGCAGAGATAAGTTAATTTGGGAAAAGGGAAGAATAGAATTCAAACCGGCAAGAAAAACAGTGCCTCTCATTTCAAATATATGCATCATGCGATATCATTATTAACAATCTTCTTATTTACTTTTTTTCGCCACCATTCCACCAGAAACGTCCACCTTCAGTACTTTCAGTGCTTTGATTTACTACACTGCATCAGTTATACGGCTGTTTTTGTCATTCCAATAAATTCTTTAAAGTGTTAAATCATTCAAACGGACCTGTTCACCAAAAGTAATTATATCTAGTAAACATAAACGTAATGGCCCTGTCACACCCTCAACGTTTTAGCCAGCGTGTGCCTAATGCGTTTGGGAAAACGACTAAGTCCACAAGACGTCGGTATACGCTGATCCACATTTTCTTTTTGTCAATTCACGACGCGCTTGTAGCGTGTTCATAGCGAGTTTGAGCGTGTGAGTAACGTGTCCAGAACGTGTTGATAGCGTATGTTAGCTTATACCAACGTTCTTGAGCGTGTGTCCAACGTTCTCGTAACGTCCTCGGAACGTGCTTAGCGTGTTTGTAACGCGCTGCTAGCGTGTTATAACGTGTTCGCAGCGTGTTTTGGATGGAAATATAAATTCTGCAAGAACTTACCACTTCAAATTCATTCTTTTAATATATAAACAGGCCACCGGCCACTACACGTATTCAAACTCAAAGTATGTTGGTACATGTAAAAGAAAAATAGGAAAAGACGAAAAGAAAAATACACTGGCACCTGTTACATATGAAAACATGCATATAACAAACTTATTAGATTACAGGCTGATTAAAGGCTGATTAGTGTGAAATTATTGACATGACTTGACCTTTATGCAATGAATAAATTAACCGATGAATACATTTATCGTCGTGGATTGCCGCAAAATTTCGAAAATCATCGTATAAATCCGTGTAGAATATGGGGTTTAAAAATGTTTGTATAATGTAATAGTTCCATTGCACACTGTTTGACTGTATGGTCGAGAGGTCTAGTCTAATGGCTACAGGTGCAGGGATCATGAGTTCGATTCTGCTTGCATCCCACTGTTGATTTTTTCTATTATTTTTATTTTATTTTTCATTTTTCTGTTAGTCCCCAATTGACTAGTTATCTCGTGTTTGAATGACAATAAATGTTTTCCACAGCCCGTTTCATTTATCGCATTCCATCTCCTGAACTCAAATATGGAAAACACAAGACGCTGTCAAATAGTCTAAAGGGCAATTTGATTGATAATCGAAGACCTATATGGGATTAGCAACTGAAGTCTCGTTGTCGTGGTAGTATTCGTAAGAGAAATACCAGGCATCCATCGCCAGCAATATGACCGAAAAAATATAAAGAGAGGCGTTAAACCCATTCCAACAATTAAAAAAAGAAACTAACGGGAAAACAAATAGTTTATAATATATCGCAAATCTCGTTGGGAATTGAGTGATCTTCAACATTATTCAAAAGAAAATAATCTATAAAATGGATTGAAACCTCGAGTAAATAATTATGCTGTCATAGTGACTCGAACCACTGTCTTTCGTCTTCTGAGTCTTTAATCTTTTCACGTGCAATGCGAGTATCTATTCATCTTAGTGTCATTTAATAGGTATATATTATGAAACTTGGTTCACGAAGTTAAACGAGACCCAACGGAGATGCCATGTGGCAATCAGTCTAGCATGTAATGTATGCTAATAGAGGTTACGGTCAGTCATGTCAATGATTTTACACTATACTTGTCTTTTTGGTATATTGATAATGATCAAATGAGACGAATAAATATATGTATAATGTGTAAAGTATTTCGCGAACGTATAGTTATTCTGACCAAAGAGCAGACGCACTTTTAAAGCTATAAACGCATTGTTTAATACACATTTAGGCTACATTCTCCACCTCGACAATCTAAGGAATTCAGAAAATCCGTAAAGGACTTTTATGGAAGAAAACCCAAGCAGCTTATAACATAACATAACAAAACATAGCATAACATAACAAAACATAACGTAACATAAGTTTTATTCATATGACTTGAACGAAATCGTTCATCGTCAAATATAGAGAATGCTACTTATAATCGAGTTTTCAAATCATTCTAAGACTGGTCATGAGGAAACATGCAGATATGAACATGTCAACAGGGTCATACACACGTACATGCACAAATTTATTTATTTAAGAAAATCTGATGGTAGAAATTCAAGACAAATATGCAGCGGAACTTTTATATTATCATTGAAAACTGAAACGCTGTCATACGCCAGAAACACGCTGTGAACTCTCTGGCAACGCGCTAGACGCACGTTCAGTACGCTGAAGACACGCTATGCACACGCTCCCAGTACGCTGGAGACACGCTAGAAGCACGTTAAACTTTGGGCGAACGTGTTTCTTGCGAGTCCGTAGCGTAAGTGAACGAGCTCCTAGCGTATCTCTAGCGTGCTGAGCGTGTTCGGAACGCGCGCGGAACGTGTGCGGAGCGTGTTCCAACACGTTCGGCATACGTGAGAAATTTTATGCATGCACAAAATTTTATGAGATACTCAGCGTATCGCAAGGTGTGCCATCGTGTTACAGCGTGCCGATAGCGTGTGCGGAACGTGTCTATAGCGTACCCGACGTGTTCGCAGCGTGTTATAAATAATCCAACACGTTCCGCACACGCTGGTTAAAACGTTAAGGTGTGACAGCCCTATAACGTCCAATTTAACGTTCTGACGTAGATCTAGTTTATACACAATTCAATATAACGTTACTATATAGCTACAAGACTTTCCAATGTAAAAACAACAACAACAATAACAACAACAATAAAAGCTACATGTTCGTTCCTTGTACATTTGTTCACGGCTTTTCGACGGGTGAAAGTCATCAGTCTGTATTCCGAGCTCAGAAGATTCTTCTCCATTTATGCTCGTGATATGTAGGCATATAGGTTCTTCTTTTGTGATGAGTCACGCACTATTAAACAAAGATAACTGCATCGTTTATTGCTTGACAGATGATACATTGAATTACAATACTCGCCATGGAAAAGGACCCACCACGGTTCTCCGAAATAATTATTAATACATGTATAAAATAAAAATAATAAAAAAGATATAAAAAGAACAGCCTGGTACCACCGTCGACTTAATCAAAGTACTGAAAGTTCTGAAAGCTAGCAAAGCATAAATATTTTAGTAATCTTCCCTTAAAAGATTATTATGATACAAAATAAAGCGAGGAGTTAAAAAGCATACTTTCGAATGAGTTCTTATTTGAATATAGTTTATCCAAGTGACCGTACAATGTAGTTTGCATAGTGAATCCTGGTCAAGCTTAGTCATTACTTTGAACACATATGACATGTTTGGAAATCCACATTGCAATACTCTGTACAACCGTGAGTGTGAAATATTTCTCATAAATCCCGATTTTTCTTTCCTTTTTTCTGTTCAAATGTTCTCATTTTCTAATTGAGTCCTCTTTCTTACATAATAAGTATTTTGGTCATTGTCATTACGGGTGAGCTAAATTTTCATGTCCCTGCGTTTGTATTTTCATATGAACTTTGCTCTTTACATGTTTAGAAGGGTTTATCATTTTGACTAACAAGCTGAACAAAAAAAGTGTCAACAGGTATCATTCCCTCGTGTTTTCATATGGAAAATTTCAAATTTTAATTCATACGGTAGGCAGTGTGCAAATAAATGTACTAAACTTATTTAAAATTACGCAGAATTATCCGAATAACAGAAGACATTCAAGAAAACCTCGTCATTTCATATCCCTGGTCAAACATGTTGCTGCAGACACTTTATATGACGTCATTGGAATTTTCCCGTGTTCTCTGAAAATGCCGTTTATAAACGAGTATAGTCGATTGACCTTTAGGAAATGTTTTCCGATAGCGTCTATTTTCACTATCCGAAGATCTATTTTAAGACTTTTAGAAAAGAATATTTCGAAATTTTATCAGTCAGAGCTGTATGAATTACGTTTGATCTTACGAATTTCGTTCGTTTCAATAGGACAATCAAAGGTATTCCTGGCCATCTGCATCCGACAAGGAAAGAAAATGACAGATAATGACGCGCCGCTAAACCGACATGATTGCGTTATTATTTAGCGACAGTGTATTAAACCGCGCGTTACACATGGCTTGATTTGGTCAGATATTATATGTATGTTCGTCTTGATTATCGATTTTTTGCACGTGTGGAATTACTTTAAATCTTTTATTATGTAAATTCGTAAAACGTCCCGGGTCAAATAACAGGACGTTTTCCTAGAATCGGTTAAACATTACGGTAGACTGGTAAACCTGTCTGTATCGATAGACTGGTTCGTCAGTCAAATATTACGGTATTCGGAACACCACTCGACCAATCTCACGATCAACCTCGGGTGTACATAGACGGACTATTTTTTAAAAATTACGGAAAAGCCTTGGAAAAACTCGATGACGTCAGTTAAAATGGCGTTAGCCCTCGAAACTGTGAGTGAAGACGTTCGACGTCGCCAAAGCTACTCGTTCAAGTCACCGGCGTGAAACCATCGTACCCCCAAAATAAATATCTTTAGATTCTTAAAATAACGGCTGAAAAAATCTCAATTTTTGAGAATGATTAAGATTTTCCAGCCGTTATTTACTGTAAAAGATATAAATCTACAGTGCTAGGTTTTCTTACACTATTTCCGCCTAACAAAATGCACGATTTTGTTACATACCCATCCGCCTTTCATACATCCGAGGTCTGTTGCAGTTTACGGAAATGGCCGAGTGATGTTCCGAATGACCCATTCGCCTTACATACATCCGACGTCTGTTGCAGTTTACGTAAATGGCCGAGTGATGTTCCGAATGACATTACGTATGCTTTTAGTATTTAGTGGTTAAGCCGCCGAGGACAGTTTGCACTCATTTGAACTTTGAGGCTCCCTCAAAATTTTGTATGTTAACTCAAGTCAGCAAACTGACGCTTTGCTAGCTAAACAGCCTTAATTAATTGTTGACAGCGGTACCAGTCTATTTAAAGAAGATAACATTGCCCGAGATAACTACTCAGAATTTACCCAAACTTCGAATTCGAAATATTGTCTTTACTCAATTTTGACTGTTCAACTAACGTTACAAATAACAATAAAATGCAATGAGCAAAAGTGAAACTTTGACATTCCAAAAATCTCCAACAAAATTCTTCATTGCGTGTCTACAATTTTTTTAATTGATTTAAGCTACAGACAACTTTGGCAAAGGTTGAAACCGGAAAATTTCTCACAGGGTAATCTGTTTTGATAACTAACTTCAATGGAATAGCGGTACCATCAAATACTGTTTTCACAAAATTCACAAAGGATGTACTTCATGTTACATAGAGATAAATTTGCGGCTCGAATAAGCGGTTTTCACATCTGAAACGGTTTCAATCTAAAAAGACATATCTCTACTTTAAAATGTTAATTAATGAAATAATCTTTCTCAAAAGTTGCCGTTATCTTGCTACAGTACCGTTTAAACGTGACGTCACTGGCGTTGCACCAAAGCTCGTTTTGAAACAAATCAAATATTTCTCCAAAACTTCCTCTCATTTTCATTTGAAAGTGACGACTAGTTCACAATAATGTCCAGATTACAATTTATAGTTTTTTCCCTGTTTTCCCACTTTCAGATAATCATATACTAAGCGTTTTTGAGATAAAAGGACCGTTTGTGATGTACAAGGAACAGCAATGTTTTCCGTTTTCGGTAGCTAAACGTTCACGTAAAACACGTGACCTTAAAATCTAACATAATTCTAACATAAAGTTATATCGATTCTATTTAAATGACACGTTTTATATTACATATTTATTTGACGGGAGGAAAAAAGTTAGGAATTTCTATAGTGTCAAGTTTCATTTTTGCTCAGTATATGTTCTTTTCATATTTTAAACATTATAACTAGTATTCTAGCAAAACCTAAAATTGGAGTTGATTAAATTATCAGTTGAGTCAATCCCGCAGCCCAGGCGTAAAGTATTGCGTTGCTCTCCATTCATTACGATGTATAATATATATAATTGGACGCTGTTTTTTTTAAAAAAAATTGAAAAGTTCACGAATTTCTGGGACAACCCTCGTATATATATAAATATTATAATTTATAATAATTTATAAATTTGGGCGAAAGTAGGTTACCGAGGATGGGGAGAGTATGAGAAAAGCTATATGACTTTGGATCCTTATCCAGCAGAGGTAAATAAGACGTAGTATTTCAATGAAAGTTTCATCAGGGATGCATAATGTTTTTGGTAATTTATTCGACGACAAAGTGGACGACATTATCGATATGATATTACCCTGTTTAAATTCCATTCAAATCTCGCTAATTCCACTGAATTAATTTTTCCGACCTCGTTCCCAAATTATTCGTTTTGTCAATCACACACGTTTTGCGTTCTGTACGGAACATACATGTACGATGACAATAGAAACATCACTCGGATATTTGCGTAAACTGTAGAGTCGCGAAAGTGGTTCCCGATCAGTCCACCTACGAAAAATTCCGATACTTATCAAGATGCGAAAGAGTCATTTCTTACATATTTCCCACTTTCTGCATGACCCATTTCTTAAGTGAAGCATCGGATACGTATATATATAGCAGTTTTACGATGTGTGAATGGTTCCTTCTATAAAAATCCCCAATGTTTTTATCATTATTGTGTAAAATGTTTGAATGTGACACGTCACAAGAAAAGGGGCCATTTAGAAACTTTGTAAAACAGATATTTGAAAAAGAAATTAGTGAAACAGAGGGCAACCAGTGGTTGCATTTCAAAAATAACGATAAAGGAATGAAGATTGAACATTCTAGATTTAGAAATTATGTATAGAAAGGCAAAATGTTTCGACCCAAGCCAGCATACGCAAACCATGGAGTCTGACTGGTGTCTACAGTTTACGCACTTTGGTCCCTTTTCGCGTGATGGGTCACAAATGTACAAAAAAAACTTACTGTAGGTCCATTTTCCTGTAATAGTTTTTTCCCTGTGAACTTTCCTCGATTGGAAATAATTGATTTAATATAGTTTACTGACATGTTTTATAGATAAACAAAATACAGCTGAAAATGACCAAGCGACGACTATTGTAAGGCGACGATAATAAAATGTCCCTTCACCGTAAGCAAAATCTCTGACATTCTTAAACGGAAATCTCTGTAAAGTGGAAATTCTAAACGAAAATGTGTTTATTGTTGGCTATTATGTTGTTTGAATCTATTAGAACCGTCTCAATGAGGCTAGCCAAATGGATTTGAACATCATAGGCTTCAGCAAAAATATGTGGTAATCTATAAATGCTATCGAAATTACAATTCATATTTATCATTAGATAAAGCATTAAGCGACCACCATCTTAAGCGACCACCTTTTTTGTGGTTCACTAAGGGGTCGCTTAACACAAGTTTCACAGTAAATATCAATCAATACATTTCGTAATTTATTAGTAAGTAAGAATTGTGCAAAGCAGAGCAGAAATTATACTATTTCAATTCATCAAAAAGACGGGTGTCAAGGTCAATAAAATAGGTCTCTATCCTAGTTTTAGCTTGGCTGTTTTATTGTTTGCACGCACAGACGTTGTAATTTGCGATTGAGGTTATAAATATAAGCATTTATACATGGGTGTGGAAATACAGAATTTCGCCACTTGACCCCGGACAAGTAAAAGATGTTTTCTACTAGTCCTGGATCAAAAAGAACTTGTCGTCAAAAAGAAAATCAATTCATTGTGAGAAAACATTATTTTAAGAAGAAAATGTTGGAATCCAGCATTTTCTTCATTAAGAACATTTTTTTATCAACAGCATGATATTCAATCTCTAAGATCCGTTTAGTACCATTCTGATATTCATCCCGGTATCTACTTGTCCACGGACAAGTGGTTTAGAAAAAAATACTTGTCAGCAGGTAGTAACTAGTCGGAACTTCACACCTCTGAAAATTTATATGATACGCCGAATAAATAATTTATAAAAGAGTAATATATACAATAAAAGGGGTGAGGGAAGGCTAACATACAATTCTTGAGGACAGTTATTTGCACCAAGCAATCAACGGATGAGTGGCATCAACCCACATTCAGTGCTCTAATTAAGAAACTAATGAAGAATTTTAAGTTTAAGCGTTTTACGATTGAGACGATTCCTAAGCCGCTATATAAAGAGCGTCATATATCTAAATGAGTAAACAAAGTTTGTCTTGCACTGGTAGTCCGATACCCTATGGCAGTTTTTGCAATCTTTTTGAAAAGGATCCATTTCTTGAAGTGTATGATTACGATATTTTAACTTAGAATTCAGCATAACTTTACATGCATTCCTCGAAAAAAATCGGATGTTTAAAATTACTTGTTTTCTGGCAAAACTGCAAAAAGGCCCATGCGAAGGCGGGTTATGAGATTAAGAGCTTGTACATTGCTAAACATAATGCTGTGAGAATAAAAAACGAGTAAAATAATTCATTCGACACATTTACAAGAAGAAAATCCACAAAAAAGAACTGTCCTTGAAAATATACTCTTTTATGAACGAAATCTAATTTTAACTTTTAAAGCGTAATAAATTACACACCGACGTAAGATATTTTGAAACCTCATAATAGAAATTTAGAAAAAAATGATAAAATAAAATAGAGATCTACGTATCCAGGCATTTATGGGTTCGGTTACCTAAAATCTTCTTACTCTAAATATTCAGGGGTACTCTTATTTTTTGTTTTCCTGTAAAAGAAAATATAGCAAAATATAAATAATAAAAAATTATATAAATAAAAAAAAAATGAATAAAATATTGGTTATAATGAATTAAATGAGCCTAAATAGTATTTTTTAAAAATACCTGCGATTGCAGTTTCCATAAATGACGACCCAAGCGTGTAGAGAACAGCCTAGGGGAAGCGATGGGCTAGATGAAGACTCTCTAAGATAGAAACTCTCATCTCTACCAACTATTGATTAAATTTTTACACCTGTAATAATTACTTCAAGAGGGAGAATGCCTCTTCTTCCTTTCTGTATCCTAGGAAAATGCACATGTAAGACCGGAAAATCCATTGTTTTAATCAATCCTATCATGATGCCATGATTTCAACAACAAACCTTCATAATCCATAACAATTTCAAATATCTTAGCAAAATTTCTTTAAGCCCTGTGGAAGATTTTTGTGTATATTACAAAACACAATTGGGAAGTACTGTAATAGAAGAGAAAATGTCTAGTCAAAACATCTTTAGAAGGGGAAATATTGCTTGCATCGATTGTATCTTTTTATTTTTTTTTTATGTTAAAAAGTGATCATTCGTTATTTCAGTACGGGGATATTGCAATACCTATTTTATTCAAATAATCTGGTCGGAAGAATTTGATGAAAAGTTCAAAAGAGGGTAACGCCTGTGGACCAATACCTCATGATTTTAAAAACGGATTGGAAAATTATTATACAAGTGATTTTAGCCTCAGAATACAGTAATTTTCATATCTTTGTGGTACAATTTCATAGAATAATGATTTAGTTCTGGCTGATTCCATCAGATTTCCTGCATTCTAATTTGCTTGGAAAAAAAGATTTATTTCTCAATTTAAATTATTTTTGATCACGCAGCTTTTGGTTAACTTCCGCTAAAAGTAGTCCCATAAGAAACATGCTTCATTGTTTACAAAATATTATTTTTTCCTTCATGATATTAAATCATAAGATATGAAGGTAATAATTGCTGGTTTCATAGAGATACGAAACGTAAAACCTTATCAAACTCATGCATGAATCCGCTTCGCGTATTGATAGTGTGATTGGTTTTTATTTCATACCCCAATAAAATCAACAAATACTCTCTTCATCTCTGTATTTGAACAAAATTAGAAAGCTATAGCAGGCGATCTATTAATGCCAAATAAACGAAAGAGATGTTCTTTTATTTAAGGACTTTGATTAAAGAATGGTAACTTTCTTTTAAACTATTTTTCTTAATCGAGTTAGCCCTGCGTTCTACAAAAAGGGCGCAAAAAACTTGCCAATTAGACCCTGCTTTGCATGTGCACTTGCGTGAAAAGCGGAGTATAAATGGCAAAAAATTGCACTGTTTTGTCATCATGAACGCAGGTCAGATTTAACAAGTGTATTTAATGTTTTTACTCAAAACAGTGAAAATCCGTTGTTTAGCTCCACTGGCCGAATACCTCTGGGGCTATTGTCATGGCGTTGTGTCCGTCGTGCGTCCGTTGGTCCGTCCGTGCGTCCGGTCTTAAACTTTTTATTTAAAATCTTTTCCTCAGAAACTACTGGATGAATTTCACCCAAATTTCACAGGAATGATCTTTGGGTGACCCTCTTTCAAAGTTGTTAAAGAAATTTAGATTCAATGAAAAACTTTTTAATGGGCATGACTTATTTCCAAATATGGTAAAAAGTGAGTTTTCTCCGATTCTAACTAATGGATGGATACCAATTAAGTTTTAAATGAATGACCATTGAGTAACCCTCTATCAGTCTACCAAAAATTATTGTGATCGGATGAAAAATGTGTATTATATGGACGGATGTCATTGCTCTTTATGTTTTATAGTGGAAATTTTGAAAATCATTTTCTCAGCATCTAATAAATGGATATCAACCAAATTTCACTGGAAGGATCCTTAAGTGACCCTTTATCAATCTACAAAAGAATTATTGTGAATGGATGAAAAATATGCATTTTATGGGCGGGGGTCACTCCTCAATATGTTATATAGTGGAAACTATGAAAATCATTTTCTCAGAATGTAATGGGTGGATATCAATCAAACTTCATTGGCATAATCCTTGGGTAACCCATTATCATGCAGCCAGAAATTATTGTGATTGGATGAAAAATATGTCTTTTATGGATGGAGGTAATTTCTCTATATGTTGTACTGTGGAAACTTTGAAAATCATTTTCAAAATCAGTAGAACCCAAAATATCTAAAAATCTAGTCAAAACTTTTATTGCTTTACAAGAATTTCAAGCCTATGGAGCGATTTAAGCCTTTCATGGCATTCTAGTTCATGACATCGCCAAATTTCCGAAACTTAATTTAGCGAGACCTTTCACTTCTATGCTACAACTAATGATTGGAGACGATTTAAAAGAATTTATGTTAGAATTGGTTTAACGTCGTATTTTAACAGTTGTTTCAATTATATCGCGGTAACCGTTACATTCTTTCCTCCAGCTGCTATCCCACTTGGGTTTACGATATCCACGCTTTGATTTGGGACAAGCGTCAGAAAGAAAATGAGTCGCCCTCGGGCATCGATCCATGACCCACAGTTACAAACATTGTGAAATTAACAAGATGAATATTTTTGAATGACTTTGTAGGTATTGAATGAGTGTGTGGAGCGAGTTTAAAGGGAGGTAATCCAATATCTACATTTATTAACTCCTTTAGTAGAATATGCATACAAGTTCTATAATTAGCTTCCTATTTCTTCAAGGACCAATCAGAGGCTTATAATTTCAATTATTTCAGTAAAATCGCGATTTTTTCTAGCGTTATTTATTTTGAATGTAGTTGGTGATCTTATATTTTTTAGCCATTTTCATCATTTTTAATTGTTTAAGTGATTGTGTGGAACGAAAGGAGCGATGAGTGAGCAATTTAAAAGAGTTTTGGTTGAGATGAACGTCAATTTCACGATGTTATTATTCGTAGTCATATCGAACCCATTACCGAAAAGTTAAAGACTCTGACGCGTTACCAACTGCTCTATGGCGACCACCTATTTAAACAGGGTTGAAATTGTTATATCACTTTAAGAACTACGCAAGGAAAATGTTAAAGTTTTAAGTATTCATCATTCAATTCTAGGTGAATTAATCAATTATCGTGCATACTGATTTGACGAAAAATTGGTTCAAGTTCTTAATGAAAGCAATTTTGTGGACGTAGAAACTTTGTAAGCAAACGCAAAACTAGTTCTTTGCAAAATCTTCATTATTTATATATCTTTACACTTCTTCTTCATGATATAAAATTACCAGATATGAATAGATTATTTGATGATTTCATGGAGGTATGAATTAAAAACCTAAGCACACTCATGTTTGAATCCACCTTGCGTTTTCAAACAGTTTTTATACTTTTGCTTAGAGATACTATACATGTATTATGATAAATATGAAGAGAGTATTTGTTGATTTTATTGAGATATGAAGCTGAAAACCTAACCACACCCATGTTTGAGTCTTCTTTGTTTACTTATATAGGTTGAGAAGGTTTTTCGTCACGTACCTCACTGAAATCAACATATAGAGGATATTAAATGAGTAGTCATGGAATACCGAATTTATTAAACGAGTCATCTATAAACAGATAAAAACGAGGCTTCGCCGAGTTTTTATCTGTTTCATATGACTCGTTTAATAAATTCCGTTTTTTAATGAGCACAAATTTGATATTCTATTTATGATATGACATGAAATTTTGCGAAAAATCGTCAAAATTTCCGAAATTCAACATATCAATTTTCCGCGAAACTTATAGCACCGTTTAAAACTGACGTCACAATGTATAGATTATGACGTCATTTTCGCGGTTACAAAATAGCGTTGCCATTCGCTTTGAGCTCATTTGCATAGTTATTCCACTAGTGTAATAACACCCGTGTAATATAAAAAATATTCAACGAGATTATTTCACTCCTGCGACGTAGATCATATTATAAACATGTTTATTCCCATCATCACTTAGCTTGAAGTACAACGTTAAACAAGAAATCTTGGCCTGCGAGATTGTCATTTCAGAATACGTAAAAAGAATGTTTCAGAATGTTTCAGAAGTTCGAAACGCACGACGCTTTTGATTATTTCATAGTCGATTTTCTTCCCAAACGTCGTAACTACAATCTGTAATTCAGAGTCTTAGATAGAAAATCGACGTTATGCACCTTGTGTGCAGAAATTTTACCAACGTAACGGAAGAAACCAAATGCTAAGTTATACACCAACGATTTTCTCCCAAAACGCAAAACTTGCGAAGCAGATGCATCAAAAAAATGATTATTACATCGTCGATATTCTTCCGATGCCTCGTAGCTACGATGTAGTTAATATGAAAAATCGACGACATGCACCATGTGCTCGGTAAGTTTAAGGAGCAATAGAAGCAGAAAAAATGGAATAATGCTCAAGCTGTAGTTGCGAGGTTTGCAACCATTTTGTTCCGCTTTGCACGCAAGTTTACGTGCAAATCGGGGTATAATTTGTGAAATTTTGCACGTTTAGTCAACCTGAACCCGCTGACATGCCCAGTTTGTTGGATGACTCTACCAATCACATTAGAATTTCTCGATATGATGTATATGTATACCATTTGTATTTATTACCTAGAAGAATTGGAAAGGGAAAGCTTATTCGACTCTCAACACCTGCTAAACTATGCTGAACAGGTTAAAAAACTCAGCATACGTGTATAAATGAATATGAAAAACACTTTTCATGAGACACTTATAGGTCCAGGAATTAATCAATGATAAATTTCATTTTATTCTAGCCCTCTTGACATACTAGTCACAAAAGTAATCTTGTGTAAAGCGTCTGTTCGTCCGTACGCCCGTCTGTTGAGCCGTCTGTCCGATTTTGTCCTGGCAATAACATACACATTTAAGGGTTTCAAAATTACTTAGCACATTTGTTCTTCATCTTCAGGAAATATATCATTTGAAAGAAATATTTAGATAGCTAGGCCAAGGTCAAATCTCAAGGTCAAATGTTTAAATTGATCTTTTCAAGCGCAAAGAAGTACATTTACGTTTATGGAAGGATGCCAAAACAGTTCATTGTTGAGATGCAGATGATGCAGATAGGCGATAACTTTGAGGTCAAGGTCACAGTTCAGGGTTAAATGCTTGGTACAGTTGTTGACTATCTTTAGTTGGTGTGCTACTTGATATTGATTTGTGGGTACACCAAAAATGTTCGGCACAGTTGTTCGCCTTCCTTAATTGAAATGCCATTTACATGTATTTTTAGCTTGTTTGTAGCCCAAAGTTCAACTTCAAGGCTCAAGTTCTAGTTAAAATAAACAAACAACAAAATTACCACCACCACCACAACAACAACAATCGAGCTTATCTGGAAAACGGCCGCTACATGAAATTGATGACTTTTTGATATTTACCATCGATATTCGATTTTTAATAGGTTCGTTTATTTTGTTTTTATTTTCGTTCATTAATGTCCATACTGTTGCATTTGCTAAAAGAAGCGACGATCCCAGAAATCGCTTACTGGGAATATTACAGATTTTTGACAGAGCTGCTGATGAGATCCAACCAGTTCTTTGACGTGCTTGATATAAACAGGGTATTTCATTGGTGAAAAAAACCCAAAACACCTGTGCATGTTTTCGTACGAAGCGGTGTATAATTTTCGAACAGTTTGCCCCGATTAGTTACCATGAATGATGGTTTTGTGTTAGATTTTGAAACACAGGAGTCATTGATCCCTAAACCGTGAGTTTCTTAAGAGAGAAAACTGCTGTTGTAGGGATGAAAACAATTAAAAAGTGTGATGAAAAGAAATATTTCTTGGCCATACCAAGTTACTCCTTTGTTTTCTTCGTTTCATAATAAGATATTCTGTTATAAAGATACAAAGAGGACAATCAATTCTAGCACATTTTTGATTTAGAGCAGTAACAAAATTCAATACAAATTTAAAGGGTCAAAATGACCCCACGACATATTTTTTTTATAAAATATTTTGCTATTTCTTAGGGACAAACCCTGGTTTTAGGGTAAAATATGAGCGCTGAATTTCTATGCGTTTTGGATGATGTTGAGATCCAATCATTTCTTTGACGTGCTCGATATAAACAGCGTACATTGTATTTCATTGGCAGAAAAAGAACTGTGCATGTGTACGTACAAAGCGGTGTATAATTTATGAACAGTTTGCCCCGTTTGTCAATAATTTATGAACAGTTTGCCCCTTTTGTCAACATGAACGATGGTTTTGTGTTAGAATATTTTGCTATTTCGAAGGGCCAAACCCGGGTTTTAGGGTAAAATATGAGCACTGAATGTTTATGCGTTTTGGATGCTGTTCAGTATATTTTCATAAAAGGTTTGTTTAGTGTTATTACGCGTGCTGAGATCGTATCTTGTTGAATACCGTATCGATTGACGGATATCATAATATCGTTACAATAGCTTATTTATGCCGTAGTTACAATCGTTTGGCTGCCACCTTCGAAAATATGTGTTCATCATTTTTTCACTCTCAGCCCATTTCAATGATATGAGCTCAACGACGCTTGAATAGTGTTAAAGGATAAATCCAAGAAAAAAGGTACATACTATTTTGTTTAACCCATATACACCGTCGTTTAATCGTTAAATGTTTTTCGGCTTCGCCGTAAAGGAAAAAACAGAAATCCTGCTCGTTCTTTTTGGCTGACAAAAGTATTCATGTCTCTAAGAACCAACTTTTAAGCAAAAGTTCTTTGTAATATCGCACACGAAATAGTTCTATAAACGTGCTCAGAATGATTTTACATCTTTCTTTCGAAAAGGGGCCCGACCATTCAAGCGTCACGGGAAAAGGGGCCAAATTAAAAATTATTCAGAACAATTCTCGCTAACTCATAGAATGATCGGACCATCACAAGGCTCATTCCTTTCGAGAATGGGTTAAATCCGTCAAGCGTAAGGGAAAAGAAGCCTAATGTAAATTCAATTAGAAAATCCTGTTTAACCCTGTAAAGTCCACAGTTTTCATCTGATTGTCTTCAAACTTGCTCAGAATGATTGTACCAACACAAGGATAGTTCTTTTTGAACTGGGACCCGATCCGTCAATTTGAAGACAATCGGGTATAAACTGTGGACTCTAGAGCGTTATCAAGCAAAATTTAAGGGACAGACGGTCGGACGCCAGACGGAAAACCTTTATCGATATAAAAAAACAGAAACAAAACATATCAAGAGGTCAGTGCAGTACTATTGTAAGTGTGTATATATTCATTGGAACTTACAAAAGTGTTGCGCTAAACCTTCGATATATTAACGAACAGTAAACCCATACATAAAATCAAAATTGCAAGTATATTGGCCACCATATACGAGGACAATTTATTACAGCTCTTTGGTAAATATAAACTGTGACTGAAGCTTGTAATGATAGAACAACGTCAAAAAACATCATAAAATATTAGTAAATCAAGTCAAAAATTCAGCGCAAGACTGTACTAAGTCTCTATACAGTGTATAGAGACTTATGACAGTCTTGCGCTGAACAATTGAAAAAAAATATATTCTTTTTCATAGGGTATACTCGAACATGTAAAAGAGTAGAAGGATTAGAGCAAAACAAGAAATAAGCATAAGCGTATCTAGGACTTTGTTTGTACGCACTTAGAAGGCGAAAACTAACGAATATATAGGATTAAGGCGATACTAGTATGTGGACTGAGACAAAAGATAAATGCCCTCCGTTCAGTCCCTTTATATGATTTTAGCGCTGGTGAATTATCAAAACATCGTAACTACAGCTTGAATAAGCTGTAGTTTCGATGATATGATCATTCATACAAGATATTTTTTTCATCAGGGATATATTTATTTTACGCACTTGCGTAAGTTGCGTAATGGGGGTTACGCCCTTGATAAGGGACCCATATTTCTATAGGCGATTTCAATAATTTTTCGCTGACTCATCAAATAGTCATCGTAATATTGTCTCGATATTTCTCTTTGAAATAAGAACTGAATATATTTGTTTATGGTCTGTCTGGCATAAAAGGCCATATTATATATCCGTAAAATAGAGTTTTGAAAGAAAAAAAAAAAAGAAAGTAAATGAAAAAGAAAAAGGATTGAATCCAGTAACGCTCAAATGTCTCCTTTAAAATGATTATACATTAAGTTAGTTGAAAAAAAATCTATTCTAGTTTGCCTGGAATAGTTTCATTTCGATTTGGGGAATTTGGTTTATTCCGTAGCGTTCCTGAATGGTTTGAGTGACGGTTTGTAGTGAATAGTCGAGAGCTGAGTGAGCGATTTAGAATTGTTTAGAATGGGTTCAGAGTGAATTTCATTATTTTTCCAACTGTAGGCCCTAAGGCGGATCTATAATTGACTAGTAAATAAAGGGTATAGATGTTTTTCAATTCTGAGCATGATTCAGTGGCTGATCCAGAGCGATTGGGGGGGGGTGTCTAGCGAATCCCCTTTGAATCCAAATTACTGTATTGTAGTGAACATTTTCAATAAAGTATTTCAACACAAGAAAAAAAGACCCCCTCCCCCCATTTTGTAGTGTTCTAAGTACAGAAACTTAAAATTCAACAAATGATAAATATCTGATATGAGAATTTGAGAAATTAGTACCATTATCTGTATAGACTGGAATGCTATGGGATTAATTACTCGAATTCATCTGACATCAAACCCTGGATCCGCCACAGTAGTTGAAGTAAAGGGATCAGGTATAATTTCAAAAAGAAAAAAAATAAAGAATGCCTTTGTAAAAATACTCGACGTATATCATTTGTTGAATTTTAAGTTTCTGTAACTAAAACACTACAAAATGGGGGAGGGGGGTGTCTTGTGTTGAAAAACTTTGATTGAAAGTGTTCACTACAATACAGCAATTTGAATTCAGAGAGGGTTCGTTCGAACCCCCCAAACTCGCTCTGGATCCGCCAATGAATCATGCAAGTATATGTATAAGTAAACCCCTACGATTTAATCCATGAAGTAAATTACATTTTGAATGTAAATAATAACTTTAATTTACCTATACCGCATCCTGAAACTAGGTATGACGTATTTTGATGGGTCTTTGTTATCATTGAATGTTGCGCATTTTTTCTTTGAAATTCTTAAACCATTTTAGAGGGTCAGTGCAATACAAGTGTAAGTTCTCATAAATATAAAGGTACTAACAATAATTCAGCGTTAACCACTTTGCTTCTTCTCTGATACGATAACTTTGATCGCTAATTTAAACTAGTACATCTATACAAACGGATCAATCTACATTATGATTAAAAATAACATAAACTCTCCTAAATTTGTGTCTTGTCTTTTCATATCATTTATTCAAAGTGCGTATGACATCCGGTCTGACATGTTTATATGCATATGTAGGAGTGAGCTGATTTAAAAAAAAACATCAACAAACAAATAAGAATAAATACAAATTATCCACATTCATGACAGGCCAGTCCTGTGCTTCAGGATGTAAAGCGGTTTGCGAACCTTTACAAATGGTACCTTGCTTTGCACGTGCAAATTGTTTTAAAGCGTTTCGAGAACGTTTCCTTCATGAACGAAGTACATGTTTATTTGTTTTGAATGAAGGTAGCGAGCCCGCAATACTTCCGCAATATTACCGAATATTGTAATGACAAATTCAAGCTTATCTTTGAGAATAAAAGTATAGTATTTGTGTACATAGTCGTATGATGGGTTGTTGATCGTTTACCTATATGAGATAGCAGCTGGAGGATTGGAAAGGATGTGGTGATTGTACTGGTGAGAGAAATACCAGGAAACTATTTTCAGGTGTTCCAGACGCCGCGATATAACTGAAAAAAATGTTGAAAGTAGCGTAAAACTTCATTCAATCTATAAACATAGTCGTCTTAGATCCTTGTTTTGCATTTCGGCGGAAATGTTCACGAACACAGACGGGGGCTTTATGGTAGCAATGGATACACGGCGTCATTTTCTCCGCCAATTGATTTTTTTAACATGATATCTTTAAGAGACATATTTTCCTTTATTTAGCAAAAATTCAACATACATTTCCATGCAAATAAGAAAGCTTTGACACGTTTAAAGTATTTTTTGGTAAATTCAATAATCCATTCAATTGATATCAAATGTTGAAAACAAAGTATGATATGAAATTTCTATTCTGCGTTATTTCCTTAAGGTGGCAATGGACAGCGGCCTCCCGACTCTATAAACATGAAGTGGGTTTTCGTTTATTTTACGGCTCTTTTTGTGAGTTGTTTAAAAAGACCGGTTTTCGTAAGATCCAACTTATGGAAATAACGTAGAATAATGATGGTAAACTTCGTAATTAAGCTTCTTTTCAACATTTGATATTAATTGAATGACTGGATCATTAAACTTAACAATAAAAATGCGTTAAAGCCGTCATTCGATTAGGGGGGAACACTGAAAAATAACGAAAAACTTTCTTATTTGCATGGAAATGTATGCTGAATTTTTTACCAAATAAAGGAAAAATATGGGTTATATACATATCGGAAAATAAGAAAAATTCATCGGGTAATTTCTACAAAAAATAGGCTTTTGTGGCATTTTTACCTAGTAAAATTACAAAAAATAGTGCATTTTTAACTTTTGAAAGCAAATTGTGTAAATGCAATTGATCAAAGAGGAATTTTCTTGTCAATAGCCATTGTGTACATGTATAAGGTCTATCAAAATGTATGTGTTTTATAGCTATAACTTAGCACAGGGTTTATACTAGACCTAAAAGGAGTATAACCGTTTTACTAAAAAATGGCCTATACCAATCAAGGGCAGATAACTCTAGCATGAAACGAGCGTGGAGAGGTACCTTCAAATTTTGATATAATGACTACACAATGTTAATCTACAACATATGTGACCAAGAAAAAAATTCATTGGGCGGAAAAAATGACGCCATGTGTCCATTGCTACCTTAAGGTTCATGTAAAGTGTTTGAGACCCAATTCTAAGGGCGCTTCATTAGCCAAGAAAAGGCAATATGTCCAGATATATTGTATATCAAATTGAAGCTATTTATGAGCACAGGCAGTTGAGCAACATAAGACCACCACAGTTATAGCGGTAAAGTCAAAACATTGTGGAAAAGGGTCATCTTGTACAGAACAAGCAACTGCATGATGGTTGGATAAAATTGGCTCATATTTTAACAAAGTACAGTCTAAAGTACAGCCCAGGTACTACTACAACCCTAGATATTAAACTCGGTCTCAAAAAGCTCCTTTGAAACAATCAATTTCCATTTATTTTGTCAACATACTTGTCAAACCGGTTTGGTCTGTTTTCAAAATAGACGCTAGGTATGGTGCAACAGCACACCATAATATTGTGACATATTTTCTGCAATTTAATTCAAATTATAGTTTTTTTTAAATTCAATGATCTACAATATTACTATATATTTATCATTCTGTGAAATAGAAATTGATATATAGCTAAACAACCTTAGAGGTATAAAAACTATTAATGTCCATTCATGTTGTGATAACACACCATACCTTAAAATGATCTACACGTTTAGAAAATTAGAATGACATATATGACATATGTGTTTATAAAAAAAGTCAAAAGAAATTGCTTGCATAACTACGTTTTTGGCTCGAGTTTTATACCAACGTTTGTAGCAGTACCTGGGTCGTACTTTAGACTGTAATTTGTTAAAATATGAGCTAATTTTATCCAACAGTCATGCAGTTGCTTGTTCTGTACAAAATGACCCTTTTTCACAATGTTTTGCTATACCGCTATAGCTATGGCAGTCTTATGTTGCCTAATTCCTTGTGCCCATAAATATCTTCAATTTGATATATAATATACCTGAACATTTGCCTTTTTCTTGGCAAATGAAGTGTTTTAAAATTGGGCCTCAATCACTTTACATGAACCTTAAGCAGAATTATATATATATAAAAAAAACGGCCTTTTTTAACAACGCGTAAAAAGAACCGTAAAATAAACGAAACCCCGCTTCCGGTTTGTAAAGTCAGTAGGTGGCTGTCCATGGCTAGACTGGTCCTACTTTCAAAACATGCCGTTCGCGGTATTATGATATCAGTTATTAATTGACTAATTTTTTTTTATTCATGAAGGCATGAAACGAAAAACATATTCACCTTTACTTATCATACAATACGATTGGGTTTTAGTTTTACAAATCCATTAACTAATAAACCTTTCTTCATCTCTTTAGTCAAACCAACCAGTCACAATAACTAATATCGTATAATTGACACTTATCTCAATCATAACCATTCGAAATCGCTCACTCAGCGCTCCGTTCATTAATTCAAAACGTTCACTTAAACCATTCAGAAACGCTCCAATATCACCTAAAATATAAGATCAATACCTACTCTCAAATTGAAAATAGCTAAAAAATCGAAATTTCACTGACATAATTGAAATTTTAAAATTTTATGCGTTTGAATGGGTCTTGAAGAGATAGAGAGCTATTGATAGAACTTGTATGTATACTTCATCAAAGGGAAATATCTCAAAACTCACCCAAAGCGCTCATTCAGTTTCATTCCAAAATCATTCACCTTGTCAATTTTACGAAGTTGTTAACTGTATGTTAGCGGCGTTTATCCGGTCGACTGTTATCATCTGTCAACGCACATATCCATGACGGAAAGTGACTACTTAAGGAAATCCTGGCTGTCGTAATTTTGCATCGATTACATTTAAAGGCATGTTTAATGGTAAAATTTGAGAAATAAAGATAGAAAGGTATTCTCAAAGAAGGTAAAACTATTATTATTATTATTAACATTATTATTATTATTATTTTAATTTATTCATTTTATTTTCCCCTAATGGTAATTAATTTATAAATAAATTATTATCAAATAAACTTTGAAACAACCATCAAATGAGAAATGGAAACAAAAATGGTTTAAGTCATGAAATCGACTGCTCCGACCATCGACCAGGTCATTTTGAATAAATAATACTCATAAACATTAATCATGACATGATTACAGTTTATTATAATTACTGGCGCAAGATAATAGTAATACTACTGCTATGATGATAATGGTAATAATGAAAATGATAATAATGATACCGATATTTATGTTGCGGTTCGGCAGAAAAATACAAAGGAGCCAAAGTTTTGCGTGATTGGACATTTATTTGAATGTCAAAAACTCATTATATACTAAATGTAAATGTTAGCAACAAAATATAAAAGATCTGAATGAAAAATACATCAATTTAAAAAGCTGGGCAAGCCCTGAAGAACAGCCAGGAAAGGAGGCGGGGTGGAGGCGGAAAAGATTTTATAAAATTTTGTAAGATGTCACCCGTGTAGAAATTAATATAATAATGGCTAGCCAAGCAATGGTTGGTCCTTGATCCTCACGTGACTGATCCCAGAGCAACCATTGGTCGGCTATTTTTAACCTATCATTGACAAAATACTGGTACAGACTAAAATGACCAAATAATGCCGACTCGGAACATAAAATCTTTTTTGTTGCCATAAAATGTCATTTATGTTGCGGTTCGACAGAAAAATACAAAGGAGCCAAAGTTTTGCGTGATTGGACATTTATTTGAATGTCAAAAACTCATTATATACTAAATGTAAATGTTAGCAACAAAATATAAAAGATCTGAATGAAAAATACATCAATTTAAAAAGCTGGGGAAGCCCTGAAGAACCGCCAGAACGACCCATGGACGAGGGCGCCCACTCTTTTGGAGGCGCACTAGGAACATGGGGCGCCTGCCCAGCTAGAGAGCCGACCTCGGAGGAAGAGCATCTGTACGAACAGACAGAAAGATTGGAATGAAAAAGGGACGGCTGAAACCCATGGCCTTGCTGCAACAAAGACATTGAGAGAGGGCCGTCCCTGTATGGCTGCGCGGTCAAATAGGAACTACAAAGCTAGTCTTTAACATGTTAAAAAATCAAGATCGTTTTCAGATGTTTACGTATATAGAGGTGGAAAGTAAAGGTCAACACAGGAACATACGTACAAGTAATTTTGCAGGGTAAGGATTGGGGACGGCCTTAACTCAAAGCCTTGCTTCGAACAATGGAATTGAGAGAGGGCCGTCCTAGATGTACAGCGAATGATTGCTGGCGTTATATATATATAACCAAAAAAAAAAAAAAAAAAAAAAAAAACAAACCAACAACAGGGAAAACAACAACAACAACAACAACAAAAATAGCTATAGGAATGAATGTACATATGGTATCTAGGGGATGGCTGAGGACGGCCGAATCTCGAGGTCCTGCTGCAATACAGGAATCGAGAGAGGGTCGACCAGATTTGGCAACGGGAAGAGCCGAACAGACACCTGCGCACAGTGAGAACAGATCTTGTGACGCGAGGTTTCTTGCTTTGAGAGGAGCGTAACAGAGGGCATGTGACATAGAACAAAGCGTACTGAATATTGTATGAGAGAATTCAAGGCAAATAACTATCGCAGTGAGGCAAGGTGAACAACCCTGGCCAGCCCACCCTCAAAGCCCCGCTTCAAACGGAGGAATCAAGAGAGGGCTGACCCGAATGCACCCAAAATCTGGTATGCGCAAACCCCGGCAGAGCAGAATATGTGTAGCTTCAGACGGAGTTTAGTTGAGGAAGCATGATATATACAACAATACATGGTAAGCGTAAGTATATACACAGGAGTAGAATGCAATGATAGTAAAATATATACACATGTGGACTGAGGACCGACAAAACTCAAAACCCCGCTTCTAACGAAGGAATTGAGCTGTCCTGGAGGTACAGCGATGGCTAACCACACCATCACTGACAAAGATTATTGTCGCTGAGGGTGAAGTAGCAAGTCATCGCTAAAATAGCTAA
The DNA here is from genome assembly GCA_948146395.1 of Fragum whitleyi. Taxonomy (NCBI): domain Eukaryota; kingdom Metazoa; phylum Mollusca; class Bivalvia; order Cardiida; family Cardiidae; genus Fragum; species Fragum whitleyi. The sequence goes on from OX411543.1 coordinate 74,602,195, forward strand.
CAGGTATGAAGCGTAAAAATAATGCAACCGGCTTATAATGTAGAGACGCTTGTTAGGGTGGGTGGGCGAATGTATTTTTTATAAGCAGAGGATTTCCAACGGCCCAAACGTTGAATGTGGGCCGAAGGGACCTGGAGGAGATGGGCTTGTGTGGCCCCACCAATACGAAGGGAATGGCATGTGTAATGGTAAGGGTCTAAATTACAAGCCACTACACAATTCCGAAACATTCGACGGAATTCGGACGTGGTGATAGGAGTTGCATTGGGATGATGGAATAAGGGACCCGGGAGGCCACCAGCTTTGTCAAGGTAACCAAGTAGTGCTCGTACTGGGCAGAGATATTTGGGGGCGAGTCTGGATAGGGTGACCTGAGCCGCTGAGCCGGCCGAATGTTTGAAAGCCCGTAGGACAATTGTAATGGCCTCGACCTTAGAATGGGTATAGTTATATTGTACATCTTGCTTCAAGACAACATTAGAGTAGCCTGATCTGGACCAGCAGAAGTAGCCCCTGGAAAGCCCGTATATTGGATGAGAGGCAACTCCACTAAAGAAAAATGATGAGATAGGCCATCCTCCTGTCGAATGAAACGCCGGAGTCTCGAAACAAAGGAATGTCCGAAAAGTTGAATTTTCCAGGGGGTCGCCATCTTGGATCAGCAGCGTGACGCGTAAACACAAATGTAGGTCAATGCACAACACACAAACAGTCCGCCCGGATGAAACCTTTGCAACCCATTTAAGGCAACGAAACACGCACAGAAATCGTGAAATATAAGTTAATACAAATATGTGAACTCTACGCAACAGAATGGTAATAAAGATGTACCTCGCGAATCCGAGATTAAGGCAATATTTGCGAAAAGATTTTATAAAATTTTGTAAGATGTCACCCGTGTAGAAATTAATATAATAATGGCTAGCCAAGCAATGGTTGGTCCTTGATCCTCACGTGACTGATCCCAGAGCAACCATTGGTCGGCTATTTTTAACCTATCATTGACAAAATACTGGTACAGACTAAAATGACCAAATAATGCCGACTCGGAACATAAAATCTTTTTTGTTGCCATAAAATGTCATTTATATATAGCATAAACCTTGTGATTTTGCTTTCAAGTACATGAAGGCTACTAGAAAATAATTACCATAACGTAAATGCGTTGAAAAGTATCCAATTTTATGATCGTGTATTCTGAGGTATCATTCACCTGGCAGGGCGTGGCTTAGCCGTGACGTAATTTGGATAGTTTACTTGTCATTATACTTATATTTGGTTCTTTCAAATGATGGTTTATCCGATTAGCCCAGTCGGTAGAGCACCGGACTTCAAAACAATTGAAGGTCGATCGCGTGGATTCGATTCCCGGACTGGCACACTAGCAAACTGTTTTTCGGATAAGACGTTTAACCGAGGTCCCGCGAGACGGTGCTTTACACCGAGCACGTTAAAGAATCAAGGCGGGTCTCAGCAGAAGTATCGTCATGTATCCTTGCACTTTCCCCGTAGGAAATCACCGTCTTCCACGGGCGTAGCTCATCTTGGCAGGTGTTAAGGTAGCGACGATCAATAAATGGAAAACGCAAAAATAGTAAGTCGAATATTGTCATGAACACGCGTAAAAAACTGTTACCTTAAAACCAGAAGAATGAACGTGCTAAACGAAAGTGAATAAGATTGCGGTATAGGCAGAATATTCTATTTTTGTCTCTCGTATAGAAGTGTTCTGTAATAACACGTCACAATATCGTATTCGAGTTATAACCCATCGATGAAATGTTTTCATCTTTGCTAAGCACGTTATTTACAAGCGTTAACTATATTTGTCGACAAATAATGAAACGTTATCTTGCCAATAGAAATGACAGCTAATCCACGCCCTATAAGATCAATATTAACGCAGAATTCAGATTTTGTTGAGGATTTCTTTCCAGAGGAGTCGCTGTCATAAAGCAAGTGATAGAGTTTTCGAACTATCCTCAAAAATGTCCCGGGTTAGATCCCCCGCGTTGGCATTCATCCTCTCCGACGATTTGTCTTCCATCGATAGTCTTTTTTATAATCGTTGATCTATGTGGGATAGCAGCTGGGTGCTAGGTCAGGATGTAATGGTATGACAAGTGAGAGAAATACCAGAAGTGCATTGTTGAAAATTACAGCCGCCGCGATATGACAGCAAAATTGTTCAAAGCGGCGAAAAAACCCATTCAAACAAATAAAATATTTTTCAGAGTATGGAAGCCCAGTACGATCTATGCATTATCGGAGCTGGTATGATCGGGTCGGCAGCCGCCCGTCACGCGTCATCACGCCCGGGAGTCAGGGTCTGCCTTATCGGGCCCCAAGAGCCAAAGGTAGGTGCAATATGTCGTTAGAAAGTGTCAAAGAGCTCGCAATTTTAGCCCTCTTTTTCAAGATGGTAATACGGTGCAAACTCTCAACAAATTATACACCGCTTTGCATGCGCATTTGCGTGCAAAGCGGGTATAATTTGCGAACAGTTTGCATCCTGAACGCATGGCAGTTTACATTGGCTTACAATAGTGTACATTAGATTTTGTGTCTACATGTAGTGAAATTATGTAGCTTGAGATTTTAGTTTCGAAAAAATACCCCATAAAATCTTTAGTCTTCTCAGCCTGGCTAGGTTTTCATTTGGAACATCTCTCGGTCATTTCCGTACACTGCAACAGCTTTCGGATGTATGTAAGTCGGAGAGATATGTAAGCGGTGCATTTTGTTAACCGGAAACAGTGGTAAAAAAGGAGTGAATCAATCAATAGATTTAAATTTTTAAGAGTCCGAATGAAATTTTAAAGACGAGGCATTTTCAAAAATGGAGATTTTAAGGTTCATGTAAAGTGTTTGAGACCCAATTTCAAGGGCATTCATTTGCCAAGAAAAAAACAGTTTGTCCAGGAATATTATATATCAAAATGAAGCTATTTATGAGCACAAGCAGTTGAAAAGCAAAAGACTGTTATAACTATAGCGGTATATCAAAATCATTGTGGAAAAGGGTCATTTTGTACAGAATAAGCAACTGCATGACTGTTGGATAAAATTGGCTCATATTTTAACAAAGTCTAGCCTAAAGTACCATCCAGGTAGTGCTACAACCATTGGTATAAAACTCAGCCCCAAAACGTAGTTATGCAAGCAATTTATTTTGACTTATTTTATAAACACATATGTCATATATGTTATTCTAATTTTGTAAACGTGTAGATCTTTTTAGGGTATGGTGTGTTATCACAACATAAATAGACATTAATTGTTTATTTACCTATAAGGTTGTTTAGCAATATATCAATCTCTATCTCACAGAATGATAAATATATAGTAATATTGTAGATCATTGAATTAAAAAAAACTTTAATTTGAAATAAATCGCAGAAAATATTTCACAATATTATGGTGTGATGTTGCACCATACCTTACAATTATTTTGAAAACAGACCAAACCGGTTTGACATGTATGTTGACAAAATAAATGGAAATTGATTGTTTCAAAAGAGCCTTTTGAGACTTAGTTTTATATCTATGGTTGTAGCACTACCTGGATGGTACTTCAGACTGTACTTTGTTAAAATGCGGGGCAATTTTATGCAACCGTCATGCAGTTGCTTGTTCTGTACAAAATGAGCCTTTTCCACAATGTTTTGGCTATACCGCTATAGCTATGATGGTTTTATGTTGCCTAACTGATTGTGCTCACGAATAGCTTCATTTTGATATATAATATACCTGGACATACTGCTTTTTCTTGGCTAATGAGGTGCCCTAAATATTGGGTCTCAAACACTTTACATGAACCTTAAATAAGCATAAAAGAATGTTAAGATATCTAAATCAAAGGCCGAATATTATCTGTTCGATTTTTTGAGATCTTGGATCGAATGACTAACATCTTATCTAGATTTATGTTGCCTCAAAACGCTTTCTTAAATCAAAGCTCTCGATGTAAATTGAATACAAGTAGATGATTTTGAGATTTATGTGACGTTATTCGGTCCTGGTTAAACAAACATTCGGGTGCACTTTTATGCAGTTTTAAACTTTGTGATACCGTATGACCGGCTATGTTGTACGAGGCTATTTTTTTTCAGTTTGGTTTAAAACAAAAATATGGTGAATTTACGGAGGACAGAACTAGTACAGTGTTGCGGAATATGAAACTACGGATAAAAATGATTAATGAATACACGTAGATAACGCAGAATATTCTCTTGACGTAAGATCTATACCAGCAAACAAAGGAATAACACAGGGCTTCACGGGATATGCCCTATGATAAAAAGCCATATCATAATCTATCCTCTCTTTTTTCTTCTGCCGGCTGGCGACTGACGTAATATCTTGTTATCGATGACGTCGTCAAAACCAGGCGTCGTTGCGATTGCCCCTTGAAGCACCTCAAATTTCAGGTTTTTTTAAATTCATTTGCTGCCAGAATCAGTTGTATAAAGGCGAAATACGATTTATTACTCTAGAAATAGTAGTACTGTGGTTAAAACAACTAATGGCCTATGTGTCTATCATTCTTGGGTCCAGCATTTAAACATACACATTTTACTCAAATAACGTTTTTAAAATCGTCTGTTAAAACCTAATTTTCTTGCCTTTTTTTCCGGTTTTTATCAATCGACATTTGCCTTAATACAGATAAATGCTAAATAGTATGTGACATAAATCTTAACATGTGTATTGTGCATCATTTTGATTATTATTGCTGACGAGGCGGCGGCAAAAACGAATCAATGGCACAATATTGTTACGTAAAACAAACTCTGTGCTTTAGCAAGAGTGAACAAGGAAAAAATATTTTTTGACACTTAACTTTACCCTCGACCTCGGTTTGAGGTTTACGGTTCCTTTACAGTTTAGGTGAATCGCAATTTATTCTGGGAAAACCCGTTTGGAGAACGTTGCCCACCTGGCGAAAGTTAATAAAATCGTGTAATTGATACTTTTGGAATATCTTTGACTGAGCTGAAGGAGATAGTTTTGAATAAATGGGACGAAATTGACGGGATTCATTACCACGCTGTGATAAAGCCTACGTATTCCCTGTCTGTGTGTCTTTAAAATCCACACCTAACTATAAAATCGGCAATGAGTTAATTGAAATAAATGATATGTTGATTGTTTTAGCACTTTCGAAGAGGTTTTGAACAATTTCAGCGCCTTTTTGAGTTTTTTTAGTGAGACAGTTTAACGTCACGAATGAAGTGCTGAATGCGTGATTTAGAAAGGTTTTGATCGGATTTTCTTATCAGTTTCACAATGTTATATACTGTAATGGACGTGACACATGTTCAAGTTCATGTATACTGGCTATACCTAAGAGATGATGAGAGTCATTGTTGATTTTCATTGAGGTATAAATACTAAAAACCTAATCACACTGTATGAATACGCGAAGCGGATTCATACATGAGAGCGATTAGGTTTTTTTGTTTCACTCCTCCATGATATCAACAAATACTCTCGTAATTTCTTACGGGACTACTTTTTTTGGAAGCTTAAAAAACAAATGCGTACTCAAAATTGTTTTCGTTAAGAAATATTTTTTTCACACAATAAGAATGCACAAAAATTGACGGAATCATCTAGAATTAGATTATTTCAACGTACTGTTGTTACAACTTACCGTCTTGTGGCGTCATGCGTACCACACGTTTCATCAACACGAATTGGTTCAGACGAGGGGTTGGGATCGGGACCCTCTAGGGCAATTTCAATTTTATGCAAATATATGGTAAGCAAATCGGAAAGTCTGAAAATCAAAGAATCATTTCGAGTTGCAGCGCAAGACTGTATTTATGTCTATACAATACATGGACTCTTAGTAAAGTCTTTCCTGAACTATCGAATTCGTCAATAGGCGAGCAAAATGTGATATTATCCATGATTAATGCCCTGGCAGGGCGGAGCCTAAGTAACGGATTGCTGCACTTAAGATTAAGGGAAATCAGCTTTCATCTAAAATAACCCACTTCTAAAGAGAGTCGACATAAATAACTCGAGGCTTTAAATCTTAGATTGGTAACCAAATCCTCCTAACTTCAGCTTAATCAAGCTGAAGTTACGAGGTCTTGGTAATCAAACGATGAAATGTTTTCATTCTCTCAAAGCACGTGAATCCTTTAGGTTTTATTTGCACGATTTAACGATGATTACCGACGAAAATTTAAAAGAATCCAAAGTGATGAAAAGTAAACTCGCTAAATTACGTCACGATTAAGCCCCGCCCTGCCAGTTCATTAATCACGCAGAATAACTAATTTGGTTTGGCACTCCCTTCGAAAAAAAAAATAAAATAAAATGATTAGGCGTATGCTCCATCGGATTGTTTTTAAATATTTATGTCCATATAAGGTTACACATGTATATGAATCCAATTATTCTAGGAAAGAAGTTACCATGACAACAGAGATATCTATGGCGCTCATTATGACGAAGGCCGAATTACGCGGTCATGTGACGTAGACCCAGTCTGGGCGACGCTTGCTCAAGAATCTATTAAGCGTTATAGAGATTTGGAAAAGCAATCAGGTAAAATATGGAGAAGATTTCTGTTTCGAATAATAAGGTTCATTCATATCTTTAATTAAGTCTATAAGGATGATTAAATTCTGGGATTCGGAGATATAATGAATAACATGGATACAAATAATAACATCGTGGAATTGACAAGGTGAATGATTTTTGAATAATTTCCGAATGAAATGGAACAGGTGAGAGGAGCGAGTTTTGAGTGAAATTAAAGGGAGATAAGTCAATATGACATATTTCGTCCAAGTTGGACCAAATAGGCGAAATTTATAATCCCATTAAAATAAGCTAGATCTACGTTCTTTCTTATTAGTTTATCCTCACGTATGGTGGAAGCATATTGACCTGAACCTGGCATTTTTTATTTAAATAAATCTAATATCGGTCGTTTCTCTTCGGCAAAACACAACTTACCTGCGGAATTCAATCTTAAATTTCGAGTGCATGTGTTAGCTCTGTTAACCCGTTATCACTCATGCTTTCTACTGTAACGGCGATATTTGGTCACTCTCATGAACTATCATGAGCAAATCAATTCTCCTTTTTAATAATCTTTAGATGCGGGCGAAAATAATACATTTTTTAAAATTTCTTTAAATGCAATATATGTTTTTTTTTCCTACTGAAAATGAAATGAAATCCCCTCTCACATACAAGCAGGAACAATTGTGTTTTTTTTCGGGGGGGGGGGGTTTGAATTGAATCGCCTGCTGTTTTGATCGAGGTTATCGTCAATTGCACGATGTTACTAACTGTGTGTCTTCGAATCATATTGAGACGGAACGTCTTTAATACGTTAATTGGAACACATTAAATATTTAACCTGAACACATACTTTTATGCAGCCTTATGGGACAAAAAGATCATACGCTAACAAATTCATTAATTCCCTTCAGATTGTTACTACCCAAAATGTAAATTAAAGTCTAAAGAGGGCTACATGTAACAACAAGAAACTGTAAGATCAAGTGTTTCTGATTGGATATGGAGAGTAATTTGTTAGTGTTTTCAAATATCAATGTTATCTATAATAGTCCGTGGGCGAGGAGGGGTCACCGTGCACCCCCCTAAGGGCTCTCCGAGAGTGGCATGAAATTGTTCATAGGACCTCCCTGAGTGAGAATCAAGATGTTAACAGGTGGTAATTTGGGTCCCGACTGCCATTCCGAGTGGTTTTCTAGATGGCAGCCAAGAATAAATTCATTTTACCTTAGGTACACTAAAGGGAGATTTTTTTCATTTTAAATATTTTCTAGAGTCTAAAACATGTATATTTTGCGTTCTGGTAAAATCCTTTATTACTTAAAATTATTTTGAACATCCCAACTTCCGTAATGGGAGATGGCAGCCAGTTCTGGATAAGAATTTTGCTATTTTTTCGATGAATGCCATGAGATAAATGCGTTCACCATGTACTACACCATATATCATATTGCAAAGTGCTATGATATTGTTGATATGACCTTCTCGGGTTCAAATCAAGTTGTTAATGGTCGATATTTTGGGTCCTGACTGCCTTTCTCGGTGTTTTTCTAAATGGCAGCCACTCACAATACAAATTAACCAGAAGACCCTATACGGATATCACTTGATTTAAATCACATATTTAAAGACCAAAGCATGTATATTTTACGTTATTGGAACGATATCTATAAGTTAAAGATAATATTGGATATCCAAACATGCTTTATGAGAGATGGCAGCCAGTTTAAGATAGTAATTTTGCTATTTCCTGTTGCATTCTATGAAAGATGAAGGGTTGCCATGTACTTTGCCAAACTTTCTGAATGTGCCATGGAATCGTTAATTCAACACCCCCAAGGTTGATTCAAGTTGTTTCTAGTCGATATTTTGGTCCCGATAGACTTGGGGGTGTCTAAATGGTAGCCAATGCAAATAACAAGGAAATAAATTGGAACAAATTGTATACGAGCAACCTTCATTTTTTATCTTTAAGGGCCAAAAACATATATATTTGGTGTTCTAGCTAAAGGAATGTTTACCGACCTCACTGAGGCAGAATCAAAAATCTTTTAGTCGATATTTTGTGTCCCGACTGCTTTTACGGGCATTTTCTAGATGACAGCCAAGAAGATGCTTGAATTACATTAGAACCCTTTTGCAAACATTGCTTCACATTTAAACTCATTTTAATTACCAGACACCAATATTAAGCGTTTTAACAACAGTTCTATAAGTTAATGTCGAAATTGAAATCCCAAAATACCGAATCTTTATATGTATTTTATTCAGGGGGGGGGGGTCTGAAAAAGATTGATCAAATTAATTGTTCACTAGACCCGCCGAGATAGAATCATGTATTGATATTAATATTCGGTATCTTTGGTTTCACCAGCTTATAAACTTTTCGACCCGCAAAAATCAGTATTTGCAAATATCTTTTTAGTAAATCGGTCGATTTTTACGAAAAAAGTTTCATTTAGAAAGTCCAAGAACGCCAGAACTAGCCATTTAATTTCCGTGCTCATTCAAACAGAAAAACAGGTGTAAAACGCTATCTTTTTCGCGATTTTTAAGATTTGACGTTACATTTTTCATTTTATTTTTTGTAAAGATATAAAAAATTCTCTAAATTTTGTCCGGTGACCTATGATGATTCTTTGTTTTTTTTGTAGCGAATTAAATACGCTTCACATTTATCAAATAAAAATGATATGTCTTCGGGATAAATTTTTCATAAAATTCGATTTTGTAAAGTTGTTGCAACATTTTTCGTCGAATTCGACGTAGCACCAAAACCATCGTTACTATGCTTATTTGACGCCAATCTTCATGCAATAATGTATTTTAAAATATTTGAAATTAAGATTTATTGTAAAATATAGGCTTCAGAATTATTAAATCTGAATTTGATTTTCAGAAAAACAAAAAATCAATTAATTTTCAATCCGTTTGAAAAGACAGCTTTTTTTAATATTCGACGCGACGTTGAAATATCCTTCGATTTTCGATATCTTCGCGGAATCGAATCCTACAAAAAATCGAACCCGAAGACACACGGATTTTATTTTTAAAAACTTCAGTGGAATGGTTTGGCAGCAACATATCTAAATTTCAGCATAGGTCACCGGACAAATTTTTGAGAAAAAAGTCAATATTTTAGTAACTGTACTCGAAAACAGCAATGCAGAAGGCATTTAAATTTAATACGTTACATCTTATTGTATTTCTTACAATTATATCTTCATATCAATAAAAAAAAAACATCAGGCGTCTTTTACGATTCAAATGGCGTTTTCGGAATAAAAATCGGTTAATTATTTCCGAAAAAAATCGACAATTACTGAATTTGGTTCCTAAAAAAAGGGGTCGGCCCCTTGATGACGTCATAACGTCATTTCTACGTTATGAAATTCCTTTTTATGACCGACATATGAAAGTGGGTATTTCAAAGTTCAATTTTATCACATTAGGCAAGGTTTGCAGACACTTTAAAATTTGGACCTAAAATGACCCTCTATGTGTCCGCAGTTACCTTAATTGACACTAAGTCTGGTCAAAACCATTCTGAATCATTTACTCGTCGTTCCATTCATAGTATTTTTGAAACACTAACTCAAAATGCCTCAAAATCATTCAAACAGCATTCAATCGACCAAAACTACTCCGAAATAATTCAAAATTTTCCAATCATTCAATAATTCCATGAGTGGCTTGAGTGGATTTGGAAGCTTCTGATTGGTCCTTTGAAAACATACATATCCTCTAAAAGAACAATACGACATTATATTGTATAATTATGCTCAAGTTCGATAAAAAAAAAAAAAAAAAAAACAACATTCAAATCCTTCAAAATTCCCTTATGCTACTAACCCTTGTCAATTTCACGATATTCTTAATCGAAACTAGAAATTAGCTAACCGATGTATAAACACATGGACTGACAGATGGAGAAAATGATACCAATATGCATCCATATTCGACAGAAACATGTACACATGAAGATTTTTTTTACAGAAATAAGATGATTTCAAATTATGATCTGACTGCCATCTCATATTTCAAATTTCATTTTATCACGTTTTTTTTTCTCGGAGACCATATAAAACTACCCTTATCCTTCAGGTAAAATGAAAGAGACAGAATATTGATATCAGGAATATATGGTGAACAACTAGATACAGCCCCTCCTTCCGCAGGAGTGACATGCCCACCCAACTAGTTTCAGAGACTATAACAATTAAATTAGCAAAATAACATGTTTGAAATTAGCTGACATCTTCATTTCAGTAGGTTTGGGTTTCAAATTAGACACAGATTTAAAGAAATGATAAGTGAAACGCTAAACTTAGGTGATTTGGTCTTGAAAATAAGATAAGAATGGAACTTTGAGAGCAAAGGGATTCTTATGTTATCTATACTTTTTCTTGGCTGTCATCTAGCAAAACATCCGGAAAGGCAGTCGGAACACCAAAAATTGATTGATTCTTTTTTTTATTCTCACTGAGTAATATCGGTTAACTTTTTCTTTGTCCTATCAGTGATGGCTTTTATGATGATGATGGCTGAAAAAAAGGCAAATTTCATATTTAAAACTGGCTGCCATCTATAATTCAGGATGTCAGATCCTCAAAAATAAATTTGCTATTTCAGCATGCAGCAAGAACACTAAATATTTATGTTTTTGGTCATTAAAGATTATTAAAAAAACCAAAGGTTGCTCATATACAAGTTGTCCCAATTTATCTACTTGTATTTGCATTGACTGCCATTTAGAAAAACGCCCCAAAAAGGCAGTCGGGACTCAAAACATATACTGTAAAAAAACTTCATTCAACCTTGGAAAAGTTGAAATAACAATTTCGTGATACAATTGGAGATAATTGTACGGAAAAGTTCATGGTGACCCCTTGTCTTTCACAAATTGCAACAAAAAATATCAAAATTCCTATCCTTAACTGGCTGCCATCTCTAATAGAGGATGACTGGATATCAAAATTAACATTAACTAATAGATTTTGTACCAAGAACGTAAAAAATACACGTTTTGGTCTTTAAATATGATTTAAAAACAAGTGATATCCGTATAGTGTCTCCTGGTTAATTTGTATTTATAGTGGCTGCCATTTAGAAAAACACCAAGAAAGGCAGTCAGGACCCAAAATATCGACTGTTAACAACTTGATTTGAACCCGAGAAGGTCATATCAACAATATCATAGCTCTTTGCAATATGATCTATGGTTTAGTACATGGTGAACACGTTTATCTCATGGCATTCATCGAAAAAATAGCAAAATTCTTGGCTGCCATCTAGAAAACCACTCGGAATGGCAGTCGGGACCCAAATTACCACCTGTTAACATCTTGATTCTCACTCAGGGAGGTCCTATGAACATTTTCATGCCACTCTCGGAGAGCCCTTAGGGGGGTGCACGGTGACCCCTCCTGCCCACGGACTATAAGAGGTTGGGAGCATTTACCATGACGAGGCTTTGCACGTAAATGTTATTCTATCTATCCTCTATCAAAGAAATTCAGATGAAAGTGTAGGTAAATTGTTTCTAAAATAGACTGTCTGATATCATTATATGTTATTAGACGGAATAAATCAGGTCGATGCAAGCACCATTACTTGAAAAAAGTGATTCTGCGTACTTTTTTTGTAATGAAACATTGAAAACATACTTGCCTCTGCCAACCGTTATGGCTGAGGACTCGGCGTCCCCACAATCAAGAATGACAAACTATTTTTTTGATCAATTGATTTATTCTGTATCGACCTGATATCGCCCTTCTAATGAAACAAAAATAATATTAGTCGTTCTGTCTTTAGAAACAATTTGCATATTCATAATTTAAACAAGAACCGCCTTCACCAGAATTTATTTTATTTAAAAAGTTTCATGAAAATTAAGAACTGAAAATTGATTGCATGATTAATAGGGTAATGTGTAAGTGCCTTTAGAAATACCAATATTATCTGCTCTCAGCTGCGGGACATTATCATAAATCAGCAAAACCTCGCCATGATAAATTCTCCCAAACTCGATCAGGTAATATTTATATTTTAAACACATTAATCATTACATGTATTCTCTTTTTGGAAAATCAAGTTTTTGTTTAAAAGCCGCTTTTCGATGATAGGTTATCGGAATTATTGTTCTTTAAAGGTATCCAATTTTTCACGGAAGTGGGGTCCTTCGTGATAGGAACGAAAGACAACCCATACACAAAACAAGTCATACGGAATGCAAGTGAACAACACGTAGATATAGAAATTCTTGATGAAAATCATCTCAAACAAAAACTTTCGTACATGAAATTTGGTGAACAAGATATTGGCATATTTGAAAAGAGGAACTCAGGTCACGTGAGTCCAAGAAATCTCGTGAGAGCGGAACAGGAAGTTGCCATGAGATACGGATGTGACATTTTACGTGAAGTCGTAAAAAAGGTCGAAGCCAGAGAGGACCGAAATGGACGACCTTGCATGAAGGTCACCACGGACAACGGAGATGTTATATTCTGTCGGGATGTTCTAGTTACTACCGGTGCCTTCACCAACTTTAGGGATTTGTTGTCTGGTGTTCAACCAAAACAGGAGTTATCTCCCTTAACGGTAGCACTTGTTGAAGTGGACGAGACCGACGTCGATAAATTAAAGTAAGTAGGGCAGCTGTTCTAAATGCTTACAATGCAAAGATGTTATGGATTTCATTTAAAAAACAAAAACTGCTATGAAGATGTTAAATGCTTACAATGGTAAGAATTTCTGGATTTCATTTGATTGTTAATAAGGTTACGAGAAGTAGTTTTCCCAAATCACAAAATTAGAACTTGTACGCATATCGTATATAAGGAATGTCATAATTATAGCTAAGTTTGTTCTCCATGAACAAAATTAAAAATATTGGATTACCTCCCTCTTATTTCATTCAAAACTCATCCATCGCACACACTCAATTTCATTCCAAAGGCAATCACCTTGTCAATTTCACGCTGTTCTTAACTTTATTATTTATTATTCAAGTTGGTGTATAATATGTTTCATATAGTTTACAATTATCGAGTCAGTGATAAAAACAAACCAAATCATTTTTTAAGTTGCAAATATTTTTACAGACACATGCCATGTATCATCTATTCCGGTCAAGGTCATCCCGATTGGTTTCGAGATTTTCCGAGATTTAGCGACGGCGACTGTGGATTCTATTTGTTACCGCCTATAAAGTACCCGGATGGTAAATAAGAACAAAATTGTCGACGGGACAACAAAACCTCGTAACTAAAGTTTCGATTTCAATTTAGTACCGAGGTTTTGACAGTCCACAAAATAATTTCGATATATTTCGAAAAAATTGATTTTCTAGGGACAGCAAATTGTATGTACACTGGTCAGACTGCGCGGACTGCGCAAGCAGTCTACGGTGGAAACATTTCGCTTTTAGAAAATTGTGACCTGTCACGCGAAAAGGGGCTATCTGGGAAATTCGTAAAGTGTAGATCCCAGTCAGACTGCCCGGATTGTGCAGACTGAATAGGGTCGAAACTGTTTGCTATGTGCTCATTCCCTGAACCTAGAATGATCAATCTACCTTACAGTGAAAAAAATGAAATGTGACCTTTGGATGAGAGTTACCAGGTGGTCCCTTTTCGCTTGACGGTCACAATTTGTAACTGCCATTTTACCCAGCGATATACATTGTGATTCCCCCGTATCAATAAGATCGGGACATATCATTGTACCAGAATCCGTCTGTCCGTCCGTGCTAATGTCTGCCTGTCTGTCTGCAAAAACTGTCTGCAACTAAACATTTCCCTATAACTTCAACACTATTCAAGCGACAATGCTTATTTGGCATGAAGGTTTCTTCCAACAAAACACATCCAATGTCAAGTTGAAGGTCATCGGTCAAGGTCAAGGTGAATTATCGAGGTCAAATTTATAAAACAATGCTGTTTTAGGGACATTAGTATTTCATGAACACACAATGTTCGAAATTGATTATCCGATTACATGTGTAACTGATAAACTGATAAGGTATTAACATATACAGTCCGTCGAGGCACTGGTTTTGAAAACAACGCAAACACACAAAATGGATAATACTTGAACGTCATCATCATCATCGGTAGTTCGAAAATGCTGACGACATTTAAGCGGGAAAACTTTATCCTTTGCCCGTCCATACCTGTTATTTCCCATGTGCGTGAAAACTATGGGTTGAGCAGTCTTGGCAGAAACAGATCCATTTTAACCATTTATTCTTTTACGGACAAACGTGAAATGACGCTATTATTGCATAAAAAGTAAAACTATTATACAGTATTTATTCAAAATAGATGATAAATGATTTATTGAAAAGCTTTAAAGCTAGCTCTTAAACCACGATTGTGGCGATAAATTACGTTATACATTACACTGCCACTTTTGTTTATACCGACGTTGCTAAGTAAATTTACGACGTCAGAAAATTTAAAGCGGGAATAAGATCAACGTCTTTATTTATACTCTAGATTAATGTAAGACCTAGAAACCGATAAAGCATATAGGCCAAGTCAGAGGATATTTTCAAAAGTAAAAAAAAAAAAAAAAAAAAAAAGCCGGGCGTTAACGGCACGCGAATGACTTATCCACCACGCTTTCTCTCGCTTTCTCTCGGGTTTCGTTCGTTATCGTATGCATATAATGTCCCAAAAATGTACATTTTACGCAATAATATTATCTAATTTGTAATTTCCGAGATGGCCCCTTTTTACCTGACGGTTGCATATATATTCTTATTCTTTTCCAGGTCGGTTTTACCTAAAATTAGGCCATTTTCACGAAGTCTTGAATCGAAAATTTAAAGATCCGGCCGAGGTCAAACAATGGTTTGTTGAGGGTGACCGGTTTTTGTCTAAGAAGACAGCAAGATTCATTAAAAGCATGTTTACAGGTATTTTCAGCTCGCCTATTTTTAGCCCCCCCCCCCCCCCCCCCCCTAAAAAGATAGATAAAAAAAACAAAACAAAAAAAAACAAAAAAAAACAAAACAAAACAAAAAAAAAAACAAACAAACAAACAAACAAACAAAAAAAAAACGCACCAACACCAACAACAACCCCGAGGTATTGTGATCATCTTGTCGTCGTTTCCGTTGATGTATGTGTTGGCATTAACGTGACAAACTTTAACCTCGATCACATCTCTATTGTAATTGAAGATATTTTCGTTAACCATGGCGTGTGATTCACCATCGAAAGAGCTATTTGGACTTTCAAGGAGAATAACACTGAAATATTTTGTAAGATTTATTAACCCTTTTCGACTTAAAACTGTTGCATTATCAAGCAACCATAGTCAGAGATATAACCTTAAACTCAATATGCGTTGAAATTGTAAAAAAAAACACTGTAAATTCTTCTATCCAACATTGAGATAGAATAGATGAATTGCTTGAAACAATTTCTCTTTTTCCTCAAGAATTTCCAAAGTTATTATTTTCTATTCATAAAAAAACTCAGTTTGAGCGAAAATTGGTACATTAACAGGTACAAAGCATTGAATTCATATGGGAAATAACCTTATTTTTTATGACTGAGACCTGTCACACGAAAAGGTACCATCTGGAAACTCCATAAGACAAAGATCTAAAAAAGAGATTGGTTCTAGTACAGGCCAACCAGGGGTCGCATTTCAAAAATTCTTTCACGGGTCTGACTAGGATCGACACTTTACGCACTACCCTGATGGTCCCTGTTCGCGTGACGGGTCATATGTGATTAATGAATTTTGCATTTGTTTTGAAACTCTATTGACAAATTAATTGTCATTTGGGCAGGTTTCCTTGATAATGGATCATATACATGTTTAAAACATGACCTACGTTGCCGGAGTGAAACAAATCCGTTGAATATTTTTGATATTACACGGGTGTTATTACACTAGTTGAATAACTATGCAAATATGCTCAGAGCGAATTGCAACGCTATATTGTGACCGCAAAAATGACGTCATAATGTATACATTGTGACGTCAGTTTTAAAAGGCGTAATAGGTTTCGCGAAATTTTGAAATATTAAATTTGAAGAATTTTGACGATTTTTTCCAAAAAATGTGGTCATATTATAAATAGAATATAAAATTTGTGCTCATTAAATACAGAATTTATTAAACCCCTCATCTATAAACAGATAAAAACTCGGCGCAGCCTCGTTTTTATCTGTTTATAGATGACTCGTTTAATAAATTCCGTATTCCATGACCACTCATTCAATATCCTCTATATATGTACAATTGACTGTTTCTAGAAAAGTTCGACCATTGGTTCAATATTAATGTCATCTTATTGTCATTATCATGCTTCTGTATGGTATTATAAATACTTTACACAGAAACTATTTTTCTCTCCATCAGGTATAAAACTACTATCTTGGAAACCTGACCAATGCCTTATTGTTGAGACTCCGCCCACTTTCCAGCCTTACATAGACAAAGTACACGCCCATCTAGGTGTCGCGTTGGGCGGAAATGGGTTTGCCGCTAAATCGTGTGATGAAATTGGGCGACTAGCAGCGGGAATGATGTTTGGTGAATGGAACAGCCAAATACCACGTCATGTGTTCAAACTAAGAACTATGAATTCCAGAGATGCCCAAAAGTCTATGCTACAATGAATTAAAGAAAAAATAAATAGAGGAAAACCATTCATGCTTCCTATGCGTAGAATTTACTCCCTTACTGCTATAAAGATATTCAAAAATAATAATAAAAAAGAAAATGATTAATTCAATAAAAAATAACCGATAAATCAAAGCGTTTCTATTTCAAGTAGAGGTAACATCATTTTGTAACTGTCACTCATCTTGTAAATCGCTCGCACTCTATTCATTGCAATCAAAAGACTCTCTGAAAAACATCGAAGACGCCACAAAATCATTCAAAAGCGTTCGAAATAAATAGAATCTTACAACAACTTCGCTGGTGAGGAATTCTATGCGTTTGGATCGACCGCGAAAACATACATACATTTTGTTTATTAGAAGTGAAGATATTAATGCAGCGCTGATATTGATTTATTGATCAAAAATAAGTGTTAATCCACCTTTATACCTTTTATATCATAACTGTACAATTATTCGCGTGATAACATTCCATAAGATAATTTTTATTATGTTACATGGATATTTTTTGAACAATGACACAGTGCGGTTATAACTTCTTGTATCGTCTCCGATCCGAGAAAAACAAAACAAAACAAAACACCCAACAGTGTATGACGACAATCGCGACTGGTATAAAGAATCATGGAAAAGACGCCAGAATGAAAGGGCGATAATACTTATGTGAGGATTTCCGTAGCTCATTAGGGACCGAGATAAATATTTTTTCTTATTTTCAACTGAGAAGTGTATCATACTTAAAATTTGAATAAATGTATAAACATAAAAGTTAACACTGATGAGTTGTTATTTATAACAATTCATTTATATTTTCTCGTATGTGTATGCATTTATAACAGCAATCCAACAAAATTAAAGCCTTTATCTCAGGATGATTTTTTCGTCGTCAATCTCAGTTAGCTTGGCGTCTTTAAAAAAAACACCAAAGAATAGGAAATTGGGGTGGGGCTGGACTACTGTATACCAAATATTAGGTATATCGACAGGGATAAGTTTGCTGAATCAAAGTGTACGAAAATGGTCGTAGAGAGGGATAACCCAACGTCTATTACGTAACCCCTTTTAATGCTTAGCTAATGGAGACTCTCCGTTAGCTTATCAGAGAGAGGGATATCCATGTATACTTTTGCAATAACTTCATTTTTGCGATGATGTGTCTATGAATATAGTCCGATGGGGGAGGAGTTATATGCAAAAGATAAAATCCGAGGACGGAGCTCAAGGATTTTGCTTTGCATATAAACCCCCCCACCCCATCAGACTTTATTTGTGGACACATCAACGTGAAAATGAGATTTTATCCAATAAAGCACGATCGCAATTCTGAAGAAATGTTCCTTTTCTAATATTGACGTTGTGAGATTCACTGAAAGCGAAGGGCGTCATTTAGTACGTGGGTTATGTGACGCCAAAAGCATCAACGTTCCTGCTGAAGTTGGGGTTGAATAACAAATGGGCGGAACTATCTGTGAATTAACCCTTCCCTGTTTTACAAAATTTTGGACCTGTCCAAATTCAAAGGTTTTGCAGATGGATTTAAATTGAAAAATAACCATTCAGTAGGGTAGAAAATGGTGTGGAAAAAGAGGAAATTGCTTGTCAGAAGCAATTTCTTCTTTTTTCACAATGTTTTCTCAATCATGAAATCACAGGCACGTAAAAAGCAGGGATTAAACAGCAAAGGGTTAAATAAAAAGTCACGACATATGATATTTTTGCGAATAAACGCACGTGATGTCCAAAAGGGTGAAAGCAAGAGCTATGTGGATACAAAAATAATTAAATACGTATAAGTTTAAGACAATTGAATATTAACTAAACACATGGTTGCAAATTGATAAGCCCGTAACACTGCTTGATGTCCAAGTATAAAAAAAAATAAAGGAAAATAACTAAAAAAGAATAGGTAGAGGCCTGTAGCTATGGGCGAACACATGATACGTCCCTTGAACACATGAATTGTCCCTACTATAAAAAAAATAAATGTTTTTTTTTTTAAGTAGAATCACACATTATGTCTGTTGTATGAGTTACCTATAACTGCGATAGCGTAACCCTCTTTCATGTGAGCTGGTAAAATTTTTGATAAAAGCTAGTGTCTATATTCTATTGACTGGGTAGTTGGAGTATTTATCTATAGAACACGTCTATAGATACCCGGGTATATAACATTACTTCCTGTTTTGTGGTTGAGTGGTAATTTAAAGACTGAATGGACTGTATTTTTTCTTCCTGAAACATGTAAGTGCATTTTCTAATTGATCATGTATTTGTTGTTTGTATGCGTTTTAATGCCTTTTTCAACCTCGTTGCAGTTAAATCGTAGCGGCGGAAGCACCTACGCATGTTTTCCTGTCAAAACTCACACAAGTACAAACACTATATTTCACTCGAGCCACCAGCTACTCTTCCCACATAAGAATACTACCTATAATATGACCTACGTCGCCGGAGTGAAATAACCCCGTTGAATATTTTGATATTACACGGGTGTTATTACACCAGTGGAATAACTATGCAAATGAGCTTAGAGCGAATAGAAACGCTATATCGTAACCGCGAAAATGACGTCATAAAGTATATATTGTGACGTCAGTTCAAAACGGCGTTATAAGTTTCGCTGTTAAATGAAATGTTGAATTTCAAGAATTTTGGCAATTTTTCGTAAACAATCGGGTCATATTATAACTAGAATATAAAATTTGTGCTCATAAAACACCGAATTTATTAAACGAGTCATCTATAAACAGATAAAAACTCGGCACAGCCTCGTTTTTATCTGTTTATAGATGACTCGTTTAATTAATTCGGTATTCTATGACCACTCATTCAATATCCTCTATTTATAACACCCCCATTCCCATGGAGTCAAATAACTCGTGTTACCTTATCAATTTTAATGCCGGATTTAGGTTGGCCGAGCCGGGGACAAACTCATGACCCGAGGTTTGACATCCAAATCATGCGTTACCGCTGAGCTAGCCGGGTTCGGCTTATCGACCATTTATCCTGTTTGTACAAAAAAGCGCTTTGAAAAACCTGAAAACCGTTGAATTCGATAGTACGACTACCCAAAATACATTATTGAAACAGCTCTTCTTTCAACATTTAATCGTACTTGAGCCTCATATAAGATGGTAATTCGCATTGCTCGAGTATTTCCTTGCAAAACGGGCAACCAATTAAAGAGATAACGACCATAGGGCCGGTTTAATTAATGTTCTTCTGGTATTGGCGTTGGCGGCGGTGTTGGCCTTGGCTTTGATGTTGGAGTTGGCGTAGCAAACTTCAACCCTGGTCATATCTCTGTTGTAATTGGGGATATCTCCATGAAACTTGGCATGTGTGTTCAACATCACAAAAGCTATTCAGAATTTATGTAAGAGTTATGTCGCTTTTCGACTAAGATTTTTTGAATTATCCAGCAGCTGCAACTTTACGTTGCACCTATAGGCGGTGCTCTTGCTTTAATCTGAATTCTAGCTTATATAGTTTAATCCCATGAAATAAGCAATTATTCGGATTTCCTGAAAGCACAGAAATACCCGACCCTGGGACCCGTTTTACTAAACATCTTACGACCATTTTTTGCGTAAGTCAAAAATTAAAGATGCTTCTACTGTGGTTACTAAAAATGGAATTCTGCCATGCATTATCTCATTAGAATCGTCATTTGAAGACGATTCCAATGATATATTGCAAGTCAGAATCTAACAATGGATGCAAACACCAGGTACGATTTATGATTTTGACTTACGATCATTTTTTTCGTAAGAAGTTTAGTAAAACGGGCCCCTGGTCTTTATATAACTTGCATTATCTATTAACAATTGTCCTCCTTTTATTTCTTGAAGGGAATTCCAATAATTATTTTGTGTTAACGTCTTTCCAATTGCGAAATACGGCAATGCCCACATCATTTTCCTTGCAGGTATACAGAAATCCAGTCCCGGACTACAGAAACCGGGATGGATGATATAGAATCTAAGCTTCGGGGTACAGATTCTAAGTCTGGGAATATAGAAACCGAGTCTGTGGATATAGAAACCAAGTCTGATGATACAGAAACCAAGCATGAGTCAACAGAAATAAAGTCTCTACACAAACCAAAAGAGAAGAGTAAGTGCTGCGAATGTTGGGCCATTATTAACGAAAACGAAAAAGTTAAACGGACAAAGGAAGTTATTAAATTCATCATTAAGCCGATTGCAGTTGTTCTTCTATACTATGCTGACATTATAACAGATATTATCCTGGCTGCGTCATATCTTCGTGACCAGCATTACTTCTGGTTTTCTCTGACAGCGTTTTTCATCGTCGTGCCATGGTTAGCCGGATTTGTGGTGTACTACAAGTCTATAATAAATGGTGGAGAGGGCGGAATTAACGTCGAAACACGATGGGGGCAAATGATTTGTTCCGCCATAGCGCCGGTATACGCGTAAGTATTCATACATGTACAACCTTTTATTGTGCAGTTAGTTACATCGTGAAATTGACATTCACCTCAATCAAAAAACTTTTTAAATCGCTCAGTCAGAGCTCTATTCATTCATTTCAAACGCTCAACCAAACCGTTCAAAAACGCTCAAACATATTGAAAAACTTAGAATCAAAAACGTCATTCAAAAAAATTTGGAAAGGGAAAAATCGCTATTTCACTGACATAATCCAAATTGTAAGCGTCAATCAGGTTCTTGAAGAAATATCGACCTATCTTAAGAACTTGTATGCATATTTTATTAAAAGGGAGGTAAGCGATATCGCTAATTTTGTTCATCCTGAACAAAATTTGCGAAATTGGATTACCTCCCATTAAAAAAACCCTCAAAACTCGCTCCACTCACTAATTCAATTTCATTCATAAATTAATCCTAAATCATTCCCCTTGTCAATTTCACGATGTTGTTAATTGTGTAAGGGAATAAAATAAGTAATCTGTCATAAAGAAAAACCACAAAACCCCTAAACGACCTCATTTTTTTTTACCATTTCATACAAAACACCATTTAGATCAATCCAAGTTCAAAGAATTTTAATTGTAAATTCAATGTGTGGTGTTATTGAAAAGATGCTTGAGAAAAATTTGACAAAGGGGGATAAATTGCTTGAAACAAGCAAATTCTCATTTTTCATCATTGCTTTCCAAAATTATTACGTTCACAGCATAAAGAAATAAAAAAAAGTTCTGGTTTTCTCTGATCGCGTTTTTCATCACCCTGCCATGGATAACCGGATTTGTGTTCTAGTTACTTTAAGTCAA
Organism: Fragum whitleyi; assembly: GCA_948146395.1. Classification (NCBI taxonomy): domain Eukaryota; kingdom Metazoa; phylum Mollusca; class Bivalvia; order Cardiida; family Cardiidae; genus Fragum; species Fragum whitleyi. The sequence goes on from OX411543.1 coordinate 74,624,647, forward strand.
TAAATGGTCGAGAGGCTGAAATAACGTCGAGACGCGATGGAGACAAATAGGTTTTTTTCGCCATATCGCCGGTCTACGCGCAGGTAATCAATCATACATCTTTTTATTGCATATGAGACGTTAATTTTCTCCTTGCACGTAAATGAGCGTGCAAAGAGGGGTTTAATTCGCAAACAGTTTGCAACGTTGTGTCACCCTGTTTTTATTGGAGCTTAATTCCGATAGTAAAGACGCCCTCTAAAATTACTATCCGTGGTTCAATCCTCTAGTTCATGGCAATGTTGACATATTTAAAAGTCTCTACAATCTACACTTTACGGTTTATCTATCACTGCCCTGCATAAGAAAATGTTTATTGACTTGTTATCTCAATGCTCATTACAACGGACATTTCGACAATTTAAGATGGCAGTATTTTAACGAGATGTACAAGTTTATCGCTTATGGAAACCAGATTTGCTCGCCAAGAGTTCAACTATTTTGTTTTGAATTGGGGTTTTACTTCGCGTTTAACAATTTTTCAGTAATGTCGTGCGGCTGAAGCACCTAACAATGGATTCCTGTTTTTTCTTACACTAGTACTTCCTTTACATTTTTCCTAGCCTTCAGTTGCCATCCCCCATTGAAACGATTCTAATCAGTTCTAACATCATGACTTTTAAAAAAATAAACGATTAATCCTTGAAGAATTTCTACTCTTTTATATTTCCGTCGAAACACGGGACATATCGATGGCTCAGCTCGAAACAGTTGTAACTCCCTAAACGTTTATAGGGAGTTACAACTGTTTCGCGCTGAGCCGTCGATATGTGAGCTTCCGCGATGGCTTTGCAGACAGCGTCTACACCGTTGGCCGTAGCATAACTCATTCACCCTTTAAAGGACTTGAAACTTGGCAGTTATGTTACCCTCATGATTATGGAGTGCAGTGCGCAAGAACCTTTACTCTTTCTAGCTTAACTTTAAGCTCACCTGAGCTCGAAGTGTTCAATTTAAGCTTTTGTTATCCGCCCGTTATCAACGTCCTTCTGGTCACAGATATGATTCTCGGGTCATGTTTTTTTTTAAAACACTTCAAAGATTTTGAATCGGGGTCAAAATGGGATCAAAAAGGGATCATAAGGTAAAACCTTAAAGCTAATCTTCTGAAAACATTTTTTTTAGAATTTGACCAACCACCACAAATATGATCCTTGGATCTATCAATGCCCTATCAAGATACTTTACAAAAATTGACCCTAGGTTACACTAAGGGTCAAAATGGGGTAAAAAGGGGTCAAAAGTTAAAATCTTATTTTTGCTCTTGGGATCACAGTTTGAATAAACCTTTCTCAAACTTGCTAGGGATATTTGTCTTGTCTGAAGAAAGATCACTATAAATTTCAGTTGCAACCCGATTTATTTCAAGAAGGGAGAAGGTACCTTATAGACAACTATCTTATCTCTACTCTAGAGGTCACCATTTTGGCTCTATCGTTCTCAAACATGTTCAGAATTTTTGTCTCGTTTAAGGGAAGATTTCTATTGATTTTGATGGCATTCTGATTTGTTTCGTGGGTAAAGGAGTATTAAAGACAATTGTCTTGTTACCACTCTAGAGGTCACATCTTTGGCACAATCTCTTTCAAACTTGTTCATGGTGTTTGTCTGGCCGTAAGGAAGGACCCTATTGATTTTGGATGTATTCCGATGTATGTCATGGGAAAGGAAGCCTTATAAACAATCACGTTATTACCGTTCTAAATTTCACAATTTTGACTTAATCTCTCTTTAACTTGCTTAGGATCTTTGTTTTGTCATAAGAAATGGCATTTCTGGTATGTCAAGTAAAAAGAAAGATGAAAGACGATGTAGCCTCGAGATTTTTCTTTTATTTGATCTGTAGACCTAAATTTTTACCCCACTAGATCCGATAGATTTCACAATGACAATCAATATGAAAGGTTTATAATGTCATATAGTGTAGAAGGTAAAAATAATGATCTTGCTGAAAAATGGACCCTCTTTTGTCATTTCATTATCTTTCAAGGCAGTTCAATTTGATAAAGAAGTTGTCAAGGACACGAAGGTGAGCAATTTAAGACCATAATGGTCCTTTTCTTTGGCAATGTTGCCCTTTTTGTCCCGTGACGGGTAACATTTATTTTTTAAGTCAGATGAAGATCTACATAACGTATAAGACTCAAGAGGAAGAAGACGATGATCCGGGTTTCGACAATTACAATATGGAGGAGGAATCCAAATTAGACGAGACGCTTGTTCAGATCATTGAGAGCTTTACGGAGTCCGCTCCACAATTGCTACTACAGATGTACATCACCATGAAGGCTATACACGACCCATCACTTGAAAATGAAGGTATTATTGAATTTTCGGCAGGCGCAGAGAATCTTGATTTAACGTAATTTGTATTGATGGGGCACTTTATAGGGTATGATAACGAGAACATTAGAACATCATTATGTCATACATGAAGACCCAATTTTTAAACAACATATCACTGAGCTATAATAGGGTATTATAATATGGTAGAGCTGTTTATAAGATTTAAAAAAAAGAAACAAATGTAACCGATTACTATATTAAATCATCATAGATTTATAGAGGGATGAAACTAGTTATAAGTTTAAAAGTGTGTACAACTAAACAAAACGATTATAAATGAATGTTTACTTGGAAAATAACAGTATCTTACATCATAATTTTATATTATAACAAATTGAAATCACCGATTATTTTATGTGTCAATGAAAACAAACGAAAACAAAACAAGGAAAAATATTTGCAATTACTAATGTTATTTTCAACCCATTTCAGGACTTGAACGCAATATATCTATGGCGTTTGCCTGGATCAAGATCGCCTATTCGTTAACAGCACGTGAATCAGCCCGGATCAACTGGTTACGGTCTAAAGCCGTCCAATCTCAGCTGACCAGACAATATAGAGAAGACAAAGATGTCATGCTTCGGCTAAAACTTGGAGGGAAAAAGCAGTATAACGAGTTTCCGTTTTTAGCAATAGTTTTGCACATGTCAATGAGAACGGTAGAAATAGCACAGAGGATTATCGCCCTTGGATTTATAGCAGCAACGCCGCAATTCTTTCTTCCAGTCATGATTTCACTAGTAGTACACTGGATAGTTGTATTCGCTTTTGAACTGATAGTTACAGTGGTCCGTTACAGAAAACAAGCAAGCGCATCAAGTGGGAATACTATGTTGAAAGAAGACGGGGATAGTTACGAGTTATTGTTCCAGGGTGAAAAAAATAAAAACAAAAGAAGCATTGCATACAGCAAACCGGAGAATGCGGATGACGACAGAATCATATCTGAGAGTTTGGATGAAGGTGAGCGAATGACAGATCTAGTTTATACCCGATCGATGAGTAGGGAAGTCGGAGATGTTGGTTTTGCATCGGAAGATGAAGGGGAAGATGGGCAGTCCATCTGGATAGCCATGATACTTGTAATCGTGAAGGCATCGATACTCCTCTTTTGTCACGAGAATCAAACCAAGCAAAGGAACATATGGAAGATGGTCATATTTTATAGTATTTTTTTCATCGAGAATACAGTCGCCGTCGTAGTTTGGCTTCAATACACGCCTCTATATCATATGTGGTTTTACGAACCGGTGTTTTATTTTTTCGTAACCGCCCCTGTCACACACGTGGTTCTACACATAATAATCGAACATTTCTTTATGGAGCGGAAAGACAGGACACACGAAACCATCGAAGGTGATGAGAGACCTGGAACTACTGACAAACAATCTGGCTTTACAGTAGTGGATGAACAAAATGGAGAATCTTCAGTTACCCTTCAACTACTTGGAGCAAACAAATTTGATTGACAGGTCGCCAAAGTCGATAAAAAAATCGACTTGTCAATCAAATAAAATACAAATGTAACAGTATAAAGAGGATATTAACTGAGTGGTCATTGAAAACCTAATTCATTAAACGAGTTATCTTTAAAAAAGGTAAAAACAGGGATGACTACATGAATAAATTGATTTTGTATATTATTCAAAACATGACCAGATGTTTTGCGATAAATCGAGGAAATTCCTGAATTTTATCGAATTGAGTGATTCCGCAAAACTTAAACGCCGCTTGCGAAATAACGCCATTATTTATGGTGTCGTTTTCTCAACGAAAATATAACGTTCATTTCCGTTCTTAGCTCATTTGCATAGTAAACCAGTGTAATAACACCCGTGCAATATAAAAAATATTGGGGTTATTTCACTTCTGTAACGTAGGTCATATTATAAACGGTGTTCTTTGATATATACGTATATACCGAACCTTTTAAATTTTAGTAATTGCAACTTTATCAATTCGATAGTTCAAGCGCTTAGGTCCACTATATGCAAACTTCCCTCTTTGTCATATCAAAAACAAATAAGTTAGTCAATGGCTATGCTTTTGTTTGTTTAAATTTGGTTAAGCGTCGCCTTCAAAATCTTTTAGCTATATTGTCGCGGCAAGTGGAGCATCTTACACTGGATTCATGGTATTTCTGGAACCAGTACTGCCATTTCACGTTTTACTAGCCTCCGGCTATCTCGCGTAAGTTAACGATTGTCAACCCGTTGCTGGGTTAAGATATCAAGGGCGATGCTCATAGTGTAAATCGAAAACGTAGTGGGTATCATCTTTGTAAAACGAAGATATTTCAAGAATTGTTTTACAACAAAACAGGCTATCTCAAACTCGGACAAACTTCAGTGGGTGCTAAGAGGGTTAAGCGATTACAAGTAGTCGATCAATCCACCATTTGTAAATAAAAGAAATAAACGAAGATTGGTCTTTGTTTTTAGCTCACCTGAGAACGAAGTGCTCAAGGTGAGCTATTGTGGTTAGGTGGATGTCCGTCGTCCGTCGTCCGTCGTCCGTCGTGCGATGTCCGTCGTCAACATTTGCCTTGTATGCACTCTAGAGGCCACATTTTTTGCCAGATCAACCTGATTTTTGGTCAGAATGATTGTCTTGATGAAATCTCGGACGAGTTCGAAATTGGGTCAACTGGGGTCAAAAACTAGGTTTCAGGGTCAAATCTAAGGAAAACCTTGTATACACTCTAGAGGCCACAATTTTTGCCAGATCAGCCTGAGTTTTGGTCAGAATGATTGTCTTGATGAAACCTTGGACGAGTTCAAAATTGGGTCGACTGGGGTCAAAAACTAGGGCACGGGGTCAAATCTAAGAAAAACCTTGTATGCACTCTAGAGGCCACATTTTTTGCTTGATCAACCTGAATTGTGGTCAGAATGATTGTCTTGATGAAATCTTGAATGAGTTCCAAATTGGGTCAACTGGGGTCAAAAACTAGGTCACAGGGTCAAATCTAATAAAAACCTTTTATGCACTCTAGAGGCCACATTTTGTTTGATCAACCTGAATATTGGTCAGAATGATTGTCCTAATGCTATCTCGGACAAATTCGAAATTGGGTCAACCGGGGTCAAAAACTCGGTCACAAGGTCAAATCTAAGAAAAACCTTGTATGCACTCTAGAGGCCACATTTTTTGCTTGATCAACCTGAAATTTGGTCAGAATGATTGTCTTGTTGAAATCTCGGACAAGTTCGAAATTGGGTCTTCTGGGGTCAAAAACTAGGTCACAGGGTCAAACCTAAGAAAAACCTTGTATGCACTCTAGTGGCCACGTTTATCGCCCGATCAACCTGAATATTGGTCCGAATGATTGTTTTGATGAAATCTTGGACAAGTTCGAAATTGGGTCAACCAGGGTCAAAAACTAGGAAAGGGGTCAAATCTAAGAAAAACCTTGTATGCACTCTAGAGGCCACATTTTTTGCCCGATCAACCTGAATTTTGGTCAGAATGATAGTTTTGATGAAATCTCGGACAAGTTCGAAATTGGGTCAACTGGGGTCAAAAACTAGGTCACGGGGTCAAATCTAAGAAAAACCTTGTTTGCACTCTAGAGGCCACAATTTTTGGCTAATCAACCTGAAATTTGGTCAGAATGATTGTCTAGATGAAATCTCGGATTAGATCGAAATTAGGTCATCTGGGGTTAAAAATAGGTCACAAAATCAATTATCAAAATCCTTGTTAGTCAACCTTAAAATTGTAAAAAACGGATTCTCAAGTTGTATAGAAGCAACAGCTTTGTTTGGCTCAGTCATTCATCATTATATTTCTCATTCTTCTTTTGAAAATTTTAGACAGTTCATTCAGGTGAGCGATTAAGGGCCACTATGGCCCTCTTGTTTATACCTACCGCCTACGAAGTAGAGGGGGGTATACTGGATTCGCCATGGTCGTCCGTTTTCTCCCCTTGAACTTGCAAATTTCACTTAACTATTGATGTCCGGAGCATTTCTCCTACACTATTGCTTGTATTGACTTGAAATTTATACATAATGTGTATCTGCTTATGAAGTTGTGCACCTGCAATTTTGAAGTCCCTACTATGATTTGTTGCTGAATCATCTCCCCTTGAACTTGTTGAATTTGGATATTTTGCTATTAACTGGAGCATTTTTCCTACATGTTGCTGCTATTACATTGATATTTATAGACAATATTATTTTCAGTGTTAACAACTGTTAAGAAATTTTGTATGACCTTACTTATATAGGCTGCTTAATTTTTCCCCTTTAATATGTCAATGTGTACATTACAGTCGATATTGCTCGAGCGACCACGTCTATTAAGCGACCAATTTTATTAAGCGACCACCATAAAAAGTCCCCTCACCGTAAGCAAATTCCCTGAAAAGGAGGACATTCTTAACGAAACATTGGTTATAGTTGAATCTTATGTTGTTGGAACCCATTAGAATCGTCTCTATAAGACGATTCTAATGCGTTCGAACATCATAGGATTCACTTCGACTTGGCCGACAATCTATAAATGTTATCAAAATAAACTGTCACATTTATCATGGTTTTTCGTATTAAGCGACCATTTCCATAAACGACCACTTTTTGGTGGTCCCTTTAGTGGTCACTTAACACAAGTTTTACTGTACTTTTATTATCTTGAGCATTTTACCTACAATAATGCACATAGTAGTTGCCAAAGTATCTCCCTTGAACTTATTAATTTTACCCAATTTTGTTATCATGTTGCAAATAGATCATGTACTGAAAGCACATATACTGGGAAATAGCCCTGGTAGGACAGAACCCCGTTCTAGTTATATTCTGGTTGATATCTCCTTTTTGCTTATATGAGAATTAATTTACACGTATCACCGACTTGTAATTGTTTCACATTCAAGTGTAAAGTTGTTTTTGGCCTGTTTGAGCATCTCTGTATCCTGGAAATTGCCTATGAAAAAGATAATCGAGTCAAAAAACGAACAACGTATGTACTATGTAGCTTTTTAATGCTCGAGCGAGCGCAAAAAGTAGGTCTTGTATACGTCATAAACTTTAGCGCAACACGAAGTGCTTTGTGTGTTCAACGCAGTGCTTGCATATCACTACGCTCTGCTAAAATCAAAGTACTGATAGTAATGAAGGCGAGAGAACTGAATAGACGAAACAACACACGAGGTCAATTTTCTGGAATATAACCTTGATCATTCATCTTGTCCTTATGATGTATACATGTACCAGATATGTTCTTACTTATCACTGCCAAAATTACTGCTGTGTTAAAAATACATAGCTTTTATATTTGATCTTGACCGGATGACCTTGCAAATAGGGAAAAGAAGAAAATACTGCTAGCTAACACTTTTTTCATTCTTCCTAATATTATCTACCCTTTCTGCATCAAATTTGACTAATTTGTCTACACATTGTATGTAATCTGCAACCCTTTACAATTTAGACATATCTATAGTCTGTTTGACTTCTATATGGACCGACATTTCGCCGAAAATCTCAGAATCGAATTAATTAATCGTATTGTTTTCTTGGCATATCATATTTTCTATCTAATACCATGAAGAATTTAGTTTTTCAGAATTTTTGATCGTAAAATACTGACTTTGTCCGTCTGTCTACATGTTAACTCTCAGTCGTTCATACATTCTTGTGACTGTATTAAACGGAACAGCAAATTGTCTATCCAAAAATAGTTCTGATTTGCATAGGGACCGAGTCAAAAGTGTATGATTTAAAGTGATTCGTTTTGGTATAAAATCGAGTATTTTTATAAGATTAATTTTACCGAAGATTTTCACTTCCCTCGGATATCAATTCTGGGTGTATATTCTCTTTGTTCAAAAACATTTTGACCTGATAATTGGAAATTGTTTTATATCCATTATGAGATGTACCCCACACTCCCTTAATTAGACCAATCAAAAAGCATACTTTTTACTAAGACCTTTGGATTTTCACGAGGAAAATAAGATAAGCAGGCGAGTAATAACGGTACAAATCACGTGACATTCAAGTTCGAGATGAAATGACCGTCGATATGCTAATTAGCATGTCCAAATAAGGAATAATAGGCATTTCTTCTGTCAAATGTTTAGTACAAAGCCACGTGCTTTTACTATTTTCTTACTACTAAACAGCCTTCATCACCCCTCGTGTTTAAGAGCGAAAAATGCGAAAATATCAACATTAATCAGATAGGCAAAATCATTATTTTGAAATCATTTCTTTTTCAAAAAATATTTTTTGGAATGGTATTAAGCTGAAATTAAGATTTTTCTACATTAAAATCTTTCATTCATACGCAATTTGATGTAATTGATGAAAAGGTTGGTCCATATAGAAGTCAAACGGAATATAAACATTTGTTGTCTTGTTATGGATGAATCTAAATCAAAACATTTAAAAGCCTTGTCCCATTCTTTAACCCTTAAACAGTTGACAAAATTTTAAACTAGGCCAACTTTGAACAGGTTGTAGACAATATATCAACATGAGTGTAATTTGATATATATCTGGAGTAGGAGATAAAAAAATGAGTATTGGATGGACCATATATTGGAAAAGGGATAAATTGACCCTATCAATTTCTTGTGTTCCCACAGTAGAATACGACTTATTCAACTTCAAGTTCAATTCAATGTAAAAGAAAGGGCCGATGATCTTGTGCCCCGAGTAAAACAGCATTACTACGATGGTTAGACGGAATGGATAAATTGACTGACTAGTAGCAAACCAATAAACCCAATAAAAATTATAAAAACGCGAGCCTGTCTGCAAAGCGATATCGGGCGTAGTGATCTATACCTTATAATCTTGTACAAAATCAAATCAATAAACTTTGGAACTAATACAACTCTTGGACTAGAACTCCAACTTACTTTCAATTTTCAGTACTTTCCTATACACCCATTAGCTCTCAAAGTAGACCTCCTTCCTCGTGGTAGACTCATATATAATGACTAAATGTAGTTAAATTTTAATAACAGCCTGTCAGTCCTCTCAGATGATTTTCTTTTTTCTCCCACATTTTCCTCCCCTCTTACTTTTTGTCAAACCTTCAATATTTTCCTTCTGTTTTAGGTGTTTTCTTAAAACTTAATATCCAGTAATCCAGATATTTCAGAAATATTCTTTCCATCCTTGTTTAGACAAACATTCAATGTTTTCTGGGCTCGTGTCAAATCTTTTCCTCTAACCCCCATTTTTTGACAGTAAAAGTTAAATGTAAATAAATGATTTACTTCCCTTTGATAATAAACAAGGGGCAAACTTATTTCTCGCCCGAAAGGGTCCCGATTTTGATTTTTTTTCAGCCGGGCCACAATTAGAAACCAGCCCCTGTGTTCGGGCTGACAAGATGATACAAACCGTTTTCAAATCATACGCGTTTTTTGGAAGCATATGCACGCGCAAAGCGGGGTATAATTAGAAAACGGTTTGTAGCATCTTGTCAATCGGAACACAGGGGCTGGTTTCTAATTGTGGCCCGGCTGAAAAACAACCAAATCGGGCCCCGACGGGGGAGAAATAAGTTGGCCCATTGTGATAAGATATATTTTTACCACGAAAAATAGTCCTAGCAAAGAAAGGCAACTATTTGGTGTCTTACATCCACAGAAAAATATATGGTCAGCCATGTTTGTGAACATTAATGTGACACATTGGTGTAGAATGGTTGTCCAGGGATAACACCTATCGACCAATGCACAGTCTCTTGACCTTTTAGATAAAGAATCATTTCTTTAAAGAGGTATATCTTTTCATTGTAAGGAACAGTTGTGTGAAGCAATTTTGAAATCCATCCATACTAAAATGTAGTAGTTATACTCTTACAAAATAGGACATACGTACACGCCCTAACTCTCATACATCGAATTGTCATGGTGACAACTATGTCTCGCTCACCGCAAGCGGGGCTTGACGAAACATACCTCTTTAAAACTTCGTGAATCTGTTTCGACTGTATTGCAATAGCCTTAGTAAATATCCGATGCAAAATTGCGAAACAGATGTGTTTAACATGTTTAAAGTTTGGCGGTGAACAATTATCTAACTTTTGTCGCATCACCTAGACCTGGGTGTTGCAAATGCTTATCATTGACATTAACCATTATGACAAATATGGGTAAAGTATCTCGAAAAAGCTCGAATTTCCTTTCAGTAATTTGAAAATATTTAGATTTTTGGCTAAGATTTAACCTTGACATAAGTCCCTGTCATATGGCATTGACCTTGGTAACTGTAGTTGCACATGAATAAGGTCTTTCATCATATGCCAACTTAATATAACCATTGTATCTGGTATAGGCAAAAGGAAATGTGAAAATTTTATTCAGACAGAAATATGGACAGGATGACACCGTTAAAATAATAGGCTGTATTGTTAGTCAACAGTTGTGCCAGCTATACATAGATGTTCTTGTCTTTATTATTGCATAAAATGTTGCGTTTTCGGGTCGTTATAGGCATACGTTAACGGACAAAACCCGGGCGTTTACGAGAGAAAACGTGGATTAATAAGTCAATTCACGTGCCGTTATCACCCGGCTTTTTTCACTTAAATATTCTCGGGCCTATACACATCAGTTTCCTTGTCCAACATTATTATAGAGTATGCCTAAAGACGTCGCTCAAAATCACGCATTGAATTGTTTGACGTCATAAATTAACCAAGCAACGTCGGTATAAACAAGATGGACGGTGTAATACATGGCGGCATATAAGTAGGTTTGTAACTGGTTTTATATCGTTTCTATGAAATTATTTTGCTCTTAACTATCTTTTTAAGCAATAAAAGCGTCAATTCACGCTTTTTCGGGCGTTTACATTTGCAGAGACCCTCATAATGCTTTAACGCCCTCGTGCTTCGCACTCGGGTGTTAAACCATTATTCGGGTCTCTGCAAATGTTAACGCCCTCAAAAACATGAACTAACCCTATATTAATGCCTAATTGCTTTGTTTCTTTTGTCAAAATTTTGAAGATATTCGTAGGTTAAGCCTCGTTTACATTTGGCCTACGGAGCCCGTATGGCGCCCGTATCTCGCCGTAAGCATAAAATCGTGCGGTGCCCGTGCGGTGACATACGGTGCCCGTGCGATCATCGCACGGTCCTACGGGCACCGCAGACACCTGCGATCTCGTTTAAAAAAAGGTTATACACATCTTTAAAAAGCACAAGCCCGTAGCCTTGTGCGGACACCGCACGGTCGCCGCACGGACATCGCACGGAAGCCTTGCGATGATCGCGCGGAAATCGCACGATATCTTAACTATCAAACATCCAAAATAAAACCCGTAGAATCGTGCGTTGACCGCACGGCATCCTTTCGATATCCGTACGGAACCCGTACGATCTCCGCACGGGAATCGCACGGGACCCGTACGGTCTCATTAAGGTATGTCCCCCTCAAATATATTCAAAAATCGCACGGTCACCGTGCGGCATTGTGAACACATACGCCGCAGACTTGAGCTGTCTGCGATGTCCAAAAATCGTAAGAAAAATCACAGGCTGCGATATCGTACGGCGACTGTGGCAAATGTAAACTAGGCTTTAATGACTGAAAAATCTAAATTGTCCACGTATTTGATCAACCCTTGTACATAACGCCAGTCGACGAAGCACATTGATGTTTTATTTAAATAGACAATATAGTTTCAAATGGTTGGAAGACACATGTGATTGATTAAATCCGAGTCATAATAATGATCCATTAATAATATCTATATTGAAATTTGGTCAACATACTTGTATTAAGTAATTAACAAAATAAACTGAAAGCTTGCCAAATTCAATAATTCTAGTAAGAGGCTTTATTGTTCCCATGGTCCACAAAAACCACCGTGTAATTTTGGGTCAGCCCTCCTATCTATTTGTGGATAACGACACGGCACAGCAGTTTCCTGATAAGCCCTCAGCCTTTTCAGCATCGAATCGACTACGTCAGGGTGTTGTTGTGACAGATCATAGTGCTCTGTTGGATCTCCAGTGATATTGAACAACCAAACATTCTTCTGTGCTACATCCGGACTTAAGATATGATTGAATGATTCCTGCGATGGCGGTGGCACCCAACTACCATTTCCTGTAAACAAACACGTGGATGCGTTATAAAGTTAAGAACATCGTCCAATTGGACGAAATTTCATCCCCCCCCCCCCGCCTTAAAAAATCTACGTGTTTTTCTTGTTTTGTGTCTTCATTAACCTATCAGGCGTGTTAAAATCTACACAAGCTTATAAAATCTTATAATGATTTTATCAATTGAAATAGAAATTATTTACGGTTTAGAACGCTTTCCAGGCGCTTTTAGCGATTTTGGAGCGTTTTTGAGTTGGCCGAGTGAGGAGTGATTGGAATGAAAAAATACAGCGCTTAGTGGGTAATTTAGATTTTTTTTTAAAGTCGGAGTGAGTGTCAATTTCACGATGTTACTAACTGTATGACTGCTAGAAGACAGACATTTAAGACTTAATTGAAACTGAAGGATATGTTTTACTCCGTTTTTAAAAATTTTGTCTTCATATAGTAACGACTGGAGCACCTAACAATTGATTATTGGTATCTATCTTTCACACAAGTTCTACCATTACACCCTTTCCTAGTGCTCCAGGCCCACGATATATCTGAAAGATTATTGAAAGCGGCGTAAAATCCCATTTAAACAAACAAGGTAAATGATCCGAAATGTATCCGACAAGGCGAAGACCAATGATTAAAGCTATTCATTTAAAACCGGAAGATAAAGTTAAACATATCACATTTACAGAGAAGTCTTTGTGACCAAAAAATACTACTTATTTCAAGAGTAGAACAGAGACATCTTTTTGCAAAAAACAGATAAACTGTATACTCAAACTCCGTATTTTCGCGGACGTCATATTTTCACTGCAATCAAAATTGTGCATACCGCTTGCTCTCTTGGATGTAAATTGGTGTTTTTTTTGCGAACAATCCCTACACATATCTTTCTAATAAAGTAGATCAACAACAACCCGAATTTTCGATATGAATAAATTGAAATATTAATCCATTCAAAATCAGCATAACTTTCCACCATTCAGCCTACCCCTTTTAAAACTACCCTCATATTCTTGTTTGAAAAACGTAAACACAATGAATCTTTTATCGATATAGGGTTCATAGACATCAAGGAAAATAAAAGAATGTGCAAATATAATGCTTGGACCATACTTAATTCTTTCAATGTATATTTTATAAACTACCGTGAAAATATGACGTCCTCACTCTATATGATGCTCATGACGGTGGCCAGCATTCAAAAGCATTTTCAGATAATATTATTTTAGCAAGATTTCTTAAATTTTGGTCATTGACAGATTAAGGAGCAGGCTTGTAATGTATAATGTATTTGTTCATGATTTTTTTTATTTGGCGCCTGTTCACAATTGACTAGTTTGTACCGTGAAAATACGAAGAGTCATGGTTTTCATTTTGAAAAAGAGGTCGTCTTTCAGACACATATACTCAGTGCGCATTTTGATTCAAATGTCATTTACTGTTCTCAATAAATAACTACTTAGCTGTTATAAAACAAACTTCAGCTAAAGTCTTATCACGTTTGATTAGGTTTATCTTTGTCGTCCAACACATTTAATTACTTTTTCTAAATGTTATAAAACCTTCCATCGGACACTTCTCATTTGTTCAGCCTTAAAACCTTAAAAAGCACTACAAACATAGACCGGTGATTAACTTAATCGTCAGTATCAATTACATCGAATTAAATGGTTCATCAATTTGTTCGTCAAGTAGTGTTGGGCAATTGGTTTCAAATCATAATCGATAATCGGTTTTTAGTTGAATAAATAAATCAACTGATGATCGATTGTACGATCGTTTACTTAGAAATTAATACAGCACTCCCAGTATCTATTTGAAGAATAGAATATGAAAGTTTAGTTAAAACTCATGACATAAAGTCTAATCCTAAAGATTTTTTTCTACCAAATCCGTGGCTCAGCATGAAACAGTAGTAACTGCCTATAAACATATAGGCAGTAATAAATGTTCATGCTGAGCCATCAAACTGATTTCAGTTCCGTAAATAAAATATATTGGCTTTCATTTGTGTTTGTGTGTTAGGACCTGATTTATCGATTATGAAATTTCTTAGTCGATTATCACAATCAGAAGCCCAACCCGACTGATTATTGATTATAATGGATTAATCTGCCCATCACTATCGTCAAGTTAATCTTCATCTTATTCATCGAGTTGCAGACTACATCTTATGACATTGAAAAGAGTTCGCGCCTGTGGGTAACCGAAAAGTTGTAACGAGCCCTAAGTTAAGAATGACAATAAATTACCGGACGTTTAAAAATGATTTTTATAAGTAAACGTGTATAATGGGAGTCATATGGACTCATTCTTAACGTTTCTTGATGACACTTGTCATCACTAGGAGTCTCGTAAGAATAGCCCTGCGTTCAGGATGGAAAAACGCTTATAAACGTTAAAAAGAGTATCCCTCTTTTCACTTGAGTGGTCGTAAGTGGGAAACCTTTTATTTTAAAGGTGCTGCTACTTGAGCACGGTGCTTCTTATACTTCTTCAAACTTATAACTATTTATAACGACAAACCGACCTGGATCACCTGTGATGATTTTCCAGTGGTCCACCCTTAGCGCTGCCCTTATTGTTGTATCAAACGGACTGTCTTTTCTGGGGCTTCCGGAAGGGGCTGTTAAAGGGTCTATATTATGCAATATCTCTTTACGAGGACTTTTAAAACCACTGAAATACAGAGAAACCACCATTCATTTAAAAATGGATCTGAAATATACATATTACAAATCAAAGATGGCGGGTGAATTTACCTGTCACATTAGGCTATTAGTACAATTAGAAAAAAACACAGAAAATTAAAAAAAAAAAAGAAATCAAGAACAAAATACACACACACACAAAGAAAGAAAAGAGAAAAACACGTAAGATTTATGGATATGCATGTACATATTAAAGGATGATGGCAAAATTGCAGGTTGTAGCAGAAACATAAAAATACTGTAAATATATATGTAGGCAAATTATTTCATACCTACTTTATTGTTTTCCATTGATCAAATCCGTCTAGTGGCAGGGTACCATTTAGATTTCCTCCAGCTAGTCTTATTACCGTGGGGAACCAATCACTCACATGGAACAGACCACGTGACACTGTACCTCTGACATTTTCGCCCAAAACAGGACCGCTGACAAACCCAACGCCATGTATCCCTCCCTCCCATAATGACCCTTTCCAACCTCGAAGGGGAAAGTTGTTACCACCTTCAGTCACTTGTCCTCCGTTATCTAAAATCAGTTCAGTCCATTGGGCGAAATGAACGTTACTTTATTACTTCCCTTCAATAATATAATAATAATATATCATTTTTCCTAATTGCGTGTCCTTATGGTTAAATCAGACGCATTATTAAATGATTTAATCGATTTAATGAAAGGCGGGTCGCTTTCAATTATTTCAAAGTGTTTTTGGACCATTTCAGAGCTATCTGGGTGTTTAGTTAAGGGTTTTTAATCATTCGGAACATCACTCGACCATTTCCGTAAATTGCAACAGATCGTGAGATTGGCCGAGTGGTGTTCCGAATTGGTTTTGAATGTCACGAATGAAGCGCTGAATAACTGATTACTGAAACGACTGTCAATTTCAAGTTTCTGTATACTATATCATTTGAGCCTATGCGTGACATTTCCAACAATTTGAAATGATAGTAAAGTGCAATCATTGGGTAGAGTGGACAGCCAAATCTGTAAATAACAGATGGTCTACTGATACTTTAAGACCTTATCTATCTACTAAACACATAGTGAAGACTGTGGTCAGACTGTGCGGATGCACAGGCTGGTCAAAGTCTTTGCCTTGCGCACATTTGAAATTGTTGGAAATCTCACACACAGGCTCATGTTTGCGTTAGAAAAAGAAAATAAATTACTTTCCTCTTACTACAGTTAGTTACATCGGGAAATTGACATTCGCATCAATCAAAACAATTCTAAATCGCTCACACAGCGCTCCATTCGGTCATTCCAAACACTCACTCAAACCATTAAAAAACACTCAAACCCATTGAAAATTAAAGAATCAACAACGTCATTCAAAATAAATTTGGATAAGGAAAAATCGCGATTTCACATACATAATTCAAATTGTAAGCGTCTAATAGGATCTTAAAGAAATAGGAATCTATCTACAGAACTTGTATGCATATTTTATTAAAGGGAGGTAACCAATATTGCTAATTTTGTTCATCCTGAACGAAATTTGCAATATAGGATTACCTCCCATTAAATTCACTCAAAATTCGCTCCACACACTCGTTCAATATCATTCTTTGATCATTCCAAAATCATTAACCTTGTCAATTTCACGATGTTGTTAACTGAATGTATGGACATTTCTTTTCAATTATAAGTCCGACTATTTTCCTCTACCCAATGGGTTGATAATCATAGACTTATGTTGGATAGCAGATGGAGGCTAGGAAAGCATGCAATGTGTCAGAAATACCAGTAAAATATTTTAGGTGCCCCATCTACCGCGATATGACTGAGAGAATGTGAAACAAACTGACTTTTCAAACATGACAATGAATCACTACTACAGTAAATAAATGTTGACCTATTCAAACTTATTTTTAAGTTGGAATGCGGAGCAATTCCAACTTAGATTTAACAAAACCGCAAAATGAACACAAGATGATATCATTTCGGGTTTCTTGAGAACACATATCACGTGAACAGGATGTGAATACACTTCGGCCTATTTTGTATATCTCAACTTGACAAAGTCATACAGTTTATTTCATCAAAAAGTAATAATGCTGTACAATTACACAACTATCACTTCACGTATATTATTAACACGCTAATTTATGTTTTAAACGATATTCATTGAAAATCGCGTACGAATATATTAGTATCACATGTTTGCATTACCATATTTGGGAATCATGTGATAAGTCAAGTCCAATAAGGTCAGCATTGACAATAGCACTAGCCAATCACGTGATCTGCTTATTTGGAAATGTCGCGATCTGTTTTCTCAGTATTGTGGCAATAGCACAGACCAACCACGTGATCTGCTTATTTGGTAAGGTCGCGACCTGTTTTTCGTAGTATTATGTTATAGCTTCTTTTAAAGGTATAGTTTCTCTTTCTGAACGACTTTCTTTTGACAAGGTGTTATATTGTAAATCCCGTCTAAGCTACGAAATAAAAATACTTTCTTAAATGGATGATACGCTTTTAAAGTGAATAAATATTTTTGCAACATATTGTCGGTTTTTTTCGTCATATTTCAGTTATCTACACGTTGTAAAAACCAAATACTCATTCACACAAACCCTTGAAAGCATATCTTTAATTGATTATGAATATCTTTGTCCAATTGCATTTATCACCAAGACAATTTGCCATTTGAAACTAACCAACTAGTTCAACATGTTTTCTTGACATTCTTACACATCAACACGTTTAAGAGCACCACCATACAGTTAGTTACATCGTGAAATTGACATTCATCTCAATAAAAAACATTCTTAATCGCTCACTCATCGCTCCATTGATTCATTCAAAACACTCACTCAAACCATTCAAAAACGCTCAAAGTTATTAAAAAAATAAGCTCAACATGACATTCAAAATGAATTAAGCAAGAACCAATTCGCGATTTCACTGACATAATTTAAATTTAAAGCGTCTGATTGGTTCTTGACGATATAGAAAGCTATTGATTGAACGTTTATGCATATTTTATATGGGTTTTATATATCGCTAATTTTGTTCATCCTGAACAAAATAAGCGACACTGGATTCCCTCCTTTAAATTTCACTCAAAACTCGCTCCGCTCACTCATTCCACATCATGCATAAATCATTTCATAATCGTTCACCTTTTCAATTTCACGATGTTATTAACTGTACCCCCAACTCAGAAGTAGAGTATCATATATTGATTTCATCATGTCTGTCTCTCAGTCCTATGGCCTTTTGCTTTCCGCTAAATAAACGGAGAAGCAATTGACCTGCAATAACGAAACTTTACACAAATATTGCCCATGACCCAAAGAAATGCCCAAATATTTCGGGGTCATACATGTCACGGTTTTCAGTAAATTTAAACAGTTAACAGTTTCCACTCTAACTGAACAACTAATTGACCCAAATCATAAAATTTGTCAATGACCCGAGAAAGCGCACAATTTTGGAGTCACAAAGATCGAAATCACAATTGAACTTCGTCCAAAAATTGTCTTGAGGTTCCAACTCATAAAGTAAAAGACTTCCCTGCGAAAATATCTTTTCATCATGGACAAATCACTTGTTGCGACACATCTAATTTAAAGTGTAATTGATAACTCAAATGGAGCTGAAGTCATTCGAAAAATAATATAAAAAATGTTTTGAGTATATAAGTGTTCCCCTGTGCGTCCATTAGACGGATGTATGGTCCGTATCATTTCCTTCTTTTTTTAGCTCACCTGAGCACAACGTGCTCAAGGGGAGCTTTAAGGATCACCCTGACTCCGTCGTCCGTCGTCAACTTTCTTAAGACTTCTTCTTCTCCTAAACCGTTGGGCCAATTTCAATGAAATTTTGCCAGAATGTGACCCTCTTCAAAATTGTTGCTATATTCTAATTGGCCAATAAATATGGGTATGGCGGGGCGGGGCTTATTTTGAGCCCAAAATCTTTGAACGACATCTCCTCCTGAACCACTGAGAATATTTCAATCAAACTTTACAAGGATGTTCCTTTGATGACCCACTTTAAATATTGTTGGCAAAATTGTCATTAGCCCATAAATATGGGCGTGGCAGGGTAGGGCTAATTTTGAGTCTCCTCTGTAATGAAAGGGTTGACAGGTTCTATTATGACTTGTTATAATTCGAATTATGTCTTCTCTTCAACAATTAGGCAAATTTAAATGAATCTTTGCTAGAAAGTTCTTGGATAAGATCCATTGGACCAATCGAAATTCAGGTGAGCGGTTTAGGGTCATTCTGGCCCTCTTGTTATCATTTTTCTTTCACCAAATTCAGGCCTGTATAGTGATTCAGAGGTTTAAGCGTCTCTCGGTGTTGAAATACATTTATTTATATACGCCTGTCAAAAGACGATACGTATTATGTAATCAACTGTGGTGGGCGGGAGGCGTCAGCTTCGTAAGTAGCTTGAGGTCACCGTCTCTCGAACGCATTCCAACTTATCAGTACTTTCAGTACTTTGATTATAATATTGTTGGAAAAGAAGAAATTTGATGTTAAAACGACGAATTTACCTTTTTTTAGAGGTTTGGTCCTCTCAAAACAATTTTACTCCTGTCTCGAGCTGTCGCTGTTTCAGAGCAGTTGATAGCGCGTCTAGTCGAACTCCCAATTCTTCGATTCTAGGTTCGATCCCTGGCAATTGCACACATCCTTTCCGACGTTTATTTCCCACTATTAGGAAACTTATGTTGGATGAGGAGCTATATGCTTTACAAAAGTAACCAGTTCAATAAAAAATCTGACGTAAATCTTACCCGTCGAGAAAATTAAGAGAGTATTTTCCCAAAGTCCAGTTTCCTTTAAAGCATCTGTGATATTTTTGATTGCTTCGTCCATACACGTGACCATTCCTGTAAAAGTTTGCAGATCAAATAAAAGCAGTAAAAAATAAAAATTAAACAATATCTAATTTCTTGCAATTTAACCTTAGATCAGCTGATTAAAAGTATTCTTTCATGAGATTGTATGTGAGACAAGCTGATTTTAATCAAGTCTAGAATTGAAAGAAAAAAACTTGTTTTGCAATGGCGAGCTGGATAAATTTTCTATTCTAGACCAGTTTAATAGCAGCTTTTCAAGGAAATTGCACTACTAATACTAATTTAACAAAAGACGTTTAATTACCTGCATAGGTCCGTCTGTTTTTATCCTTGATACTTGAATAAAGTTCCAGATATCGTTCTGGAACTTGGAGTGGTGCATGAACAGATTGGAACGGCAGATAGAGGAACAGTGGCTAAAAGAAAATAAAAGGCAAGAAAAGGTGTCAAACTCTTGGGAAAACGAATGTCATTCTTAAGGTAGTCCGATACCATAAAGAAACTTTATAATAATTTGAAAAAAACACAAAAAAACAATCATCATAGCTATCCATGCATTTTTGAAAATGCGGACTTTTGAAAATAACATTTTTCTTGGAAAAATACCTGATTTGAATGCCATTGAAGCTGGATGGTGACCTTCAATGTTTCTGAGTTGGTATACATTGTTCATTGAATACAAAGAACTGTAAAATGTTTTTAAGGTTACATTTACGAGACGAAAATGATAACAAAAGTTTTTGAAAAAAAAATAGTCTTTTATCATTTAAATCTTTTTTTTATCTTAACATCATCAAAAGATAGACCTACATTAAATAAAGTTCAACGAATATGACAGAAAATGAGTTTTACATTGAGTTTGACGATTAAGGGTGTATCCAAACATTTTTGGCCACTTTTCTTTCAATGAAAACCATCAACCATCCACTTTCAAGCATCACCTATTTTTGTATTTTGGGAATAAATATACCCAAGACAAAATTTAATAACATTAAAGTTGTATTACAATATATGGACTTCGCTGATATTTATTTTACTGCTATTTAATTTTTAAATTCTGATAACCCAGGCACGTAGGAATCAATTTAAGTTGATGGGTGAGTTATAGACGAAGACTTGTTCCTTTTGGGGTTTTTCTTTCATTTTAAGACAAATAGGATTTTTGATTTTTACATCTGTAAAACTTTTATCTCGGAAAATGCATATGCAAGGGAAAAAAGTATTTATAATAAGCATTTCAGTCATAAAATGATGCATTTCAGCAACAAACTTTAAGCGTCCATGACAGACTTAATATCTTAGAGCAATTCATTGAATCTTCTAGAAAATTGATTCAATAATATAAAAAAAGTTGAAATGATAATGCAATGGCAGAGAAAAGTCAGGTAAGAACATATTTAGATAGAGAAAAATGGTGCTGACAACAAATTTTTTCTGCCTTTCCAACAAAATATCCCGAATCTTCAAATCGTAAGCTAAGAAAGAAATAAACTTTCGTCATTTAAGTTTTTGTGGCATTGTAACCTATCAAGTTATATTCAAATGACCTAGTCGGAATAAGGACTTGGAACGTTGGAAGGGAAGAATATTTGCCCGCGAATCAATATTACACAAGTTTCAATTTTTATACTTATTACCTCCTTTTGATAAAATATTCATAAGGTTTAATGAATAGCTTTCTAATTTTTTGCGAATCCATCACATGCTAACAAATTTCAGTTTTGTCGGAGAAATCATTACACCTACCGACTTTTCATTTGAATGTAGTTGTTGAACCTAACTTTCTAGTGCTTTGGAGGCGTTTTGGAATGGTTGGAGTGAGTGTTTTGAACGAATGGATGGAGCTCTGATTGAGCTATTTAGATTGACTATGATCGGATTGAGTGTTAATTTTACTATGTTTATACTGTGATTTCTAAAAAGTGCGCCTGGACTTTTCTTGTCTCAAAAATTGATTCTTAAGGAACAATACATTTCTATATAAAAACTTGGACTAATTGATAATGTGAAACATACGATTAATCAAATTTCTAGCGATAGTTTACAACGTATTGAAGATCTATTTCGGTTGTCCCTGTTTCGAATTGTGCTCTCGATGACGTTACTATATTTGACAGAGAATAATATTTATCTTATAACTATACAAATATCCGTGTGATAACATCCCGTATGATATTTTTTTTTATAATATCACATATTTATTTTTAGAACAATGATATAATGCGGTTATTTTTAGAAACTTGCATTTCAGTTAGAAACATCGACGAAAATAAGACAAATAGAGATTATAAGATAAATATAATACGTACTAAGTGTATATTATGAAAAAAATATCTAACTCGGTTGTGAGAATCAATAATTGTCTCGGCAGAGCCTCGACAATAATCAATTCTCCCAACCTCGTTCGATATTTTTATTCATACAAAACACTAAGTACGTATTATATATATGTAAGTGTCTGATATAATCAATATCTTTTGGTCGAGGTTGGGAAAATTTATCATGACGAGGCTTTGTCGAGTCATCATAATTTCTCGCAGCCGGGACCAGATAACATTGAATTTTTAAGACAAAACCACATTATTCTATTTACCATACAATTTTTTTAAGTGGCTATTTTTTATGAACCTTTAAAATCCAAGAAATTCAACCCTCAGGATTACAAAACAGTTTGCCAATTTTACACTGCTTTGCACGTGCACAATGGTGTAAAGCGGGGAATAATATGCTAACTGTTCACCCCGTTTTGTGATCCTAAACGCAGGGCATGCCAAAATGGTTTTGTGAAAGATCACGAATATGTATATTATTATTTTTTTTATATATTTTGTTTTGAATGGGTTTTACGCCGCTTTCAACAATTTCGCAGTTTTATCGCGGCGGCCGGAGTACCTAACAATGGATTCCTGGTATTTCTTTCACCTGTACTACCATTACACCCTTTCCTAGCCTCCGACTGCTATCTCACATAGGTTTACGATTATCTACCCGTTGGTGCGAGACAAACGTCGGAAAGGATATTTGCCGCCACCGGGGATCGAACCAACGACTTACAGATGTATATTATTTATTGAAATAGACTACCTGATACATTTATCAATTCATGCTTAAAATAGACAGGTGATATCAGGCCAATACAGGCTCAATTGCATGATTAATATCTTTATTTCTATTGTTTTGATACCCACTTCTTCTTTGTCATGGTTGTTAACAATATCTATGGCTCTTTTAGCAAATAGATGAGTCGAATAAATTCCGCTGGCGTTGGTTACGGGGTCAAGGTCACTGCGAAGGTCAAATCCGCACATTTTTTCATAGCAGGCATAGTGTTTGTAGTAGTCCTCTTGACCCACGAGGTAACCTGCAATACCAATTTAGCCTTTAAAGTCCCCCTCTGTGTTCGTGAACATTTCCGAAATGCAAGGCAATGATCTTAAACGACTAACTACACAAAAGACTAGACTTTTATTTTTAAAGATAAGCTCCTATTCCAGTTTCCAGTAATGTAAATGATGATGACGCGATGAGCTAAATATAGGCCTAACTTGACGAATATTTATGACCCGCAACATTTCGAACTCCGCTCCTGCGCTTGGGCGTATTTCACGTAACCAAAATCTCATTTACATAATTTACTTCATACGGTAGATTATGCGTTTCACGAAAGGGTCACCATTTGTCGATTGGTTTGTTTTTATGTAACCCATCTTTCGTAAGACTCAATCAAGAATGATTAATCAATTTTACAAGAATATTCACGAAATAGCGATTTTTTAAACTCTAAACGCAAACTGGGGCTTTAACGGTACAGATGCGGTACAGGACTTTAAGCCGGTATGATTTTTAACTTTAGATAGCATTACGGGAAAAAAGAAATAGCTTGTATTATATATTTGTATGGGATGGTTTCTTCTTAACTTGAGAAAACATTACAGGAAAATAAGAAGAATAATTGTATTATATATTAACCTGGTATTGTTTCTTAAAAAAAAAAAAAAAAAATGCATTCGCTATTTATCTACCCATTTTTATTTTGATTGTAGTTTTAAATCATTTTAGTGAATTTGGTGAGTTTCTGAATGGTTTAAGTGAGTGTTTGGAATGAATAAATGGAGCGCTGAGTGCGCGATTAAGAATGGTTTTGATCGGAATGACGGTCAAGTTCATGATGTTTCTAACTGTATAAACTTTAAAGTTCTTTTGCAAATATCAGAGAAAGTGGACGAAAATATTTTTTGTACAATAAGACGATTTTCAAGGTTTAGAACATCATGGGATTCAGTAATAATCACACGACAATCTGGACCCGCTGTCTAAATGACCTTTCTTAAATATGATATTATGTATTAAGCGACCATTTCTATGAGCATCCGCTTTTTAGTGGTCCCCTTAGAGGTCGTTTAACACAAGTTTTACCATAATGGCAAAATATTCTTACCATAATATGAATCAAATCCACGATAAGTTGGTAAATATTCCTTTTTGTAAAACCCTAGATGCCATTTTCCTATCGCATGTGTAGCATATCCTGCCTCTTTAAGCTTATCAGCCATAGTCGGGTCATCCAATGGGAGTCCATTTTCTTGGGGAGGTCTTATTACGCTATGTTGAAGACCCGTATGAATCTAAAATATCGGCAAAATTAAACTCAAATGACTAGAAAATATCAATATTTCGTTCAAAATTTATTCCTCCGTAATTTAAATTATATAAAATATGTTTGTATTTCCGTTTGTTTGTTATCAAAAAAACGCCCCTGAAGACGGTTAGTTGTTACGGGGGGATAAGTAAAAGGAAATCATAAAGACGAAATCACTGACAAGAACCGTCTGCAAGTAGTAAAATATTACAAAAAAAAAAAGCAGCTAAACTATTGAGTTGAGTTGTAAGTATTCTTTTTGTTTTCTAAATGAAGTGAAAGGTTGTGTCTGTTAATTTTCCGTCATTCTTACCGCTATTCTTTTTGTAAACATATTTTAATTGAAAGAATAATCACAGCACGTTACATTATAATTTACAAACAAATAAGGATTAAAAAGAAAGCTATGCTTATGAAATTCTTTTCCTTGTCAGCAACGGGAATCTGAATCTATTTCCAAAAATAATATTGTGTATAAACTACTTGAAAAGCTTTGAAAATCAAGAGTGCATAATTATCTAAGTCGCCCAAAAACAACTTGTTTTGGATTTGGTCGTATGTATGTTGTACGTGAATGCACCTTCGGCTCGTTTTACTAAACGTCTTACGATCATTTTTACCGTAAGTCGAAAATCGAAGTAGCTTCTACAGTAGTAACTAAATATTGAATTCTGCCATGTATCATCACATTGGAATCATCTTCTTAAGCCAATTCCAATGAGATATTGCAATGCAGAAACCAACAATAAATGAAAACACCAGGTACGATTTGTAATTTTGACTTACGATTATTTTTTTCGTAAGAAGCTAAGTTAAACGGTCCCCTAAATTGGCCAATGTCTATCGCCCAAGTTAAGAGATAATTAGTATTGTTGATAAGTCTACACCAACCCATGAATAATGTTAATGCAACATTTAAACTTAATTTATGAAACTTATCATTAGTCACATTTTGGGTATGGTGACATGGTGATATGGCAATTACAAATGTTGTAACATCGTTAACCGGACATTTACCTCGATCAATACCAGTATAAATCGCCGACTCAGCGCTCTCTTCAAAACACTCACTCCAATCACCCAAAAACGATCCAAAAACCGTTTAACAACTAATTTAAAAAATATTCAAAATGATCAACATTTCATTCAAAATTTTATTTATGGATAGTGGCTTAAAAACGTCTGATTTGTCCGTGATGACAGAAAACTTAAAAGATTTTATAAGGGAGGTCAAAAATATCGTATTTTTTTGTTGGACGAAATTAGCATTATTATATTACCTTTTCTTAATCTTACTATAAAAAACGCATCTCCCTATCATTCAAGTTCATTTCGACGTCATGTCTCCAAAATCATCGTGTCAAGTTCATTGTGTAATTGACTGTATATATCGTGGATGGACCCTCAAAGTCGTACATGGAAACTAAGATCTTATAAAAAAGAATTCGTTTTCCACAAATGCACTTACTTGATATATATACTGCCGGAGAGTAGCTGGCTACGTGTCGGAGAGCATATCGGTTGTACATAATAGTTCTCGAGTTTAACTCCGGACGTTGCCAAGTTATCCAAGGTCGGAGTTCTAATCTCGGAGCCATGGTAACCAATGTCATTAAATCCAAAATCATCAGCAAGTATCAACAAAATGTTTGGCTTTTTGATGGAATGGGCTGAATCAACCCCATAATTCAGAAATACCACAAATAGAAGAAGGTGTTTGTATCCCATGATTACGTTATCAAGGATAATGTATGCTTGTATGAGTGAATGTCGTATGTAATCGCGTTTAATTGATAACTAGAGAATATTACATGTGAAAAGGGCGCCCTTGCTTGTGCGCGAACCAGGATCTTTTTCCTCAGTGGAAAAGGGGATGGACTGAAATGGTTACTTTCTGTTTTATTTTCCGTTTAATTTCGGTGAGTGGAATTACATACAAAAGCTTAGATAAAACTGATACTACGCTTTTTCCCACCTATGGGCTAAGTGTTTCCATGAATTTCCAACTTTGAATGCTTTATTATTTCCGAAATTCCAGGAAGCGTATCCGCACCCCAGTATCTATCCCTGAATCCGCCCATATAGTTTGACCACATTCAATCAAATTTTGCTTTAAAGCGTATATTCCATGTTGCAGTAAAATCTGTCAGTGTCCAAAGAAGGAGGAGATGACATTCTGAATTGTTGCTCGAAGGCGGAAGGCCGAGAGCAACTGTTCAGAATATCATACCCGAAACCGATGGCAATTTTCTTTCACTGTTACATGAAGTGCCATGAAATTAAAGATTAATAACCTACTTGCAATTCTAAATTAAATAAAGAATACGTTTTTCACAAGTAAAAATAATGTTGTGATGTAACGCCCATTATATGTGCAACACAATGATCATTGCGCAGCTGTAAAGGAGTTAATTAGCGCGAAATAGATAAAATTTGGAATAGGTCTTCAAGTCTACCCAAAGGCCGATCCTATCAGTTACAGCTATAGACATCGTGGAATTGAAAATATGAATGATTTTGGAATGATTTTGGAATGCAATGCAGTGAGTGTGTGGAGCGAATTTTGAATGAAATTAAAGGGAGCTAATCCAATTTCGCTAATTTTTTTCTAGACGAAAATAATACCTATATCTTTTTTTCCTCCTCTTTCATAAAATATACGTTATTTTCTGTTTGAGTGTTTTCATGGACCAAACAGACAGTTTAAAATCTAGATCAACTAAAAAAATCGTAGAATAGCTTGATCGATTTGAATTAAATATTAATCGTCTTGAGCGACTTCAAAATTTCTAACGATTTGGAGCGATCTTGATCGATACAAGGGAGTGTTTGGCATGAATGAATGGAGCGCTGAGTTAGCTATTGAGACTTGAAGTTACAGTCAATTTCACGATGTAACTTAATGCAGTTGATTTCATGTCTCTATGGTGAAGTTCATATGGCTTTCCGAGGGCTGCCAGAAAAGATGATATGCACAGAAAGGACATTCATATGAACGGGATTATCTACTGATTTGAGTAAAAATGGTAAAAATACAAATAAGCTGCGTTCAAACAGAAATTTTCGATTTAGTGTCACATGATGTGGTATTCAGTATTCGGTAGTTGCTAGACTCTTTAGAACTGCGGTTCACATAGAATATTTTGGGTTTGCTTTCATAAGGGGGAAATCAAACACGAAAACATGTGACAATGTGACAAACAAGCGGCATGTTTTGGGTGAATTCCACACCACACCCTAGAATCTCATCACGTCATAACATTGACAATCTCTCCAACCAAAACCATTCTTGAGGTAGTGGACCCGTAATAGTTCTGCAATATTTCGGAAATCATGATCTTTCGCAATGTTGACCGAGGTTTCCTACAGAAAATCATTTGGAAACCTCGGTTAACGCTGTTAAAATTCATTACTTCCGAAATATTGTGGAACTATTACGGGTACACTACCTTAAACACTCATTTAGAGCTCCTCTCGAGGCATACACAAACATTCAAACAGATTATAAAAAAACCCTGTCCGAAATCGTTAAAACAATTCGAAAACGTTCGAAATGATAAGCATCCATTCAAATTGAACAAATTATTCCACGATTCGACTGTCTGGTATTGATTGATAAAAGTGTCTAATTGCCCTGTGAAGACACATTGATAGGGAACAACGTAGATTGTTTTTTTTTCTATCAGAGGGGGATAATGAATAACACTTTGTCGTCCAATTTGCACGAAATTAGCGATTCTGTATAATCTACCTTTCATTTCATTCATAACTCGTTCCACACACTCATTCAATAACACTCCAAAATAATTCTAAAACCATTCACTATGTCAATTGTAGAAAGTTGTTAAGAAAAATATCTTCAATTATAAGTGGATATTATATAAACCGGCTACAACAGTTCTGAGAGATCCGATATTACATCGTGAAATTGACATCCACCTCAAGCATAACTAATCTAAATCGCTCACTCAGCGCTCTTTTCAATCATTCCAAACACTCACTCATACCATTCAAAAACACGCAAACCCATTGAAAAATATAGAATCAACAACGTCATTCAAAATTTGGACAGAGAAAATCGCAACTTTACTGACATAATTCATATTGAAAGCGCCCCATAGGTTCTTGAAGAAAAATGAAAGCTATGTATAGAACTTGTATTCATATTTTATTATAGGGAGGTGTTCAGGATGAACAAAGTTAGCGATATAGGATTACCTCCCATTGAATTAACTCAAAACTCGCTCCACACACACATTCAATTTCATTCCTAAATCAATCCAAAATCGTTCACCTTGTCAATTTCACGATGTTGTTCACTGTACCCGACATAACCACCCTTTAGGATCGAACTATAGAGAGATGAAATCTTCGGAAGAGAAGGTTGTTTCGAGAAGCGGTCGAGTAAAAAAAATGTACATACAGTAACATCGTGAAATTGTTCTAAACCTTAAAAATCGTCTTCTTGTATGAAAAATATTTTCGTCTTCTTTCTCTGATATTTGCAAAAGAACTTAAAAGTTTGTACAGTTAGAAACATCATGAACTTGACCGTCATTCCGATCAAAACCATTCTTAATCTTTCACTCAGCGCTCCTTTCATTCATTCTAAACACTGACTCAAATCGATCAAAATCGCTCCAAAATAATTGGAAAACATTTCAAAATCGGTCAAGACGATCAATATTTAATATTTAGTATTTAAATATTTAATCAAATTATTCTACTATTTTATTGGCTGGTGTTGATTTTACTTATCTGAAAGTGTCACTAAAAAACAAAAACAGAAATCAACTTATTTTTGTTTATAAAGGGGGAGTAATAAATATACCTAATTTGACCATTTTGAACAAAATTAGTATTATTTGATTACCTCCCTTTTATTTTGATTACCTCCCTTTAAATTCATTAAAAAATCGCTCCACACACACATTCAATTTCATTAAAAATTATTCCCAAAATCATTTCAATTGTCAATTTCACGATGTCTTTAACTGTTTTATTGGGTCTTAGTACATGACCTGTACGCATGTGATTCAGGATAGTCAAGTCAGTAAATCATTTTCAGTATACCGCTACAGTTAGTTACATCGTGAAATTGACATTATGTCAATAAAACCCATTCTAAATCCCTCACTCAGCGCTCCTTTTATCTATTCCAAACACTCACTAAAAAAATTCATAACGCTCCAAAATCACTAAAAAAGATAAAATCAACTACCAATTTTAAAATCAATGTGACTTGAAAAAAAAATCGCGATTTCACTGACAAACTTGAAATTACACGCGTCTGGTTGGTCTCTGAACAAATTTAGCGATATTGGATTACCTCCCTTTCATTTCTCCCAAAACTTACCCTCCACACTCCTCCAATTCATTCCAAAATCATCTATAAAATTCACGCTGTTGTTATTTGTATCACTGAATCGATAAAATGAGCATGTCAAAATTTCATGTCTATTGGAGAATTTATTTTCGTTATTTTGTTTTCTCGTTTTGTCGTTTTGATGGTTCAATTCATATGATTCACATGATGAAGGCGGCTATGACGATGAAATTATTAAGATATTTATAAATATTTATAAAATAATTGAAATATTATTAAAAGTATTTATCTAAAAAAATAGAACTTTTTATTCGAGATGATTTAAATTTTTAAACAATGGTCATTTGATATCCAGCGAAAAGGGAGTAGCTCTTTAAGCTCTCAAATTACAAATCTTCACGAAAGTGTTCAATAGGGGCCTAGAGATGGCAGCATCGCGAAATTTACAATAATTCCAATCATAATAATTCTAAATCATTCACTCGGCGCTCATTCGGGGCTATAAAAACACTTCGATATTTCATCGAAACGATAAGCATTTCATTGAAATAGCTAAGATTATTCCACAATTTATTGGCTGTTTGAATATTTTGAAGCGTCTAATTTTTCAGAGAGGATACAGAAAATTACGTTTATTCAGGGAGATACTTGATATCGCCAATTGTGACAAAAAATACGTTGTTCTGTAACCCTTTTTCAAATATAAATAAATTTTCATTCAAAACTTGTTTTCCATCATTCAATTTCATTCAATAGTCTTTCAAAACCACCATTTTGCTAATTTGACGGTGTATACTTATTGTATACAGTTAGTTATATCGTAAAATTGACATTCATCTCAATCAAAACCATTCAACATCACTGACTCAGCGTTCCAATTATTCATTCCAAACACTCACTCAAACCATTCAAAAACGCTCAAACCCATTTGAAAAATATAAAACCAACAACGCCATTCAAAATAAATTTGGATGGAGAAAAATCGCGATTTCACTGTCATTATTCAAATTGTTAGCGCCTCACAGGTTCTTGAAGAAATAGGAAGCTATGTATAGAACTTGTATGCATTTCTTATTAAAGGAAGGTAATCAATATAGCTAATTTTGTTCAACATGAACAAAATTAGCGATATAGGATTTCCTCCCATTATTTTCACTCAAAACTCGCTCCTCACACTCATTAAATTTCTTTCCTAAATCATTCCAAAATCATTCACCTTGTCAATTTCTCGATGTTGGTAACTGTGCCTAAAAATACCATTCTACACCACGAGGGAACATTTTTTGAAATCCACCCTTGAACTTATACAATTCTATACTTATACCTTAACTAGATTTTAAGATGGAAGAATAGCACTAATTAATATCGAGAAAGTCGAGATCGTTCCCTGTATGGGTAAATCCTTCAAACGGCATACCTTAAGTAGATTTTAATACTTAAAGGTGGAAAAATTGAACGAAATAATATCGAGGTTGTCGAGATCCTTCCACATACCATAGAACCGGTTGTATGGGACACCGTCCGGTTATCACGAACACAATTGAGTTATTGCCGCAGAGTGGCAGTGGGTATTTATTGACAATTATTTACCGGTCTACGAGTGATCCTTTCCAAACCATCTCGAAGAAATTTGGTAAATGGCATAAAAAACTTCGTTCATATAAAGTTTGAAAGGCCTCTCACGATTGCTTTTCTCCAGAAAACGCATCGTAGTTGCATTTTAACGGTAATTTCACTCTCTCGGAACAATAACTACATTTCAATGCAGTTCTGGGGAAAATGATACAAACGATTTTATTCTCCGTTCACTACACCACCTCTATGTGAAATTTTACAAAATAAATTCCCAAAACATAAAAAGTTTCAATGTTTAAAGTCGTCAAGTGAGAAAAAAGTAGTGTATTCGAACACCGTTACGTTTGGGAGGTGAATGACTCCGGACACCGTTACTAACGTAACGGTGTTCGAATACACTATTTTTTTCTCGCTAGACGACTTTAAACTTTCATAGTGTTTCTGTTGCGTTTTATCGCATGAAATTTCACATGATGGTAGGATAGTTATTGTAAAATAAAATAGTGTGTTTCTCTTTTCTCAAAATTGCATAGAAAAGTAGATATTGTTCCTAGAAAGTTATGTTATCGCTAAAATACTACTACGAGGCGTTTTCTGGAGAAAGCAATCATGTCTCGTTTTAAATATTGCATCTGAACCAAGTTTATTTTTACTTTTACCAACAACTTCAAGGTGGTTTGGAAAGGAATACTCTAAGATTGGAAATAAGTGTCAATAAATACCAACTGCCACTCAGCGGCAAATACTCAATTGTGTTCGTTATAACCGGACGGTGTCCGATACAACCGGTTCTATGGTGTGCTCCGTGTATGTAGGAGTTGTTGCACAGATAAATAACGCAAAGACACTGAAAGATATAAAATGTGACCTGTTACGCGTAAAGGGATCATCTGGGAGCTCCGTAAAATAAATATTTGTTAAAGGGATTTGTTTTAGTACAGGTCAATCAGATGTCGCATTTCAAAGATTCTTTCATAGGAATGTAGATTGATCATTATAAATTCAGAAAATTAGCATGACTCAAATGGTTTCGACCCTAGTCAGTCTGCACAGTTCGCGCAGTCTGACCAGTTACGCACTACCCAGATAGTCTCTTTTCGCCTGACGGTACAAAAACTAATTTGACCTGTCCGGCGTAAATTGTTAATTTGGGTGGTGCATTGAGAATCTAACCCATATTTTAGTCAGACTGCGTGATTTGCACAGGCTGAATATTGGCGAAACTTTACCTACTTGGATTTTTTTCTGAACAGAAATTTTGAAATGCTGCCTCTGGTTATTATGTATTTGGACCAATCTTTATAATTTCATTTTAGCACAAAGGGTCTCATGGAGGGCTTTTAGGGTCACCCTGAGTCCTTCGTCCTAGTTGTGATGTTTGTCGTGCGTCGTGTGTCGTGCGTCGTCCATCGTCAACAATTAAAAAAATGTTTCTTCTCCTGAACCACTGGGACAATTTCAATGAAACTTTGCCAGAATATTCCTTGGGTGACCCTTTTTCGTGAAATTCTGATTCGCCTAGAAATGTGGGCGTGGCAGAGCAGTTTTGGGCCGGAAATCTTTGAGCAACATCTCCACCTGAACGACTGGGCCGTTTTCAATGAAACTTTAAAAGAATCTCCTTTGGGTGACCCTCTTCAAATATTGTTCATGAAATTTTAATAGCCCATAGATATGGGCGTGGCAGAGCGGGACTTTTATAAAGCCCGAAGTCTTTAAACGATATCTCCCCCTGAACTACTTGGTTGATTTCAATGAACCTTTACCATAATGTTACTTGGGTGACCCTCTTCAAAAATTGTTCGCTAAATTTTGATTGTCCCATAAATATTGGCGTTGCCGGACGGAGCTTATTTTGAGCCGGAAATCTTTGAACCACATATCTCCTCCCGAACCAATTGCCCGATTTCAACGAAACTTTACAACAATGTTCCTTGTGCGACCCTCTTTAAATATTGTTCACGAAATGTTTAAAGCCCATGAATGTTACTTGGGTGACCCTCTTCAAAAATTGTTCGCTAAATTCTGATTTTCCCATAAATATGGGCGTTGCCGGACGGAGCTTTTTTGAGCCGGAAATATTTGAACGACATCTCCTCCCGAACCAATTGCCCTATGGCAGGGCGGGGCATGTTCTGAGCCCAAAGTCTTGAACGGCATTCCCTCCTGAACCTCATGGCCGATTTCAATGAACCTTCGACAGAATGTTACTTGAGTGACCCTCCTGAAAAACTGTTTGCTAAATTCTGATTGGTCCATAAAAATTTGCATGGCAGGACGGAGCTTTTTTTGAGCCCGAAATCTTTAAACATCTTCTCCTCAATTACCCAGGGGTGGCAGGGTATATTTTCACTTTGAATCATCGGAATAATATCTACAATTCAACAACTAGGCAAATGTGAATAAAACCTTGCAAGAAAAGTTCTTGGGTGAGATCCAATACGAGGGTTGTTCAAATCTCATCTGTATTAGGTCCATTAATCATTGGTTATAAAGCGATAAGCGAAAAAAGTAAATACATATTAACGGGACGAACTATATGCTCAAACTTGCAAAAAAAAACAAATGGAGCACTCAAAAGATTTATATAGATTTCACACGCAAATAAAAACACATAGGTATTCGCCGGGGGAGGCACTTATCGTTGTCAGAAATTCAGACAATTACCGTAGTGCAATTAAGCTTGTCACAGCTCGTAATTCATAGACGAATGAGGACTTGAATCTTTCTGTCCATAAGGTGTGTTTTTTTATGCTTTGTATAGTATGGTGGTTCGCATGGTACGTAATTAAATTTCCCAGAATGGAACTCCTTTGTAAATCGCCAAAGACTCGAAAGTTGGCGTCCCTACTTATGCCTAATTTGCCAATATTCCCCTATCTTTTCCATTATATTTACAGAGTTTCGAAGCTTCTACACGTTTGAAAAGAAAGTATGTTGAAGAATGAACCCTTCCTCTTCAACGTGACCAATTTTTAATCAATTTGCTTTAGGTGTTTCTTCTTAATTTCAGAAAAATATAAATATAGGCCTAAATTCCCAGCGACCAGGAAACGTCGTGAAGAACGTTCCGAAAGTTCGACCCGCCACTATATAAACGGTTCTTATCGAAAAATTCTGAGATCAAATTACTCCAAATTATGACAGTGCATACCTATTATTATTCTTGCAACTCATGAGAATTTTCAAGTATTAAACTGACAGGGGAGGACAAATAGTCACGGAAGAAGACCAAATCAATGAGGTATTTCGTCTACTGCGCCGGGTACTCGTTACCATGACATTGTATACGGCAAACGCGCTTGCATTCTGTTCGTGAATTTTAACAATTTTACATGGACCTGCGTGGATTGAATTCCGAAAGCGAATAATACAAAATTTAGTAAAATTGCAAAATTTGCGAGGCAAAATTCGGGTAATTTTTGAACCACCCTCTTCGACCAATAAAATTTATGTGAGCGGTCTAGGACCATTCTGGTCCTCTTGTTTAAAGATATTTATTTCGGAGTTCCAAGACACATTTGATTTTGTGACGGACACCCGTCACGTAGAAAGTATCCAATTGGGACCTCTTTAAAATGACTGTAAGGTAAAGGGTTATATATAATACTTACTTAGTGTATTATATGAAAAAAATATCTAACGAGGTTGGGAGAATTGAAAATTGTCGAGGCTCTGCCGAGACAATTATCAATTCTCACACCTGAGTCTGCTATTTTTTCATACAATACACAAAGTACGTATTATATTTATCTTATAACCTCTTTTTGTCTTCTTTTCGTCGACGTTTCTAACAGAAATACAAGTTTCTAAAAATAACCGCATTATATCATTGTTCTAGAAATAACTATGTGATATCATAAAAAAATATCATACGGGATCTTATCACACGGATATGTGTATAGTTATAAGATAAAAAATCCAACATAGGTCATCCAGAAGAGAAAAAATCGACAATAATTGCACAGGAAGGTAGAATTATCATTCTAGATTCGGAAAATTCGTTATTTGCGAAAAGTTTTCAGTTCGAAAAGTCAATCTGTGGAAAACGCGGATTCCCAGTTCATGAATGGTCTCTTTTCGCGTGACACAGATATGAAAATAACAAGATGAAGAAATCGAAAAGTCGGTATTTTATTGTGGCATCGAGTTGGCATTTGAATCACAACCGACTATGAAGAATATCAGTGTTGAATGGTCGATTTTTTCAATAGGTTTTATTTTTGTCTCAAATTTGTTCTGAAAATGAAATCGACTGTTGGTATTTTCGAATAGACACTCAACCCAATCCCAGACCGTTATGACTTTGGTGTTTCTAATGAAAAACTTTTAAGGTAGTGGAACCGTAATAGTTCCGCAACATTTTGGACCATATGTTCTTTCACAATGTTAACCTAGGTTTCCTAATGAAAATCATTAGGAAACCTTGGTTAACACTGTTCAAGTTCATTACTGCTGATATGTTGCAAAACTATTACGGGTCTACTACCTTAAATATACATTGTATAGTGGAATACGAATATATTGCTTTTTTCAAGCAATTTCTATTTTTGTCTACAATGTTTTCCTCTTCAAAAGGCAAAATATTCAAAGATTAATCAACCGAAATGTGTCGTCTAAATCATTTTAGAAAAAAGGTGACAGTTGTAATTTTGACGTCTGGAAATGGGTTTAAAACGCCCTCTAGTGAGAAAGTTCAAATTCACAGACAGCGAATAATTTTCGACCGTCTGAATCGCCCTCGCCATCGACCACCGAACACTCGACGTCCCCCCATCTATACTGGAAGAACACGATCAGGGCTCCACAAGACTGGCCGGCATCTGGCTGGTCGCCATTCCAGTCGAAAACTGTAAATAATGATACAAATAATGATACAAAGTGGCTACCATTAACAATATTGTGAAATTGACAATTATTTGTATAAAAACCAGTCTTACTCACTCATTCAGAGCTATATTTGTGGCAATCAAAACACTCACTTAAATTGCCAAAAAACGCTCCGAAACCGTTGAAAAAAGAGAATTCTATATCAACTCGAAAATTGTTTCATTCACATTAATCTAACCATTCCCTAATTTTATTGGATAGTGTGGTCTTAAAGTGTCTTAATGGTCCACGAAGAAACTCAGATAGGATAGTAAGTAGATGTTTTTTTTTTAAAAAGGGGGATGAGAATAAATATTGCTTATTCCGTTCAATTTTCAATTTCCAAAATCATTTAATTTGTCAACTGCACGATCATCTTAACCGTACCAACGGGGGCATGCATAACCTTGAATGTATGCTTACATGGAGTGTATTTGGAATGATTTTGGAATGAAATTAAATGAGTGAGTTGAGCGAATTTAATGGGAGGTAATCTAACATCGCAAATTTTGTTCATGATGAACAAAATTAGCGATATTTATTACATTCCTTCAATAAGATACGCATAGATGTTCTATAGATTGATTCCTATTTCTTCAAGAACCTATCAGACGCTTTCAATTTAAAATATACCAGTGAAATCGCAATTTTGATCTAGCTTTAATAATTTCGAATGAAGTTGTTGATCCTTTTTTTTTTCAGTGACTTTTGAACCTTTTTGAATGGCTTGAGCGAGTGTTTGGGAATGAATGGAGCGCTAAGCGAGTGATTTGGAATGGTATTATAGAGATGAATGTCAATTTCACAATATCATTAACTGAAACAATTGTTATGAATTACATTTAAGAAAATGTAAAACTAACACGGAGGATGACTTTCGTATGAATTGAATGAAAAATAAGTAGAATCGTGGTATATTTCATGTTTGACTTATATATAAGGAAGGTTATAAAACATAACTATTTTCTTTCATTTTTTATCAATTTTATCTCCCTTTTTAATGACAGAAAATAAGGATGGTTGGCCCAATGGCTGATAAATATGTCAACAAATCGCAGTTGTCTAGGGTTAAATCTATTTCAGGATTTTAAAAAATTGTATAAAAATAGTCTAATTGCATTAAAATAATCCAAAGGAATTTCGTCAAAATTTAAGTACAAAGGATCGTGAAAGAAAATACGATGCAATGTACTAATAATGCATTATATCCTTAAGGGAACCCCATTCTCATAATTTAAGTACAGAGAATCATAAAAACTCGATGCTACGTACTACTAATGCATTATATCTCTTCGGGAAACCTAAAAAATGTATATAAATAGTCTAATTGCCTTAAAATAATCCAAAGGAATTCGGTCAAAAATAAAGTACAAAGGACTGTAAAATGACACTATGCAGTGTACTACTAATAGATTATAACCCTTATGGAACACTATACCCACAATTGAAGTACAGAGCATCATAAAAGAAGACACGATGCTATGTTCTATTATGCATTTTATCACTAATGGAACCCTATACTCACAATTGAAGTACATAGAATCATAAAAGAAGACACGATGCTATGTGCTATTAATATATTATAACCCTTATGGAACCCTATACTCACAAATTGAAATCCAGAGCACCATAAAGGAAGACACAATGCTATGTACTATTTTGCAATATTTCCCTTATGGAACCCTATACTCACAATTGAAGTACGGAGAATCATAAAAGAAGACACAATGCTATGTGCTACTAATACATTATAACCCTAATGGAACCCTGTACTCACAATGAAAGTACCGAGCATCATAAAAGAAGACACAATGATATGTGCTACTAATACATTATAACACTTATGGAACCCCATACCCACAAATTGAAGTACGGAGCATCATGAAATGGGACACAATGCTATGTACTATTTTGTATTATATCCCTAATGGAACCCCATACTCACAACTGAAGTACGGAGCATCATGAAAGCGGACACGATGCTATGTGGTACTAATGCGTTATATCCCTTATGGAACCCCACACTTACATGTTGCATTTTCCCCGGATGGTAACTTTTCAACACCATTTACGTTTTGTAAACCAATCCAGTAACCTGTAAATAAATATTTGTCTCGTCACACAAAAAAGAACAGTATGGAAAATTGCACAATGAATATTTGAAGAAAAAAAAAGGATTTGTTACTGTAGAGATCAACTGAAGGTCGCAATTAAAAAATGCAGATAATTAGAATAATCATTCCTAATCTAAAGTCATTCTAAAATCAAGTGGTTGACCCCCGTTTACACTATGTTCCCGGGAAACTTGGCGGCCACGTTTCAGGCCACCGAGGCCGAAACGAAATAAACTGGTTGAAACTGTCCTGCGTTCAGGTTGACAAAACGGTACGAACAGTTTTCCAAATTTACCCCGCTTTGCACGTAAGTGCACGTGCAAAGGGGGGTAAATTTGGAAAGCTGTTTGCACCGTTTTGTCATCCTGAACGCAGAGCTGGTCTCACCGTGGGGTAACGGGATCGACAAGCGTAGCTAGTCGTGATCATCGGGGCTGCCGGGGCAAATATTTTTTTTTTAAACTGTTATAATCCGTGATTAATGCCCTGGTAGGGCGGAGTCTAACTAACGGGTAGTTGCACTTAATGTTAAGGGAAATCAGCTTTTTTCTAAAAATAACCTACTTCTCAGGAGACTCTCAAATAAATAAGACATAAATAACTCGAGACCTTAAATCGTAGATTGGTAACCAATTCCTCGTAACTTCAGCTATATCAAGCTGAAGTTACGAGGCCTTGGTATCCAAATGATGAAATGTGTTCACTCTCTCAAAGCAGATGAACCCTTTAGATTTTTGGATACAGTTATTTGCACGCTGTAACGATGATTACCAACTAAAATTTGACAGAACCCAAAGTATTGAAAAGTAAACTCGCCAGATTACGTCATGGTAAAGCCCCGCCCTGCCACTTCATTAATTACGCAGAATAAAACATTTGTCACAGCAGCCACGGCGCTGATGACCTAGTCTATAGATCGAAGGTTAACGGGAAGAACGCAACGAAACGTGAAAGTTCCTTATAGATCGTAACAAAACTTGGAAAGTGTCCCTATGGGGATGGGATGCAACAGTTTTATGTGGCGACTTACGATCCTATGATGTTTAGTCACAATATGTCACTTTTTGTCCTTTTTTTTTTTTATTTTTTTTGATACTTTTAATAACGTCAGAGCAGTGCTTTAAAGCCACAATCTGCGTTTAGAGTAAAAGAAATCGCTCTTTCGTGAATATTCTTAGAACATTTTTCTTGATTTAGTCTTACGAAAGATGAGTTACATAAAAATACAAATCAATCAACAAACGGTGGCTTTTTCGTGAAACGCATGATCTACAGTCCGACCGACTAACATTGCAAGTGACGTCATGATTTTTTTTATTATTTTATTGCTATGTGAAATACACAAGATTTGATAAATAGTAAAACACTTGAAATTGACATGTTGGAAAATAGCTCAGGTAGTAAGTGTGTTCGGACTTACGTGTCCGCCTACAGCGTCATTTAATTTTGAGGTTCGAAACCCTATCAGATAATATTTTTTTTGTAATATTTTAATCCTTTTTTAAGTGTTTTTTCAATAAAGAAAATAATTTATTCCATATTTCAAAATTGAATCGTTTATTCGTTACATGTGTAAGAAACTTTCATTTTGTAATATGTTTTTCTTTTCTCTAGTGATGTCTCAGTATTTCCATATTTTTCTATTTTCAATACATACACACGTATTCATAAAAATCACAAAAAAAATGAATGCGTATTTTACTCAAAATCGTTACGTAAAAAATTGCTTATGCCAATACATTGCATCAAGTTTTGAATCGTGCATTTATGAAAAAGAAAAAAAAAAACTTTTGCGCCGATACGAACCCACGAAGCACGTGACATACTAGACTAGGGGTGCGTTACCGACTGAGCTAATTACGACAGTTGTTTTAGGATGGGTTGAATAACAATTTTATTTCAACCTTGCCTTTGAAAAGTAGGCCTAAACAAAAAGTGACGTCACTTGCAATGTAAGGTTGGTTGATTTGTACAGTATTTAAAATTATGTAAATGAGATTTTGGTCTTGTGAAATACGCCCACGTGCAATAGCAGTATATGAGCGGTGTTCAAATTGGAGTCTTAAATGTTGCGAGTCATTTATATTCATCAAGTTAGGCCTATATTTAGATCATCGCGTCATAATCATTTGCATTACCGAATATTCGTATGACAAATTCAAGCTTATCTTTGAGCATAAAAGTATAGTTTTTGTGTATATAGTCGTCTAAGATCATTGTCTTGTGTTGCGGAAATGTTAACGAACACAGACGGGGACTTTAATGTCGTAAGTAGGCACTTAACCCTTGTCATACTAGGTAAAAACCTTGACAAAATTGTATCAAAATCAAAGTCCTGAAAACACTGGTTTCCCTGATAGTGAGTCAGTTTTGAATGTGAGAACATTATTTTTCTAACTTTTTATGTAAAAGGAAAACTAGATGGTATAAACAGAGATCAGACTGCACATATGTGCAGGCTGATCTTTGTCTTTACCTCCTGTCAAAGCAGGAATACTCCGGGTTCAGCATGACAAGGGTTAACACATATCAGTACTGCCACCATAATGTCTTATTCGACTGATTTTTTTATTTTTTACCACAAAACAACGTTGTCTACCGAAGCTCTCCAAAATCGAATAATTTCAAAATTTCTAATTAAGGGTTATAGCATGGTTAATTTGACCCGACTTTGACCTATGTGGAAAAAATGCTTAAATACCAATTACCGATATATTTTATCAATTAACAAAATGTATAATACATTCAATATAGTTTGTTATTCATTCCTATGAAAGCACGTGCAAAGCCGAGTAGGAATAATCAGATTTTAATTCATCTAAATAGCAGGGGTCAGATTCAAGTCAACAAAACCGCACTATAACTGCTTTTCAAAAAAATACCTGTTGAAGGCTGTAAGGTAACATTATTTGTTGCAAAATCTTTAATCAAGTTGTTTTCAACTGAGTCTTCTATTTGCACTAGTGTAGCCCCGAAAGCCTCGCAAGTATCCTGAAAAAGATACCATTGATTGGCGATTCCTAAGTATTAAAAGCATATTGAAACAGATATCATTGATTGGTGATCCGTAAGCCTCACAAGCTTCCTGAAATATATAATTGATGTGTGATCCGCAAGCCTTACAAATTACAAAAACAGTGAAACATATCATTGATGTGTGATCCGTAAGAATTACAAATACATTGA
Organism: Fragum whitleyi; assembly: GCA_948146395.1. Taxonomy (NCBI): domain Eukaryota; kingdom Metazoa; phylum Mollusca; class Bivalvia; order Cardiida; family Cardiidae; genus Fragum; species Fragum whitleyi. The sequence continues at coordinate 74,666,355 of OX411543.1, forward strand.
AGCATATCATTGATTGGTGATCTGTAAGCATTACAAGCATATTGAAAAATAACATTGATTTGTGATCCATAACATTACAAGCACATAAAAAACATATCACTGATCCGTTTGGATCTCAAGCATATTGAAACATATAATTGATTGGTGATCCGTAAGCATTGCAAGCATATTGAAATAAATATCAATGATTGGTGATTCGAAAGCCTCACAAACAAACTGAAACATGATGGGTGATCCGTGATCCTAACAAGCATCTCGAAACAGAAACCCATGATAGGTGATTTGTAATCTTCACAAGCGGCCTGTAAAAAAAGATACCTTTGATGAGTGGGTGATCCATAATCATAACAAGCATATTGAAACAGATATCATGGATTGGTGATCCGAAAGTTTAACAAGCGTCCTGTAACAGATATCAATGATGGCTATTCCGCAAGCCTTAAAAACATCCTGAAACATATATCATCGATGGCTGATCCGTAAGCCTTGCAAGAACTCTGACATGTATGATTGATGGGTGATCCGTTAGGCTCAAAAGCATATTGAAACAAATTTCATTGATGGGTGACCAGTAAGCTCGCAAGCATCTTGAAACAAATTCCATTGATGGGTTGCCCGTAAGTCTTGCAAGCATCCTGAAATAGTAATCATGAAGGGTGACTCTTAAGCTCCACAAGCATACTGAAATAGACATTATAATATGACTTACGTCGCGGGAGTGAAATAACCCCGTTGAATATTTTTGATATTACACGGGTGTTATTACACTAGTTGAATAACTATGCAAATGAGCTTAAAGCGAATAGAAACGATATTTTGTACCGCGAAAATTACGCCATAACTTACACTTTGTGACGTCAGTTTTAAACGACATTATTATAAGTTTTGTGGAAAAATTAAATGGCTCAATTTCAAGAATTTCGAGAATTTTTTCGCAAAAAAATCGGGTCATAATATAATAGAATATATAAATTGTGCTCATTAAATACCGAATTTATTAAACTCGTCATCTTAAACAGATAAAAACTCGGCACAGTTTATGATGACTCGTTTAATAAATTCGGTATTCCATGACCACTCATTCAATATCCTCTATTTATTGATGTTAGATCCGTTAGCCTCGCAAGCAGCCTGAAACAGATATCATTGATGAGTAACCACACTCTCGTGACTATTGATGCATCAGTAATATTCTTATGCGAAAGTTTAATGCGCGTGGTTAAGAACTGACAATTGATTCCGCATCTAAGAGATGTCTTTGAATAATGCACTAATTGTATGGAATTGTTGTACGACCAACGGAGGAATGCGGTTCCATTCAACCCAAAAGCCTGCTCTAGCTACTGTAAATTGTTAATATTATGCCTGGCCCTTATTTTTCGACCAAGCAGGTCCCAAATATGCTCGATAAGGTTAAGAGCAGGGGAAATGGCTTGCTACGGCAAGAATTCAACGCCATTTGAATTCAAATATTGCCGCTAATTCGAGCCGTATGCGGTCAAACATTGCATAAATGTGACAAGAACGTGCTGGTAGATAAATGGAACAGCCACAGGTCTCAACACCTGATTAATGTACTCATCAGCATTGAGATTACTGTGTACAATTACAAGGTGGGTATTCTCACTCCCTATTTTCCTACCCCACATCATGACGCTGCCTCACCGAACCTGCCTCTTTCAACACTGCAGGCGTTAGCGAATCGCTCACCTCTTCTCCTATAAACCCGCACACGGCCATCATGGTAACTAAGATTTAATCTAGACTCGACGGACAAAAAACTTATTCCGCTGACGCCTTCGCCGACGCCATCTGTACCCAATGCAGACGCACAGCGCGATGACTTTGTGTCTGCATGCTTCAAACGTTAGGCCGTCTGGCTCGTATCGGCCTACGGGGTTGACGAAAATCGTCTGAGAACGGTGTTCCTGCTTTCACTTCACTGCCTAGCTGTAGCAGTAGCTGTCTAGAACCGTTGACTCGTACGCGGAAATTCAAAATTACGGTCTCATCTGGAGTCAGTACCTCGAGGCCGGCCACTTCGAGACCGATCTGCAGCTGTGCCTCTTTGATGGAACCTTACATGCAGATTATTGATAGTGTTTCTGTTGCAATTAACGGTACGAGCAACATATGCAATAGTGGTAACTCCACTGAGCATCATCGACGCTTCAATTCGCTGACGTTCAGATAGCCTTGGCATAGCAAGTTTTACAAGGTTTCAAGCTTTCAAGGTTTTTATTCAAAGACCAGGACCCCTAACCGAGGTATAAGTCAATATGCTACATAGTAACAAACAAAATTAACAAAACAAGTGAAAAGTTTGATGAAAGCTCCAAATGAAGCTGACTAGACTTAACTAACGACATTCAAGGGATATGATGAAGAATGATGAAAAGTGCAGATAAGGCCCCCAGTTAAAAACAAGTTTAATAGCAATGGAATATACACAATCCATAATCACTTAAATTTCAAAATAGTTATTACATATATTGGACCAGTTAAATTCTGCTTAAGTTAAGAGACAGAGCGTCAGGTTTAACTGTGTTAAAATGGCTACTTATTATAAGGGCCTAAGTCCACATACATCCACAAAAAGGAATCACTCTTCTTTCATGAATCTACATGGCATCAGACTGGACCTAAGTTGGATGAAGAGTAATTATTTATGGTCCAAGCTAAATCATTCAGGATTTTAAGTATAAAATTTAGTAGAACATGTATGCCTGGGGGCCACTCACAGTCTTCAAATCACTGGTTCACCTCAGAGGAGTTGAGTTAAAAACACTTTGCAAACTATATCAAGTTCATATTTAACAGGTTACTGGTTATATATGACCTTAAATGTTTTCAAAATTTCTTTACAAAATTTACTAAGTTTAAACAAAACCTTTGTATCATTGGTATTCATCAGATTATAATACTGAATAGTACTAGGATGACGTGACAGGCCCATAGGAAGACACAAACGCCTCAGATCCCCAAAATAACTACAAACAAAGAGATAGTGATACTCATCTCCAAGTTCATGTTCAGAACAAAGCTCACACAATCTCTCATCTCTGTCCGTGCCCCAGAACCTACCAAATTCAATTGGCAACTTATGATTCAGACATCTAAAATGACAGAGTGCTGTGGCCAAATCATTAGGTAAAATCTTGAAATAATTTTCAAGGACTAAGTCAGATTTAAATATTCTATAATTGAGACATTTAGAAGAAAGAAAGACTTGCTCTACCCATTCTTCTTTATATCTATCTATCAGTCTTGATTTAACCATTTTAGCTTAACCAAAAGGTATGTTTTGTTGAGACTCCCATAAGTTCAAATAATCAGTATGAGTAAAACAGTCCTTTATTTTGAGTAGCCATTTAGAATGGAAAAAGCCTTTATTATGCATTTCTAATAAAATATTTTACAATATATGGGAAATTTTATCTTTCTTACCATTGACAATTCTTTGCCAGAAGCCAATCATTCTAGATTGAATCAAAATATTAATAGGGTAACGCCCTAATTCTCCATATAAAATCAAATTGGGTGTTGACTTTTTGACATTCAAAACAATCTTATAAAACTGAGTACATAGCCTCTCAAGAATAGTTGAATTTTCAAAACCAGTTACTTCAGAGCCATACAATAGTATGGGTACCACCATGCTATCGAAAAGTTGTAATTGCAGGTCTACTGGTAAATCTAATTTACGAGATTTTCTCATAACAGAGAACATTGTTTTGCGAGCCTGGTCAACCATTCTTTGGTTATTAAGTAGAAATCTGCCATTATATGAGAAAAGTGTTCCAAGATAAACAAAGCTATCAGCTATGTCTAGAGCTTGTCCATTGTACATGAAAGAATGATTGAGATCAAATTTTCTATTACAAAAGATAGTAATTTTTGTTTCAGATGGGTTAACTTCAAGATCCCATGTTTGACAATAGAGATACATAGCATTCAAAGCAGACTGCAGTTCTTCTTTTGATTCAGCTAATATTACTGTATCATCAGCATATAATAGATTATATAGCTTAAAAAAGACTTCCAACTCGTCATTACCTAATAAAATATGGGCCATTTCTGAAATACTATTAAGCCCGTCAAAAAAATGAGAAATAAATTCTGTAAGATCATTAAGGAACACAGAAAATAGGATGGGTGGTAAGTTTTCGCCCTGACGTACGCCAACATTACTGTGGAAAAATGGTGATTTCATATTACCTAATCTTACACATGATTTTCCATGTGAATACAAATTGTGAATTATTTTAAACATTTTACCATCAACATTGTGTTGCAGTAGTTTATGCCAAAGATAATTTCTGTTTACTGAATCAAAAGCTTTCTTGTAATCAATGAAAGCGCAAAAAAGTTTTTTTCCCCTAAACAACTATAGATCAATAAGACATTTCAAATTAAAAATATGATCAGTTGTTCCATATTTCTTTCGAAAACCAGCCTGTTCTTCACAAAGTAAATTCATATCCTCCAAGTAAGTATTATTAAGAACAGCTGTAAATAACTTTCCAAAACAACTTAATATTGTAATGCCTCTGTAGTTGTCAGGATCTCTTTTATCACCCTTGCTTTTATATATAGGAGAAATAAAACCTAGCGTCCATTCTTCAGGTACCATTCCAGAGGAGAAAACAAGATTAAACAATTTAGTATAAGCAGTGATCATTTTAGATTGTGAATATTTCGAGAACTCATTCAGTATTAAATCTGAGGAACAAGCTCTATTAAGTTTAAGTTGGCCAAGACATTTTTGTACTTAAAGTTTTCAACAGAATTTACTCTATGTCTCAAATTTTTGGCTCTTTTGAACTGACGTCTCAAAGTAGCACATTTATTGTTGAACCATGGTGCATTACAAGTTTTAATTTGATTTTTTCTAGGTCTATGGACTGTATGTTTTATAAGCCCCGAATCATTAGCAGCATCAATTACAATTGAAGTACATTCAGTGGTTAATTCTTTGATGATTAGTGCAGATACATCACTGGCATTCATTGAATCAATTTTATTAATAAACAATTCTATTTTATCTGAATCATGACTCTCAATATTTAATTTTTCTTAAATGGTTTTGTGTTTTTCCTTCTTTAGAGAGTTGCAAGAATGGTATGTTCATTTAATTGATTTAACATTCGACAAGGATTTGCATGGGTAAATTCTACGTTTTGATTTTTTGGGACGTTACGTAACATTATATCTGATACTGACCGGATGTGTCCATTGTAAGAAAAAATGACACGCGTGCTTCTCGTGGTACAAGAATGAAATACCCATGACCGATAAAACTATATTCATCTTAACTTGAAATATGCCATATTTCTTTTGCGTTTGAGCAAATTTGTGAATTCCTATGGCGAAAAGGTACAAACTGGAGGAGCGAAACAAATGGTTTGGTGATGCACGAGCGCAAATCTTAAGATATTCTTCAACTTCAAGGATTTTCAGGGCCTAAGTTTTATGAACGTTTAAAAAAAATCATAAATTTATCGCCCTAGCTAAAATCATGAATAAATATGCAAATTATTCCTAAAGATAAAACATCCAACACTTTTTATGTTACGAGGTAGGTGATAACAGATCAACACAGGCTCATTTGCGCGCTGAATAGAGAATAATATGTTAGTGTCTTAAATCATAAATGTAACCTGGTCGAGGTTGGGAGAATTTATCATGACGTAGCTTTGTCGACTCCTAATAACTTTTCACAACCGAAACCAGATAACATAGATATTCTAAGCCACTGACATGTTATTATATTTATCATTCTATCATTTTTATGGCTTCAAGTTGATAAATTTATATATAATATAACATTGTATTTCGAAAATGGATCTGGTTAAAATCATGAATGTGAAATTTTGTTCTAACTATGGACTGCCTGATATCATTTTATATTATTAGGCAGATGATATAGCGTCAATACAGTCTTCATTGCATGATATATACTAAACGTACTAAGTGTTTTGTACGAAAAGAAATCTAATGAATTTGAAGGAATTGATCATTATCGAATCAATTCTTACAATCGAGCTAGATTTTTTTCATACAATACACGAAGTACGTATTATATTCATCTTAAAACCTCTATTTGCTTTGTTTTCGTCGATGTTTCTTATAGAAATGCAAGTTTCTAAAAATAACCGCATTATGTAATTGTTCTACAAATACGCATGTGATATCATAAAAAATATAATGAAAACCCCAAACAACTTACCCTGTGCACAGAATAGAAATTGGCTGTCGTGTTGAACAGATAACAACTAGATATATCTGGAGACAGTATAACCCAGTCACCTGCTGGACAGTCGGCTTAAAGAGATAAATGAATACAGGATATTGAATAAGTGGTCATTGAATACTGAATTTATTAAACGAGTCATCTATAAACAGATAAAAACGAGACTGCGCCGAGTTTTTATCTGTTTTAGATGACGAATTTAATAAATTCTTTGTTTAATGAGCACGAATTCTATATTCTATTTATAATTTGACCCGAAATGTGGCGAAAAATTGTCAAAATTATTGAAACTCAACATTTCAATATTCCGCGAAACTTATAACGCCGTTTAAAACTGACGTCACAATATACACATTATGACGTCATTTTCGCGGTTTCAAAATAGCGTTGTTATTCGTTTATAGCCCATTTGCATAGTTATTCCACTAGTGTAATGAAGACTCGTGTAATATCAAAAACATTCAACGGGGTTATTTCACTCTCGCGTCGTAGGTCATATTATAAAATGGGATTTATGAAAAATGTAAACTTGAACGCTACAGTTGCATTTAACCACAAATGTAATTATATAGTAAATAATATATATTACGATAGTTATAAGTATCTAAACCGAGTCCATAAGTAAAAAAAAAGTTATTTGAAAAACTCATTAACTTTAAATTCTAGAAGCGGTTATGTTACCTTGTCTAAAACATTGAGTAAGAGATTCAAACACCTGGGGCCTGTTTCATCAAAACATTTAAGACGTATTTTTGTCTTACCTTTGACTTACATCATATTTAGTTCAAAAATCATGTATCACCAATCTATCAATACCTATGTTAAGTGATTGTTGTAGGTACTGGATTGAAAGTCATCAGTAAGACAAAAATATGTCCTATATGTTTTGATGAAACTGGCCCCTGTTCTATGCTTAAAAAAGCGTTGGTCAATACATGTAACATAACCTTAAAAACAAAACATACCCATTATCGTTTTTTAGAAGACATCATTTTAAAGTAATCTGAGAAATTATATAGGCAATGATAACTCTGGTGGCTCTAAGCTACAGGTGACAGATATGACAGATACCTCGGTCAAAACTCATTCTAAATCACTAATTAAGCGCTTCATTTAACGCATTCAAATCGCCCGCCATAATTACTTAGAAACACTCAAAAATTGTTCCCGAGCGCTTCTAAATCGTTCGACAAGATAATCATTACATTCAAATCGATCAAATGATTGCACTGTTTATTTGGCTTGTGTCGATTTAAAGCGTCTGATGTCTGTGAGAAGGCTCAAACAGAGGAGTACAGTTAGTTACATCGTGAAATTGACATTCACCTCAATAAAAACCATTCTAAATCGCTCATTCAGTGCTCAATTCATTCATTCCAAGCACTCACTCATACCATTCAAAAACGCTCAAACCCATCGAAAACTATAGAATCAGCAACGTCATTGATTTGGACAGAGAAAAATCGCGATTTTACTGATATAATTCAAATTGAAAGCGTCTCATAGGTTCTTGAAGAAATAGGAAGCTATCTATAGAACATGTGTGCATATCTTATTAAAGGGGGGTAATCAATATCGCTAATTTAGTTCTTCCTGAACAGAACTTGCGATATTGTGTTACCGCCCATTAAATTCACTCAAAATTCGCTTCACACATTCAATCAATTTCATTCCTAAATCATCCCAAAATCATTCACCTTGTCAATTTTACGATGTTGTTAACTGTACGCAGGTTTTATGAAAGAGAAATAATAAGATGACGTTCTTTCGTCGAATTGGACGAATTGATCGATATATTATATTACTTTCCATTAAAATCATTTAAAATTTGTCCATATCACCCATCTAAACTATTCTAAAAAAAAAAAAACAACATTCCAAAATCATTCACCTGGTCAATTTCAAGATATTCCCGGAATTCCAACTGTAGATATTTAAGAAATTATTAAATGAGTTGTGTTTATATACATTTGAATAAATGCTTGCTCGTTCCGAACGATCTCGTTTTTAACCGTTATGGTGTATTTAAGTGAGTATTTAGAATACCACGAATTGAGAGCTTTAATGGGTGTTTATGAATGGATTTCGTCGGAATGATTGTCAAGTTCACGATGTTACTAATTTATAATAATTAGCCATGGTCATAAAAGATCTAAAAGACTTCAGAAAAGGACAGTATGCTGCGACGGCATTACTAAAACGAAGTACCAAAAGCTGTAGTATTGTCGTAAAAAATCGATTTCAGTGAAAATTTTATTAAAAAAAATCCGAGTCGATAGAATCTTTCGTGTACACCGGAAAAATAAAATAGAAATTTCGATGTTAAAAGATCCAAAACTATCGCATTCGGAACATCGCTCGGGCTTTTCAGTAAACTGTAAAGCACCTCGGACGTAAGTGTAGTAATTTTGGGTCGCATTTTAGGTAATTCGGCTTCTGGTGGAACTTCTTCAGCCGAGGAGTGTCACGTGGTCGACCTCGACTGCGTCTGCACATATCCTGTTCGACGTTTGTTGGGATAAGAGCTAGACGCTTAGGAAAGTACATGATAATGATGAAATAGTAAGAATCCAGTGTTAGTTGTTACAGCCGCTTCGATATGGGTGAAAGAAAGCAAAAGTAAAGCAGACTGCAACCCAATTGAAACAAACAAACAAACAAAAATACGACCGAACAAACAAACAAACTCACCCACTGTTGGTGCGGCCTTCTTTCTCCTTTTACACTTGCAACCCTTGCCTGCCAGGGCGATATGCATGCACTGTAAAGGATTAAGACTTACAATAAGCAGCTATATCGTTAAATTGACCAAATGTTTGATTTTTGTAATGATTTCGGAATGAAATCGGTAGCAGCTTTATCGTGAAATTGGTCAGATGAATGATTATTGTAATGGTTTCGGAATGAAGTCGATAGAGCGTGATGAACGAGTTTAGAATGATATGAAATTGAGGTGATAGCATGGACGAAATTATCGAAATAGTATTACCTATCTTTAAAAAATGTCTAAAAGAGTCCTGTGTTTTCGATCACACTTCCAAATTAACACCAGATGATAAAACCATGAAATACACTGATGGACTAAAGAAACGAAAAAGTTAGTTATTGTGAATTTTCTCAACCTTCTTTTGTGATGTTGTTCCCAAAGTGAGGGTAAAAAATCAAGTTATTACGATAGTAATATACGAATACAATTTCATTTCAAACAATCGAAATGATGAAGAAAAGTAACCCTTTGAAACTAGCTACCTCTACTTCTGAAAATAGCGAGCAGTCTTCGTTCCTTGAAAAAACGGTAAGAGATCAATATATTCAATCCATACCTTGATATCATAACATCTAAAGGCTCGGTCCCACTGCCGAACGGACAAAAAACAAATGCTTAACGGACACGATGGATCAGAGCGGATGACGGCTCAGAAGAGGTTATAAGGTGTGATTGTGACGTAAACGAAAAGCGGAAAAATCGCTTGCATAAAGCATTGGGCGTATATATTACGCAAAATGAGCGTGAACAAAACGGATGCAGCGCGTATCATTGAATTTTACGTGGTGCATACGCTTGCATACTTAAATATCCGCGTTAGTTCCCTTTTATACACTTTGTATATCTAATAATTCCGCTCTCTGTACGTTTTCATCAAAAACGGATAAGAGTTCCGAGTATGCATAACGGATGGATTGGGGATACAGCGGAAGTTTAACGGACGGTATCGGACACGTAGCGTTTGGTCCTCGTATTGTTTCGCATTTACATCATTCATAACGGAAAGTTGATCCGCTCCACAAGTTTTGTGCAGCTCAAAACATTTTGCGCGGATAAAATCACAATGGGCGGAGGCTCGACGGACAGAGCGTATGCAAAGACCTGACGGCAAAACTTGTCGGTCACGTCAAATAGACGATATACGTTTTTACATATGAAACCATTATATTCGTTGCTAACATGTATTAACACATAAATTTTTTATCAAACAAAGCGTCTTTGAAAATAGATTATGTTAATTCGACTTACATAGGTTTTATACAAAAGATAGTTTATGTAATAGTCAAAACAGCCAAACACTTACATCAGAAATGACGCCGTCAGATGTAACAGAAAGCATCAAATCGTTTCACTAAAACTAATATCATAAAGAATAAGGGCGCGAGAGCCGCGATAATTTGCCATGTTATGTGTAAGTCTTATGCCCGTTGGATGGTTCAAATACACGATGGCAATCACGAAAGAAACATGTCAGTAGCGTCATATTGTTAAAAAAACGTCGTTTTTTCAAAAGTCATCTTTTAGAAATCGTATTGATTGATTTTTTATTCAGAATATATTGATAAAAATGATATTTGAAATACGTCTAAACCCAAAATTGTACATTCAAACTTTTTTGTTCACATTCGGCTTTATCTAATGAGTTTAATATTATATTTTCAGGTCTTAAAATTGTCCCACTTTACGCAAAAATCGTTATTAAAATACCAGTGATATTTTGATGCATATTTCTTTTTTTTACAATTTATTATTATTTACCATTTATTCCGCAAAAATAAAAGAATTTATTAATATCTCTTCGACTAATGGAAATATGAATCATACTGTTGGTCTTAAAATTGTCCCACCAACGCGTTTTTTTCGACGTTTGAACGACATGTCATTTAAAAGTATTTTCTAAAATATTTTTCGTTCACAGAACCAGACAAAATCTTGTATGATTTAATTCGATTCCGACACAGTTTCATTTCGTTTCTGATTTTGCTTTCAATAGTTTCCATCGTACTAAACTCGCAAGTTGATTCATATTGAAGATGATATAAATCATGTTTCAGAAACATGTAGGTTTGTTTATTTTGACTAGATTGTATTTTATTGTAAATATTACAAATGGATGACGGACTACAGTTAGTTATATCGTAAAATTAACATTCATCTCAATCAAAACCATTCTAAATCACTCACTCAGCTCTCCAATTATTCATTCCAAACAATCACTCAAACCATTCAAGAACGCCGAACCCCATTGAAAATATGAAAATAACAACGTCAATCAAAATATTTAATGATAGAGAAAAATCTTGATTTCACTGACATTATTCAAATTGTTAGCGCCTCATAGATTCTGGAAGAAATAGTAATCCACGTATAGAACTTGTATGCATTTTTTTATAGGGAGGTAATCAGTAACGCTAATTTTGTTCATCATGAACAAAATTTGCGATATAGGATTACCTCCCATTATTTTCACTTAAAACTCGCTCCTTACATTCATTAAATTTCATTCCTTAATCATTCCAAAATCATTCATCTTGTCAATTTCACGATGTTTGTAACTGTATAAACTATTTTTGTTGCTTTTTGTCAAATTTCGACGTCATTTGTAACAGGCGTGACCGCCACCTCTTGACGTTACGTCAAAGCGTATGCATTGGGTAAGAAACAGGTACATAACGTCTTTTCAACGGATACGAGGGTTGTTCAAATATTATCCGGATAAAGTTAATAAATCATAAGTGAAAAAGCGTTTCGCGAAAAAGGAAATGCATATGAACGGGACGTTCTATATACTCAATCATGCTAAAAACTGAAGCAGTCGGAAGATTTATATTGATTTCACACGCAAACAAAACACACGTGTACTTAGTAGCGGCGCACAGTACATTAAGTTGGAAACGTTGTCGGAAATTTCGACAATTGTTGTTGTACAATTGAACTTGTCACAGCTAGGTATTCATGAGCGAAGGCGGACTTTAATCTTCATGTCCCAAAGGTGTGTTTTTTAAGGTTTGCATAGTATTAGAATTGTATGGTACGAAATCAAATTTCTCAGAATGGAACTTCTTTAAAAATCGCCATAGACGTGGCAGTTAACGTCCCTATAGTTTCTTGAATAAGCTTCTTTCTGTCATTCTTTCTCCTATCTTATATTACGGAGCTTCGAAGTCTCTACACGTTTGAAAAGAAAGTATTTATAAGAACGAACTCTTCCTTTTCAGAGTGACCAGTTTTTAATCTATGCCTTTTAGGTATTTCTTCTAAATTTCAGATAAAAATATTATAGGCCTAAAATCCCAGCGATTAGGTGAACGTTCATCCCGCCACTATCTAAACTAGTCTAATTGAAAAGTTCTACGGTCAAATTACTTTAAATTAAGAAAGGGCATACGTAATACCTATTCCTGCAACTCATATTTTTTTTCATTTTTTTTCAACTGACAGGGAAGAACAAATCTTCACGAAAGAATACCAAATCAGTCAGGTATTTCATCTACTGCGCAGGGTACTCGTTACCATGCCATTGTAAATAACCAACGCGCATGCGTTGTGTTCGTAAATTTTATCGATTTTACATAGACATACGTGGATTGAATTCCGACAGCGAATGATACCAAATTTAGTAATATTACTTAAAAATAAAATTTTGCGAGGCAAAATCCGGATAATTTTTTAACAACCCTCGTATAAAGACTTGTCTACGTTTTACATCCCCATCAAATCCGTACGTGTAGTGGGACCGGGCCTTTAGATAAGAATTCTGCATTTCGTCTAAATTATTGTCCATAAATATTAAATCAGGCAAGTCATTATTCGTGAAAAAGGCTTTCTAGAGTAATTCAAACATGCAAGGTGTCTCATTAACGTTAACTCTCCAACATGTTGTATTTAGAGGTTATATTAAACTCATTTTCAAGTATTTTTGTCATAGAAATCTATCTTTATAATTATTTCATGAACCATAACAGATTTTAGGGGATTAAAACAGTCATTTGATTAAAACCGTTTTGACTCTTTATCAGAAATTGATCATTTCTTTCAAAAGAAGATAATGATAATAATCATATATACTTTTTTATACAAAATATCGAAAGTCTAAACAACTTGATGAAATAATCCATTCGATATTAGCTTTTACACAATTAAAGCTCATTTTTTTCGATTCTTTTAACGTTAATTCTACGTCATAATGAACGACTTTAATTATTTGTTAAGTAGGTTTAAACAAATATTTTGATTTACAAACTTTTTTTAGAAGATCTTTTATTAAACAAATGAAAGCAATTTTTAAATTTAATGGTTTGCATGAAATGAATAAACTTGATAAAATTCAACTAAATGGAATTATTAAGAAAAACCCCCGCCTTTTTGTTTCAGAAAACAAGTTTTAATGATTTCCTCTTTGGTGTCTATGTAAAATAGGGGATGGGAGAGCAATTCAGAGCCCAAATATGAATATGAACGAAATTGGTCCTTTACATTATGATTCGTGCCAAAATCAAAGGCTCTCTGTCTTATGGTTTCAGGGAAGAAGAATTTTAAAGACTTGCTCTTTGTTTCTATGTAAAAATGGATACGCCCGGGTGGAACCAAAATTTGAGCCCATGGATTTGATATGAACATACTTAAAAAAAGATCACCTAGATTATGCTAGCTACGAAATATGAAGGCTTTCCATCTTCTGGTTTCAGAAAAGAAGATTTTTAAAGAGTTTTGCTCTATGATCTTATGTAAAAAAGGGATGTGCCCGGGTTGAGCCAAAATATGAGCCCAGGGTCTTGATATGAACAAACTTGGTAGAGGTTTACTAGATGATGATAAATACCAGAATATGAAAGCTGTCTGCTTTCTTGTTTCAGAGAAGAAGATTTTAAGAGATTTTCGCTCTTCGATTCTATGTAAAAAGGGTCGCGCTCAAATGTGACACAGGGTCTTGATATGAAAAAACTTGAAAAGAGGTGCACTAGATGATGCTACATACTAAATATGAAAGCTTTCTGTCTTCTGATTTCAGACAAGAACTTTTTTTATTTAAAGATTTTTGCTCTTTGGTTCTATGTAAAATGGGATGCGCCCGGGTGGAGCCAAAATATATCCCCAGCCATAGTCGTTAGCCATATTGATTAACCTATCTTTGACAGAACAAAATTTATTTTCTATTTAATGTAAAGAAAGACTAGCTTTTTTATAACCGAAATATTGTGCACTCCTTTATGACGTCATTCGGAATCCAAGTAACACCGGCCTGAACAGGAATCAGATGCATCAAGGACGAAAGGTTGAATTAACGTCATAATTGTCGAAACCGAGGTCGTTCAAATGGGGGCCCTTCCCTGCGTTCAAGAGAGAAAAGGCAAACGTGCTAACAAACGTTAACAGGCGTTTTCCTTCTTTCATATTCTGAGCAGTTTGCTTGCTTGTGTCGCTTGCGATAATCGGCGAGCAGTGTCTCGAGGTCACTAGCTTTGCAAACGTCATCGATTTTTTCGAAGGTCTCGTGATTTTCGTTTTATTTGGATATCTTTTCACCTGAAGAACGGGATCACTCGGATTCAGGATCTTGAACTATATATATATAATACGTACTTAGTGTATTATATGAAAAAAAAATATCTAACGAGGTTGGGAGAATTGAAAATTGTCGAGGCTCTGCCGAGACAATTATCAATTCTCACAACCGAGTTAGATATTTTTTTCATACAATACACTAAGTTCGTATTATATTTATCTTATAAACTCTATTTCTCTTGTTTTCGTCGATGTTTCTAACTGAAATGCATGTTTCTAAAAATAACGGCATTATATCATTGTTCTAAAAATAACTATATGATATCATAAAAAAACATCATATGGGATGTTATCACACCGATATTTGTATATTTATAAGATAAATATATATAGCATGTATATATAACATATATCACTATAATAAATATACACAAGGTAGTGCAGTCGCTCTTTTCTAAGGTAACGGATGCTTTTACATACAATTTGGTACTCGATTCTCACGAGTTAACAAGTAATGTGACGGTAGCCAAAGATGCTTGTAAAAACATCCGTGCTCTTAAACATGGCGGCTGCACTACCTTGTGTATTCCCGCATCAAAATGCCTATGGGCGGGATCTATGAATATCCTATTTTTGTGTTTATTTTTAACCCCAATTCATGAATCTAAAAAAATGTTGTTTTTTTTCTCAGACTAATATTTATATCGGGTCAATTTTGTTGCCTAACAATGGGGTCGATTTCGGAAAGCGCTTGCGGTGCGTTCAAGATATAAAACCTGTTCGCTATAAAATCTGTTCGCGTCCAACGCTTACGCAGGACAGTTTAACCTGGACCGATACCGCGTCCCATACGAAATTACTCCGTTAGTTGACTGTATACAGATAACATCCCCTTGGTTAAATAATTGCAATTGCATATCACCCGGGTTATTTAAGGTTCATGTAAAGAATTTTTTAACCAATTTAAATGCTGCTTCTATTAATTTCCATTTATGTTGTGATAACACACCATACCATACATGCATCTACATGTTTATAAAAGTAGAATGACATATATAACATATGTTTTTATAAAGCATGTCAAAATAAATTGCTTGCAAAACAACGTTTCAGGTCGGAGTTTTATACCAACGGCTCTAGAAGTACCGGGGTGGTACTTTAGACTGTATTTTGTTAAAATATGACCCAATTTTATTCAACCGTCATGCAGTTGCTTGTGCTGTATTAAATGACCCTTTTCCAGAATGTTTTGGCTATACTGCTATAGCTAGCACAGTCTTATGTTGCTTAACTAATTATGCTTATAAATAGCTTCATTTTGATATACAATGTATATAATATACCTTGCCATACTGTTTGTTCTTGGCAAATGAAGTGCCCTTACAACTGAGTCTCAAATACTTAAAAACCTTTAGAAACCCCTTAGTAAATTCAGTCTTTCATGTTTATTTACATTTTAATACTATCCTTCTCACGAAGAGTTTTTTTAAAATTAACATTTTAACATTCTTAATTCATTTGTGTTGGTATCTGTTTTGCTTGTATCTGTATGCAGATTAAATACATTGACTTGACGAGAAAAGAGAAATTCTAATAATAATTGAAGAGAAAATAATAGTGTAAAGCATTAAAAATTTATTAAAACAATATTCTCTTTCAACAAGTTTCCATCATGAAGGAGGCGCTTTTGATTTTAGTACACACCTGTTTGTCGAGTACAAAGAGTAAAGTAGAACATTCTAACTTGGTTATTTTAGATATTTTGAGCATGTGCGTAATATTTAAATCAATTTCAAATGTTCGCCAAGCAAAGACTCTGGCCAGCCTGTGCATCTGCACAGTCTGACCAGGGTCTTCACTTTGCACCCTGTAGATAGATTAGGTCTCAAAGTGCCTTAAGACAGTGTGATAATCTTATTACTAAACTATGCGGCTGTCTAGGTTGGTTAATGTTGGTCATGTACGCACATGGCAAATTTTTGGAATTGTCACTCACAGGCTCAATTATTATAAGAATGATCTCAAGAACGTAAGAATTCAAGTAAGAGATGAACAGAGTGTAGGTTGACTTTTTTGAGATATGATACTAAATACCTTACCACATTTTATGAATACGTGATACGGATTAATACAAAAGTGTGATCCTGTAGTTGTATTCAGTGATCACAATCCCTTAAGTTTTTTTCACAAACTTAAGAGTAAGAACCAGAGATTATTGAGGTGGAGTTTGTCACTTCAAGAATTTAATCTTGATGTAAGACACATTAAAGGAAATGACAACATTACACCAGATGCTCTGTCAAGGGTCTAAAATTTTAAATTGTCTTATCTTTAATTCTCTAATTGCATTTAACAGTTACATTTCATTTTATATATATATTTATATATATATATTAATATATATATATATATATATATATATATATATATATATATATATATATATATATATATATATATATATATATATATATATATATATATATGCTCGCATATATTTATCTCTTTTTCAATTTTTCTGATGAAAAATGTTTGTATTTTCATGCTAGATGTGCTGCAATGTTTCAGCGAATCATGATATTATCAATTGCGTTAAACATATTATCATTTTATATGTTAGAGATAATGCAAAAAGAAAGATTTATTTCATAAACCTTTCTTTTTTCTTTCAAGGGGGGGGGGGGGGGGTATGTATGATTGTATGAATGTAAAATGTATAATGGTTTTTCCCGTGTCTACTTTAAGAATTAGTCTGGAAAATTTCCGATCCCTTGACTGTTAGGTAAACATGTGTGTAGAATATTTTAGATCTTTCTGTAAAGGAAATTTAGAAAGTGATTCAAACTCTAGAGTCTTCTATTTGTGGACCAGGAACTTAATTCATTTGGATCTAATATTAAAAACTTTAGGATTATATATTACATTCAAGGTATTGTAATTTTTTTTTTATTAATTTAATATTGTCAATAATTCTGGTATTATGGTCAATAAATATTGTTAATTGTAAAGTTTGTTGCTGGCTTCTTTATTCTTGTTACATTTGCACGTAACAAACGAAATACTTATTCGGTTAAAAAGAAAAGAGAGAAAGAGAAAATCGTGTATTTTTATAGTTTTTGTGATAAATAAAGAAAGAAGAGGACAATGATGGTCCTAGATCGCTCACTTGAGTCTCTTGACCCCTGGGACATCACATTAATTGAATAGGCAGATGTCAACAAGGAGATAATGTCTACATAAGTTCAATAAAATGGATTGTTTTCAGCGAAGAGCAAAATAAATATGCCTGGGCACAGCCCTTTTTTGAACATAGGGGCATGTAATGAATAAACTTGATAGAGGTCCAATCTCAAAACATAATTGGCAAAACAATTTGGAAAAGGGATATTTTGTTCAAACAAACAACTTCATAACGGCTAGATAAACCCTTTCTAAATTCGAACAGAATGCAGAAAAATGTATCTACTAGATACTACTACAACCTTAGATATAAAAATCAGTCTCAAAAGGCTTTACTGAACAAAATGTCCATACATGTTGAACCGGTTTTGTCTTTTTTTTCAGTGCAACATCACACCATTATTTTGTAAAACATTTTCTAGGATTTATTTCAAATAATAGTTATTGAAGTCAATGATCTATGACAAAGAACTATACATTGATCATTTTTGTGAAATAGAAATTGATATATATTTCTAAAAACCCTGGAGGTATATAAATTTCCGGTTTTTTTTTGTGATAACACACCATGCCGTACATGGATCTACATGTTTATGAAAATAGAATGACATACGACATAACATATGTGCTTATAAAGCAAGTCAAAATAAATTGCTTGCAAACAACGTTTCGGGTCGGAGTTTCATACCAACGGCTGTAGTAGTACCTGGGTGGTACTTTAGACTGTATTTTGTTAGAATATGACCCAATTATTCAACCGACATGCAGTTGCTTGTTCTGTTCTAAATGACCCTTTTCCACAATATTTTGGCTATACTGCCATAGCTAGGACAGTCTCATGTTGCTTAACTGTTTGTGCTTATAAATAGCTTGATTTTAAGGCTATCGGACACCATTGGAAACCTTAAATCGAATTTACGACAACATACTACCTCCCTTTAATAAAAGCTTATCCCTTTCGTATTTTTTTATATTGAATGTCCGTTCCTTTTGGTATTCTAACTTAATTGTCATTTTGTTTTGAAATCATGTTGCAATGAACTGAAAATTATTTCATACTGAGGTAAAATTGTAAACCCCCTTGAAAACTGTGTAATTCACCGGATTTTCTTCCTTTCCAACGTTACAAGAACTTGTTCCGACAGGGTCAATTGGAATAAAACTTGGTAGTTAACATTGCCAAAGAAGTTTAAATGGGGAACGTTTATTTCTTTCATTGTGTACATCATGAAAAATCGGGATATTTTTATTGGAAAGTGAGAAGACTCTTGTTGCAAGCAAGTTTTTCTTTTCTGGTATGGTTAACCTGAACTTGCTCTGTCATTGCATTACCTTTCAACTGTTTTTTGTCATTTGAATATTTTTTCTAGCAAATTCAACAGATGGCATTTAGATATTTAGTATGCCACGGACGCTTCAAGTTTGTTTCCTGAAATGCATCATCTTATGACTGATATGCATGATGATTGGGCTGATTATGAATATATTTTTTCTTGCATACGTATTTTGCTTGGTAAAAGTATAGAAGAAGAAGCCCCTTCCTTCTCAGTAATTATAACAGATGTAAAAATCGAAATTTTATTTTGTTTTGTAATGAAAGAAGAAGCCCAAAGAAACGAGTCTTTATCTAACCCATCATCCCCCTAAATTGCTTCCTACGCACCTGGATTATCAGTGATTGAAACTCAAATAGCAGTGACATAAATATAAATGAGGTACATGCTTTGTATTACAGCAAGTATTATTAAACTCTTGTCTGGTGGATATTTATTACCAGAATACGAAGATAGGTGAGCAACTGAACTTGGAGGGTTGGTGATTTCATGGAAAGCAAAGTGGCCAAAAACGCCTGGATACACCTACTTTATTTTACCTTTTCTACGTCTTCTAATGTTAGACTATTTTTCTATCATATACTTTTAACTGTATTTAATGCGGGTGTATTATTTTTGTTGATTTGAAAATAAAAATTAGATTTCGGGGAATCAAAGAGTATTTTTTTCGAGAGCGTTTTTCCTGCAATTTCGTCCTGTAAATGTTACTTATCCAATATTTTACAATTCCTTGTATTCAATGAATCATGTATACCAACTCAATAACATTGAATGTCATCATTCAGCTTCTTATTGTCCGTTTCTCAGCATTTTTGCAAGAAAATATTGTGTTTCAAAAATTCCAATTTTCTCCGAAAAATGCATGGAAAGCTATGTTCATTTTTGTGTCAAATTATCGTAAAGGTACACTCTACGAAATATACCAATTTAATTAAGATCGGAACAAGTGTCAAATTGTGTCGGGGTACCTTGATATATATAATATACCTGGCCATACTGTTTGTTCTTGTCACATGGCGTGCCCTTAAAACTGGATCTCAAACACTTCAAATGAACCTTATGAAACCCTTAGTAAATTTAGTCTTCCATGTTGATTTACATTTTAATTTTCTCATTATCACCAGTAGTTTTAATAAACCTTTTTACATTCTTAATTCATTTGTACTTGTACAATTAACAACACCTTGAAATCAACAAGGTGAATTATTTTGGAATGATTTAGGAAAGAAATTGAATGAGCGTGTTGAGCGAGTTTTAAGTGAATATAATAGGAGGTAATCCAAAATCGCAAATTTTGTTCTTCCTGAACAAAATTAGCGATATTGATAACCTCCCTTTAGTAGAATATGTAAATAAGTTCTATAGATAGCTTCCTATTTCTTCAAGAACCTATTAAGGTTCATGTAAAGTGTTTGAGACCCAATTTTAGGGGCATTCATTTGCCAAGAAAAAGCAGTATGTCCAGGTATATTATATATCAAAATGAAGCTATTTATGAGCACAAGCAGTTGAAAAACATAAGACTGTTATAACTATAGCGGTATAGCCAAAACATTGTGGAAAAGGGTCATTTTGTACAGAACAAGCAACTGCATGTCTGTTGGATAAAATTGGCTCATATTTTAACAAAGTCTAGCCTAAAGTACCATCCAGGTAGTGCTACAACCATTGGTATAAAACGTAGCCCCAAAACGTAGTTATGCAAGCAATTTATTTTGACTTATTTTATAAACACATATGTCATATATGTCATTCTAATTTTGTAAATGTGTAGATCTTTTTAGGGTATGGTGTGTTATCACAACATAAATAGACATTAATTGTTTATATACCTGTAAGGTTGATTAGCAATATATCAATTTCTATTTCACAGAATCATAAATATGTAGTAATATTGTAGTTCATTGAATTAAAAACAACTATAATTTGAAATAAATCGCTGAAATATTTCATAATATTATGGTGTGATGTTGCACCATACCTAACGTGTATTTTGAAAACAGACCAAACCGGTTTGACATGTATGTTGACAAAATAAATGGAAATTGATTGTTTCAAAAGAGCCTTTTGAGAATGAGTTTTAAATCTAAGGTTGTAGCACTACCTGGATGGTACTTCAGACTGTACTTTGTTAAAATATGGGGCGGTTTTATGCAACCGTCATGCAGTTGCTTGTTCTGTACAAAATGACCCTTTTCCACAATGTTTTGGCTAAACCGCTATAGCTATGGCGGTCTTATGTTGCCTAACTGCTTGTGCTCACGAATAGCTTCATTTTGATATAAAATGTACCTGGACATACTGCTTTTTCTTGGCTAATGAAGTGCCATAAATATTGGGTCTCAAACTCTTTACATGAACCTTAAACGCTTACAATTTGAATTATGCCAGCGCAATCGCGATTTTTCTCCATCCAATTTTATTTTGTAAAACGTTGTTGATTCTAGTTTTTTTTCAATGGGTTTGAGCGTTTTTGAATGGTTTGAGTGAGTGTTTGGAATGAACGAATGGACCGATGAGTGAGCGATTTAGAATGGTTTTGATTGAGTTGAATGTCAATATCACGATGTAACTACCTGTATTTGTTGTGCTGGTATCTGAATGCAGATTAAATACATTGACGAGAAGAAGTGGAAATAATAGTGTCAAGCATAACAAGTTATTAAAACAACATTGGAACGCTCTTTCAAAGAGTTTCCATCACGAAGGAGGTGCTTTTGAATGTAGAATACACCTGTTTGTCAAGTACAAAGAGTAAAGTAGAACATTCTAACTTGGTTATTTTAGATATTTTGAGCATGTGCGTGACATTTCCTACAATCTCAAATATCCGCCAAGCAAAGACTTTTGCCAGCCTGTGCATCTGCACAGTCTGACCAGGGTCTTCACTTTGCGCCCTGTAGATAGATTAGGTATCTAAGTGTCTTAAGACAGTGTGATAATCTTATTACTAAACCATGCGGCTGTCTAGGCTGGTTAATATTGGTCCAGTATGCACATGGCAAATTGTTGGAAATGTCGCACACAGGCTCAAATATTATTAGAATGATCTCAAGAACTTTAGAATTCAGATAAGAGGTGAACAGAGTGTAAGTTGACCTTTTGGAGTTATGAAACTAAAATTTTATCACATTGTATAAATACGCGATGCGGATTAATACAAAAATGTGATTGGGGTTAAATTTCATAAACCACGAAATAAATACATACTTTATCTATAGCTTGTAATTAATAAGCAGAAATTTAAAAGAAAGTTGTAAGTAACGTAACAGGTATCTTTTTAGACAATCAAACTGTATGAAAATTGTCGCAATCACCTGGAATTGAATTCTTTACTTTTCTTTCTTTCTTTTTTTTAAAAACTTTAAGTTTGAGTGTTTTTTTTTCTCATTTTTTACGTAAATAGAAAGAATATTATAATTCATTTTAAACGAAATAGTCTTTAAAAGCCCCAAAAAGACTTGCTTTGAAAAATTACTTACCACGGCAATCAAAAGTAAAAACACAAAGGTTTTCATGACTTCTTTATTAGACGGTCGAGAAGAAAATGACACGTAGATCGTCCAAATGTCACTTGGTCGATTAAAAAAATAAGAGGTCGTTAACGGACTAAACCGCTCCGCGATGAACCATTGAGTTTTGTCAAATTCGGCAGTGCGTATCGACTACCAGTGTCGGACCGATGAGCCAAGTCGGTAGAGCACCTGACTTCTAAACAGTTGAAGTTCGACTTAGCTCTCAGGCTGGCACACTCACTAACTTATTGTTTTTCGGTTGAGATGTTGAATCGAGTGCCCGCGTGACGGTGTTATTCATCGAGGATGTTATTGAACCATGTCGGATCTCAGCAGTAGTTTTTTCAAGTATCCTGTCACTATCCTCCGTAACAACCAACCATCTTCTTGGGGCGTCGCCCATATGGGCAGATGATATTATCCAAGATTATTGACCCGACAGGGTGGAACTTACGTACCGGTTTGTTGCTTTTAAGGTTAAGGTAAACCAGCTTTCATTTATAAGTACAAAGTTTAATAGATAGTCGACATTATTTGTATTGAAGTTTGGCAACCAAACACCCGTTACTTCAGCTCTGAAGTTACGAGGATTTGGTACCACAACGATGAACTGTGTTCACTTTCGCTTAGCACGTTTATCCTTTTGATTTTAAAATACAGTTATACAGCTATACAGTGGTCGGCTAACTTTCGAAAGAACCTAAACGATAGGTATATCGGGTACTTGAAAAAAACATATGATGGGAATTTAAGATTCATGTAAAGTGTTCGAGACCAACTTTTAAGGGCACTTCATTTACAAAGAAAAGGCAGTATTTCCAGGTTTATTATATACCAAAATGAAGCTATTTTTGAGCACAAGCATTTGAGCAGCATAAGACTGTCATAGCTATAGCAGTATAGCCTAAACATTGTGGAAAAGGGTCATTTTGTAGAGAACAAGCAACTGCATGACTGTTGTAAAAGAATGGCTCATATTTTAACAAAGTACAGTCTAAGGTACTATCTAGGTAGTACTACAACCGTTGGTATGAAATTCGGGCCCAAAACGTAGTTATGCAAGCAATTAATTTTGACTTATTTTATAAACACATATGTCATATATGTCATTCTAATTTTGTAAAAGTGTAGTTCTGTGTAGGGTATGGTGTGTTATCACAACATAAATGGACACAAATAGTTTATATACTTGTAAGGTTGTTTAGCAATATATCATTTTCTATTTCACAGAATGATGAATATATAGTACTTAATTACAGATCATTGAATTAAAAAACTATAATTTGAAATAAATTGCAGAAAATAATTCACAATATTATGGTACAATGTTGCACCATACCTAACATCTATTTTGAAAACTGACCAAACCGGTTTGACAAGTATGTTGACAAAATAAATGGAAATTGATTGTTTCAAAAGAGCCTTTTTAGACTTTGTAGTACTACCTGGATAGTACTTTAGACTGTACTTTGTTAAAATATTGGGCAGTTTTATCCAACCGTCGTGCAGTTGCTTGTTCTGAATAAAATGACCCTTTTCCACAACGTTTTTGCTATACCGCTATAGCTATGGCGATCTTATGTTGCTTAACTGCTTGTGCTCATGAATAGCTTCATTTTGATATATAATATACCTTGATATACTGCTTTTCTCGGCTAATGAAGTGCCCTTAAAATTGGGTCTCAGACACTTTACATGAACCTTAATCTGATCCTTTCACTTCAGTTATAAAAGTACACGTAGTGAGTTAACCCTACGATTTAAGACAAGCAATAACTTTCCTTCGAAAGGTAGATAATACTTCATAATGAGTTATTTAAACCTGTTATATCTATATCGAACACATGGGACGGGAATCTAAGGGTTAAAAGAAGATTTCACTGTTCACCGTACAAAATCTACTTATGCACCACTCATGTTTCAATGTCCAATTACCTCCCATATCTTCAAAGACTGGCCACTGATCGGCCAGTCAGAGAATATAAGCTGATAAGTAATTATCTTTCTTAAGTTGAATTTTGTTTATTTCACAACAACTCGGATCAGTTTGACGGGGTCAGTCTAATTAAGCACACACAGCTTGGTTTCTACTTCGTTTTTACGAAGATAACTTTTACTGACAGGGTTAAATTTTCCTTAGAATTGGGAATTTGAATAGAAAAATTGAAATAAAGCCGGATAAGGATTTTTATTCTTTAAGGATATTTATGCATAACCAGAGCGCATTAGCAAAATATATATAAAAGTTATCTTTTTTTTTTTGCTATTTCATTTTAGGTCAACTGGTCTTCTCCTCCTTAACCGATTGGTAGATTTTGACTAAACCTAGCAGAAATGTTCCTTGGCCATCCTCCCCTTAAGTTCTTAAAACAATTAGGATTCGATCCCAAATATGGGAGATTCAGGGCGGGACTTATAATCATTAAAAAGATCTTTTAAAATTTCTCTTTCCCAAACCATTGACCTGATTCCAACAAAACTGGGCATGAATGATCCATTGGTGACCCTCCTCTAAATATGTTCAAAAAATCTGGATTGATCTTTCAATGAAACTTTGCATGAATGATCCTTGGGTGACCATCTTCTAAAGTTGATCAAGCAAATTGGATTAGCTCCAAATTATGGACGTGGCAGGGCGGTGCTAATTTTCACTGTATAAATCATTAAAGAAATATTACCACCAATATTGACTCTAAAATATGCGCGGCGCAGGCTGGGGTTTTAAAAAATTCTCCTCCAAAGACATTGGCCAGATTTCAATGAAAATTGGATTGAACTAACCTTGGGTGACACTCTTCTAAAGTTGATAAATACATATGGATTGATCCCACAAAAAAAGGAATTTTCCTGTTCAGAATCAATACTTATATATACTTTGGAAGCGAGCTTTCCGTATAAGGTATAGCCTACACTAAAGTCGGCTTTTCTTTCCATATGTTTTCCTCTTCACAAATTTCCTTGTTAAGTTCCATAACTGACTGAGATTTTCAATGATAGACATTTGAAAGCCAGTTGAGTAATACAGGCCATCTTTAGCCTCTAGTTTAATTACCCCATCCCATTCATCGTCGATGGAAACTCCTGACTTTCGCAATTCTCTTTAGAAATTAGCGTTACCATTTGAGTCCCTCAAAATGCTTGGTAACCCTCTTGATTCGCATTTGGAGTTGACATGATTTTATTGATTAAAACGTTCTTAGAAATATAAACAAAACCAACAACATAAACTAGCAACAACAACAAAAAATGTCAGCCGAGCTATTAACAAAATAACGACAGATTCGCTCAATATGAATGCAATTAAATGAATTTGAAGGAAAATAGCGATACTCTCTATATATGATAAGGGTGCAGCCATGAAAAACGCAACTTTTGCACGTATGTTAAGGTTCATGTAAAGTGTTCGAGACTCAATTTTAAGGGCGCTTCATAAGCCAAGAAAAAGCAGTACGTCCAGATATATTGTACATCAAAATGAAGCTATTTTTGAGCACAAGCAGTTGAGCAACATTAGACCGCCAAAGCTATAGCGGTGAAGCAAAAACATTGTGGAAAAAGGGTCATTTTGTACAGAACCAGCAACTGCATGACGTTTGAATAAAATTGGCTCATATTTTAACAAAGTACAGTCTAAAGTACTACCCTGGTACTACTACAACCTTAGATATAAAACTCGGTCTCAAAAGGCCCATTTTAAACAACCAATTTCTATTTAATTTGTAAACATACTTGTCAAACCGGTTTGGTCAGTTTTCAAAATAGATGTTAGGTATGGTACTACAGCACACCATAATATTGTGACATATTTTCTGCGATTTATTTCAAATTATAGTTTTTGAATTCAATGATCTATAATTTACTACTATATATTTATCATTCAGTGAAATAGAAATTGATATATTGCTTAACAATCTTACAGGAATTTAAACTATTATTATCCATTTATGTTGTGATAACACACCATACCTTAAAAAGGTCTACATGTTTACTAAATTAGAATGACATATATGACATATGTGTTTATAAAATAAGTCAAAATAAAATGCTTGCATAACTACGTTTTGGGCTCGAGTTTTATATTAACGTTTGTAGTAGTAACTGGGTAGTACTTTTGTCTGTACTTAGTTCAAATATGGGCCAATTTTATTAAACAGTCTTGCAGTTGCTTGTTCTGTACAAAATGACCCTTTTCCACAATGTTTTAGCTATACCGCTAAAGCTATGACAGTCTTGTGTTGCTTAACTGCTTAAATATGCTCATGAATAGCTTCATTTTGATAAATGATATACTTTGAGATACTGGTTTTTCTTGGCAAATTAAGTGTTTTAAAATTAGGCCTCAAACACTTTACATGAACCTTAACATTACGCCACAAACATCAAATGACGTTTCAAGTTGTACAGAATCAACAAAAGAATAAAACTAGACATACTATGATTTGATAAAAAAGTATTTCACCGCGTTTTGTCATCAAAGGTTATTGTGCCCAAAGTATCTTCAAAGTAGATATCGAAATTTGTTTTTCTTCTTCCGTATCGACGAAAGTACCACCAGAAGCCTACCCCATTGGTAGAGAAATGACCCAACATTTTTACACTTACGTCCGAGTCAATTTCATGAAGGTATTGACTGTACCTATCTTGTCGAATGCCAGTAGAGCTTGAGAAAAAAAATGAGAAAAAATGATGATGATAATGAAAATTAAACTACCTTTCCTTTGCCGTAACAGATTGTGGAGAGTGACATATTTTAAAAGATAATTGTTCATCATCGATCAATTCGCCATTTATTTGAAAAGATGTAGATATATCAAAGACCATTTACATACATGTAGAGACAAATTGGAAAACACAAGAGGCCCCCTTCCGACCTGAGTCGCATTACTGACACTATGGAAATCCTATTATCTGATAGTGCCGTATAATATATGACTATTTTGAGCGAGGTATTTAAGACTAAGTCACCTAAAATTGGTCAAAGGTGAGGTCATAAAAATTTATGTTTACGACCTTGATTAATCATTTATGGAATTTGATAATAATATGACGTAGCATACGTTACTGCTAACCCCTGACGTTACACATTACGTCATTGTTTAAGACTTACGTTTGAAACGAATTCGTCATATATACGATGGGTGTTCCTTGTGTTTAATTTCGACAAGGCTGAGCGACAGGAAAAAACAAATTACCAAAAAGTTTAAATGTTATTTGTTTATGGAGTCATGATCCGCTCGTCTAAGTGAACCGATTCATGGAACGTCTGTATCAATCATGTCTACATGTAAACGTTCTTGAACTTTGTATTCTTAGCTTTATCTGCCTATTTTAATCCTGGAAAGTCAACATTTATGTGCAGTCTAAGTGAACCGATTCATGGAACGTCTGTATCAATCATGTCTACATGTAAACGTTCTTGAACTTTGTATTCTTAGCTTTATCTGCCTATTTTAATCCTGGAAAGTCAACATTTATGTGCAGTCTGATTGTCATCTACACCGCCTGCTGTATAGTGACGGGCATGATTCTTAAGAAATTAATTGGTCAATGACAATTTAAAAACAATTACAAGCACTCTATAAGTAGCGATTTTTAACGTTGATGCAGATGTAACGTCTGCATGCAAACACAGAATTCTATTTGGAAATGATAGGGGGGTCTATAGTCAAACTGGAAAATGCCATATAAGCAAATACGTCCCGCAACCATAGTCTTTTTTAAGAGGGAAACAACACCAAGTGTGAGCAACCTTTTCAAAATCGGATTTTTTGCCTCGTTTAAGAAGGGTCATATCTAAAATATGCAATTGATTTTACAAGCAAGAGATCCCCCAACAACGAAAAATAAGGCAAATAAAAAAGTGAACATGCACACTTTCAGTATATCTCTCCTTAGTTTCTAGATTTCATATGGCTCTGTATAGATATTCTGTTGAGTTAATATTTTTTTTAAAGAAGATGTTTTTGTATAAAAGCTTTGAATGCCTGCTGTTGTACACCATTTAAAGTTTGGAAAATGCGACATCTGTTTGGAATTCATCAGCAAAACTCTTTAATTAAGAAAAGCAAGTAGGCTTAACATATCAACAAAAACATTTTATCATTGGACATTAGAATTGGTATTTGTTAAATTGATTAGATACTTTTTGATTCTGTTTACTTGAATATTTTGTATGTTTTTATAATAATAATTATAATAATAACAATATATCATCAAAAGCTCGAAAAACATACTTTGCATGATGAAATTATGCTAGCGAAAATGTGTTCGATGACGTAGGCTATTACGTAGTTAACATGTCTGTAAGCAAAGAAAGGGTAATTTGAATTTTGCAAAAAAGTTTAAAAAAGAAGTGATTTGTGTTGCAGTCTTAAATTTGATTATTTTTTTCACAAAAAACTTGAGATAACCAATGAAAATGCTTCGTGAATTATTCATTAGAACGAAAAAAAGTGGTCAAAGGGTCGATGAATACAGTTTACGAACTGAAGAGACACCGGATTACGAGAATGAATGGAAACAAGAGGGTCATAGTGGCCCTTAATCGCTCACCTGAATGAACTGTCTAAAATTTTCAAAAAGAAGTATGAGAATTAGAATGACTCAGCTAAACAAAGCTGTTGCTTCTATACAACTTGAGCATCCTTTTTTTACAATTTTAGGGTTGACTAACAAGGATTTTTATAATTGATTTCGTGACCTAGTTTTTGACCCCAGATGACCCAATTTCGATCTCATCCAAGATTTCATCTAGACAATCATTCTGACCAATTTTCAGGTTGAATGGCCAAAAATTGTGCCCTCTAGATTGCAAACAAGGTTTTTCTTAGATTTGACCCTGTGACCTAGTTTTTGACCCCAGATGACCCAATTTCAAACTTGTCCGAGATTTCATCAAGAAAATCATTCTGACCAAATTTCAGGTTGATAGAGCAAAAAAATGTGGCCTCTAGAGTGCATACAAGGTTTTTGTAAGATTTGACCCTGTGACCTAGCTTTTGACCCCGGTTGACCCAATTTCGAACTCGTTCGAGATTTCATCAAAACAATCATTCTGACCAAAACTCAGGTTGAACGGGCAGTAAATGTGGCCACAAGACTGCCTACAAGGTTTTTCTAAGATTTGACCCTGTGACCAAGTTTTTGACCCCAGTTGACCCAATTTTGAACTCGTCTGAGATTTTATCGAGGCTATCATTCTGACCAAAATTCAGGTTGATTGAGCAAAAAATGTGGCCTCTAGAGTGCATACAAGGTTTTTCTAAGATTTGACACTGTGACCTAGTTTTTGACCCCAGTTGACCAAATGTCGAACTCGTCCGAGATTTCATCAAGAAATGCATTCTGACCAAAATTCAGGTTAAACGGGCAAAATGACGCCTCTAGAGTGCATACAAGGTTTTTCTAAAATTTGACCCCGTGACCTAGTTTTTGACCCCAGTTGACCCAATTTCGAATTTGTACGAGATTTTATCAAGACAATCATTCTGACCAAAATTCAGTTTGATCGAGCAAAAAATGTGGCCTCTAGAGTGCATACAAGGTTTTTCTAAGATTTGACACTGTGACCTAGTTTTTGACCCCAGTTGACCAAATGTCGAACTCGTCCGAGATTTCATCAAGAAATGCATTCTGACCAAAATTCAGGTTAAACGGGCAAAATGACGCCTCTAGAGTGCATACAAGGTTTTTCTAAAATTTGACCCCGTGACCTAGTTTTTGACCCCAGTTGACCCAAATTCGAATTTGTACGAGATTTTATCAAGACAATCATTCTGACCAAAATTCAGTTTGATCGAGCAAAAAATGTGGCCTCTAGAGTGCATACAAAGCAAATGTTGACGACGGACGTCGCACGACGGACGACGGACATCCACCTAACCACAATAGCTCACCTTGAGCACTTCGTGCTCAGGTGAGCTAAAAACAAAACAAATATGAGTTAAATAGAGAGAAGCCTTATTTGGTTGAAATCAAAATAGTCCTCTCCCGGAATATTTTACTACTCAATGGTCGACGTTCATGAGTTTGATTTGCTACTAACCGCGCTGTGACGGTTGCCTGAATGGTTGAATGGGGTTTAACGCCGCTTTCAACATTTTTCAGTTATATTGCGGCGGCTTGAGCACCTAACAATGGCTTCCTTGTTTTTCTCTTACAAGTACAACAATAACAGCCTTTCCTAGCCTCAAGCTGGTATTTTACATAGGTCTACGATTTTCAACCCATTGGTGTGAAACAAATAGTCGGAAAGAGAAATACCAGGAAACCATTGTTAGGTGCTCCAGCCAACACGATTTAACTGAAAAATATGTTGAAAGCGGCGTTAAACTCCAATCAATCATTCAACCTGCTTCGGGAAATATCATGGATTTTATAATAAAAAAATGTTTGTTTTTTACCAACCGTTATGTTAGGTGTTAGGGTGCGGTGTATCTTCGTAACTAAATTGGTCTATTAGCGCATCCCCACCCTTTTATTTTGGATCAGTTGATATAGTGTACAGCAATCAAAACAAGAGGTCCATGAATGGATTGGCGTTCTACTGACTATACAGAGGTTTCGAATACAATGCATATCAGCCCTATAAGCACAGTCTGTAGAGCACCTGACATCAAAACAACTGAATTTGATTTTGTGGGTTCGATTCCCAAGCTGACAGTTTAACAATATAGATATCTCTCTGGTGAGACGTTTAACCCAGACCACGTATATCGAGCATGTTAAAGAACCATGGCAGATCTCGGCAGTAGTTTCGACATGTTTCCTTGCACTATCCCCCGTATCAACTAAACGTCTTCTAGGGGCGTCACTCATATGGGCATGTGCTGCGGTAGCTTCACCTGACACCTGCGTCAAGGAGATCTGCATTCGGAACACCACTCGGCCAATCTCATGATCAACCTCGGATGTACATAGACGGACTATTTTTAAAATTACGGGAAACCCTTGGAAAAACTCGATGACGTCAGTTAAAATGGCACTAGCCCTCGAAACTTTGAGTGAAAACATTCGACGTCGCCAACGCTACTCGTTCAAGTCACTGACGTGAAATCACCATATCCTTATATAAATATCTTTATTTCTTAAACAACGGCTGAAAAAATCTTAATTTTGATATTGCTTCGTCATTCTCAAAATTTAAGATTTTTCAGCCTCTATATACTGTAAAAGATATAAATCTATAGTGCTAGTTTTTCTTACACTGTTTCCGCCTAACAAAATGCACGATTTTGTTACATACCACCCGCCTTACATACATCCGAGGTATGTTGCAGTTTACGGAAATGGCCGAGTGATGTTCCGAATGGGAGATCTTCTTTGGGAGAGTGGTTAGCGCGTTGGTTTTGAAAATCCAATTTGTAATTCGTTTTTCTATTCCGCATTTGTTCGACCCCGGCCCAAATCGGGTATTTTTTGGTATGCTTCAGTTGGGAATTATTAGTCGTAGGACTATGTTTCAATGGGTTCAGTAACAATACAACAACGATTTACACTATCTCCTTTTAATTTTCCCACATTTTTTCTGTTTTAGTAAATTGCTAATTTGAAAGAGAAAATCTGTGCCTGAGATTATATTTTTTTTCTCTTTCTCAACTGAAAATTTCCTCAAACTTAGAACAAGACAAAATTTTGATGCAATGCATCAAAGTAGGCCGCAAATTATTTGGTTATCATCAATGAATAATGTATTTTT
The DNA here is from genome assembly GCA_948146395.1 of Fragum whitleyi. Lineage (NCBI taxonomy): Eukaryota > Metazoa > Mollusca > Bivalvia > Cardiida > Cardiidae > Fragum > Fragum whitleyi. The sequence continues at coordinate 74,698,606 of OX411543.1, forward strand.
TTATGACAATATTTTTTGCAAACAATACCTATCTAGATTTTAAAGATTTTAACAACAATAATGGCCCTACTTTATAGCATGCACACCCGGCTGAAATACACTAAGGAGTACTTTATTTCAACATAGGCACAATGAATTACACATGATGGTTAAGTGATTGCCTTTTTTAGCTTGTCTGTTTTCTAAGAAAATTTGAGGTATGGAGATCATTTTAGCGGCGTTGGCATTGTTGTTGTTGACGTGTTGTTATTGAAGATATCTTCATAAAATCTAGCATGTATGTTCACTATCTCAAGAGCTATCCAGACAATCAAGGGGGACAAATCTGAAAAAGGGTTTTTGTAAGAGTCCCTTTTTCCACTCAGCTTTTTTGTATTATCCAGCACCTGCAGCCAAGCACAGCCAAGGGTTGCACCCATAGGCGGTGCTCTTGTTAGAATGTTATACTCACTCAACCTTCATGCTGTTGTATAAGTTATCCGGAGAAATGAGCATAAAGAAAGAAAATACAGACTCAAAATAATAGCACAAACAATTCTGAAATCAGAACACGAGGCCAAAGATTCAAGTTATCATACAATAGCTGTCATTCAAACTAGTACTAAGACTGCACCTATTTGAAGTAAAAAGACCTGCTTCAGTTGTCCCAAAATAGTTTGGTTAGAAAAAGTGATATGCTCCTTTTGTCGCATTGTTTTAATGCTTGAATAACAGTAACTGGCTTGAAATTATGTTATGCTAAGTGCCAGACAACTGCTACATATCGCACACAGGATTAAATTAATTAAGGTAGAAACATTTATTCTCTAGACCAGAGCTTTGATATAATTCATCACACACTTTTGTACAAAAAGGATTTCGAGTGTAATTGTGCAAAATGAAGTATTGTGGGTTTTTTTTAAACCGCAAACATGCCAATTTTACTATATGTTTAACAAGACCAAAACAGACAGGAGTGTAACCATAGATGTATCACCTGTGAGAATCACTTTGATGTAAAAAAATTGTAGAAAACAGGGGGGAAAAGAGTAAAAACTAGGTCAAACATGTCTGAGTGATCAGTCATTTTAATGAAATGTGCAATATTTGTAAACTCAAGTTCATAACCAAAAACCCTGATTTTATTGCTCAATAATTTTAATTACAAAACAGTTTTTGAAAAACTGTTTTTTGATCCAGGCTGCATTATACGGTTTTCTATGTTTTGAATAAAAACATTGGATAGGTTTTACGAAAATGTATCCCTAATCTCCCATGGTCATATTCAAAACGCATTCATACTGGTAGGCCGCTTCTGCGGCCTACCAATTAAATCAATGAATGAACAGAACAGATGATATCAATATGATGTTTATATATCATCTTTTTTGTGCATACACATATCATAATATTACAACAGATTCAAAATTTAAATATCAAATTGAAATTAGTGAAAATTTCAGTTTAGCATGAGAAAAATTTTATAATCTCTCAAAATGTTGGTATGTTTATTTTTACAAATGCGTCTTCGTTTTAATTAAAGGCCAGGCCCGGGCGTACATTACGAAAGCAAATGACGTTTTCGGGGATAAAAATCGGTGAATTATTCCGATGATATAGATAGATTTAGACAAGTACTGAACGCGCTCCCTTATTAAGGCCCCATCCCTGTTTACGTCCTCACCCCTGCTGATGGCAGAACGCTATAATAATTAGTTACACGCGTTCTTGCCGATGTGTGTATATGACGATTTATTCCCGGCTGGAAAAAATTGATTTCACCTGAGCCGTAAGCGAGGTTTTGACATATTTTTACTGTCAGGAATAAATCGGCATCAACCCAGGCAAGAAACTGTATTACGAATTTAATATACTTTAAAGTTTTTGGACTAAATATCTGTCTACCACTTTCCGCGATGTTATGATATGAAAGAGGTTAATGGTTGGACCTGTGAGGAAGATTGCACTTGCAATCGACAGACTGTTTAAATTGAAAGGTATTGATTGGCCTTTATATAATCTTTTATTTTTATGTTATTGACTGGCATGCTTTTAACTGTAGCATAATGTGTATGTATAGTCGGTCGTGTCATCAGGGAAGCCCGAGAATCATGTCTGCCATTACCGGTTCGATTTTTTGTCTATGTTCCAGCAAGCCGACTTAAGGGAGATAAAACCTTTTCGCTAATTTCATCTAAATTGGACGAAACAGGCGATATTTTATTACCCCCACCCCCTTTAAGATATATATTAAGATATTTAGGTACTTAGCAAATTCGTGTCTTCACGAACCAATCATACGCTTGAAAAATCCACACCGGCCAAAAACCGTGGTTTCAATTAATACATTTTAACAAAAATGCTGATCTTTTATAAACTGTCTCGAATTGTTTTTAAGTTTTTGAGTGATTGGAATGAGCCTTTGGAACAAATGAATGGAGCGATATTAGTGAGCGAATTAGAATAGTTTTGATCGAGTTGAATGTCAAATCACGATGAGGGTTGATACGAGGGTTGATCCAGAAGTTCGTAAGATGAAAATCAACAGAAAAGTTTACTATCAAAATAAAAAGTATACAGTCTTTTAATGCATCATTTGTGTAATAAACGTTGAATTTTTTTAATGTTAACATTCAATAGCGACTGAAAATTGCCCGAATTAAGGCAAAGACCCCCTACTTAGGCGGGGGAGCAAGAACTTCAAATGTGACGTCAATGATAACTCTTTTCTACATACCCTCCGCTTTCTCTCATGCAATTCGTTGCCTGATACACCAACATGCAGTAATTATCTACATACAATTTCGAATCAAATTTATTTACAATTTCTTAATGCATGGTAAAGTGGAGAGCCAAATTCTTGACCTTTATTTTTAGAAAATAATGAGAATCAATTGGGATATGTTTGGTCGTTGAAACCCCATTAGACCATTCTAAATACTACTTTAAAGCCTTGCTCTCTTCGAATATCCGAAATAGCATAAATTAGAAAAAGTTCTCATTTGCACATTTTAATCATTTTGCTAAATTATCTTAAATATTTGGGTTGGTGAATAGCATAGATCATGTCAAAATTTGAAAAATATTCTATTGTCAATTTTTCCTCGAATATTCTGTATTACTTAAATATTTTGTCCGTAAAAATCCCCCAATAAGCTTAAAAGTATGACAAGTATCGTCTATTTGGTTCCTATTTAATCTATCCAAGGAATTTCAACTACAGTTTCAGACAACTTGGTTTTTTGTAACAGATTTTAAATATTTCTTCTCGCCCCCCCCCCCCGCCTTAGCACACATATGTTTCTATGGTAGCGTATTCTTAGGCCGCTATAAATAATATGCAAAAATAATAGCATCAATGTTCTTCGTAGTTACGAAACTGTCCATTGATCAAATCATATTCTGGGTCCAAGGTTATAAAACTTTGCTTAGATTCAGGCTAAATTTTCTCAAATTTTAAATTTGAAATAAATGCATGAAAATAAAAGATAATATTAATAAGTTGTTATTTATAACAACTTATTAATATAATATTTTATGTTATAACATTAAAATGAGGAATACAACAGAATTACGGTTTTAATCTCAAATTGAAATTTGAGAAAAGTTTAAATTGAGCCTGAGAAAAGTTTTATAATCTCAGGCCCCGAACAAGCTATAAATGCGAAAGTCCTATGTGAGATAACAGCTGGAGGCTAGGAAAGGATGTGGTGGTTGTACTAATCAGAGAAATACCAGGAAACCATTGTAAGGTGCTCCGGCCGCCGCGATTTATCTGAAAAAATGTTGAAAGCGGCTTTAAACTCCATTCGATCAATCAATCCATTGTACGAACTTCTGGACCATCCCTCGTATAAGGTCACGGACATGAAACATTAAACAAAACGAAGGTTTAAAACCAAAACATCGCTATTACGCTTAGACTGTAGATACTGGGTTTAAACATTTGAATAAAAACCAAACAAACTGCGGAATAAGTCGGAGATCAACGCTCATCTCATTAAAAAGTCTGTGTTTGTATTTGGTCCATCTATTTTTGAATGATCGCAGCGATCTGTCTTTTACAAGAAAAGAAACCCATTTATTTATTTGAACACATGAACAAAACACTCATTCAAAGGAAAAACGAAGCAGAAAAAATTGCTTTCGAATGACAATACATTCCCATTCTTATGCAATAATTGAGTAATAATATGTTTGTAGTATATAAATTACCTATTTGTAAATTTGTCAAAAAAGAACAGCTTGCTTAGAACTCATCGATAACTTATAATTTTATTTCAAATAAGTCCGTAAAATGAACTGCACTGCTTGTTGTTTGGAGTACATGTCCTGCGTTCAGACTGACAAAACGGTGCAAGCAGTTTTCCAATTATACCCCGCTTTGCACGTGTACTTGCGTGCAAAGCGGGGTATAATTGGCAAACTGTTTGCACAGTTTGTCATCCTGAACGCAGGGCTGATAATCAATCTAATCTATTACTGGAATCTCAAATTCACACAGTGCGAAAAGTTTTCTCCCGTCAGAATCGCCCTCTCCGTTTGCAACTGTACATTCGATGTCCGCCCATCGGTATTGGAAATTTTTCCAGAGTGCGCCACAAGACTGCCCGCTGTCGGGTTGGTCGCCAACAGGATTGTTGTTCCAGTCAAAAACTGTGAATGAAAATAAGTTTCTGTTATGAAACAAATTTTTACCTTTTTTGTAAATGCATGAATTCAAATCAGGACTCGGGTCCATCAGAGGTTATGCAAGATATCTGGTAGGGTCTACACCGACCGCCCAAGTGGCTCAATAATGAACTTATTACATCTTGTCGAACCAAGGGTTACGAACGTCTTAGAAGAAGCTATCGATTCGATACCCCTTGACTCGTGAAGATGAACTTATTAATATGACTTGCGTATCTGGAATGAATTACCAACCAAGTATCCTTGATTGCGAAATATATGTAACTATGTGTCTATGAAAATGAATTTACCGTGACGAAACTTTGCAAAACGTGAATATGAAAGTTATTTAACAAAAAGAAAATAAAGTTAACATCTCATGTTGCCTGCCAAGTGATACAGTATCATCACGAAACTAACAATCGCTCCGATCAAAACCATTCTTAATCATTCATGGTTCAATATAATTTCAAGATCATTCATTATCATTCAACTTGTCAATGACATGATGATGTTAATTGTATCAGACCAATGCAGGATTTGTTGCATGAAGGCATACTTACAAGTTGCGACATCCCCAGAAGGTAACCACGTCTCAACACCATTAACGTTTTGTAAACCAATCCAGTAACCTGTAGGAACAGTAAATTTTGTATTAAGCGACCACTTACGTGACCACAAAAAGCGGTCGTTAAAGTTGTCATAATACATGACTTTGGCTTACAACCCTTTCTATTTTGACAGGCTTGCACTTGGATAATGTAGGTGTATTACGCTACGGGCATTTTCTATCTGTCAAGGCTGTCACTGAGAGTCACGCAGTATGTTGTGCACTTGTATAAATAGTTGAGATTGAATACACAGGAGGGACTTGAATTTTGATAGGAGATGGGTATTGACTTCTCGCTGTGACTACGTTGTTTTGACTCGGGGGTCCAACCGGACCCTTGACCCTTGATCTGATCCATTGTACTGTTATTATGATGAACTTTGTTGTTGGATAGCTGTATGATTAAAGTAGACTTACTATACGATCACATGCTTATGCTCTTGTATATTACGACAGAGCGTTAAATATTTGGTGCTTAGTGACCAGAGATGTTCCACCTGGGCTGGGAAGACGATTTGCAAACAGGTTAGTTAAATTTACTTGAAATCTTTATTCTGTATAGAATGACTAGTACCGATTTTGTGCAACTTTCTCAACAATTGGCAAACAATATTTCACATTTATATCTAGCAAATTCTATAGAAAACTTTTCTGGGGAAACTTCAAAATTTAAGTCTTGGATTAAAAGCATAGAAAAGGCTTCCCTCATTGGTAATCTTTCTGTATACAATAAAAAATTATTAGCCTTCAAATTCAGTACTGGACTTGTTTCGGATTCTATTCACAAATACATTTTAGATTACCCAGAGGCAACTTGGGAACAATTTAGGGATTCGCTGAGACAGAAATTTGGTGAAGTAAATGACCAATTTGCCCTGTACTCAAAATTAAGATTACTTAAACAAGGGGATAATGAGAATGTACAAAGTTTCGCGGAACGAATCTTATCCTCTGCTCAAGAAGCATTCGCTGGATTTCATTCAAATTCCGAGCTAATTGATTTCCAAATTACGGGAATATTTATTGACGGGCTTTTGAACAATGAAATCAAACAAAAATTACTCTACGAAAATCCCAAAACCTTCAAAAGCGCTGTTGATTTAGCTACCTATGAACAAAACGCGAAAATCAAGTGTCAACTAAGATCAGGCGGCGAGGTTGTATCTTTTCCGAACAATGCCCTCAATCAAGATAGGTCGGAACTAAAATTCAAATCTAATATGCATGAATGCTCCGACGCAAATTACAATACATATGTGTCCGATAACAATCTGTCCGTACAATTGAAGAATAGAATTGATTTTCTAAGCAATCAAAAGAAATATGATTCATCGCAATCGTCTTTATCTTACGATGACACGGGTCATTTAATGAGGTCAGCCAGGGGCAAAATCAAACGTAGGTATTTACGTCGTAATTACCAAACTGGGTATAAAAACGGGAAAATACATGTAATTAGAAAATTTAATTGCAATTCAGATCAGGTCACATTTCAAAACAAGAATTTAGGTACTTACAAGAAAAATTCGCTTTGCTATTTTTGCAGGAGATTAGGTCACTTTAAGTCTGAGTGCAAAGAGTATTTAAACTTGAAACAAAATTTCAAGAATAAAAATGATCATTCAAAAAACGTGCTTACTCTGATTGTTACAGGACCGAACAGTCAGAGGGCTTAAAACATGTGTCTTACAATTCTCACATTCATGAACAACAAGTTCCGTGCAGTTGCGTTCTTAAATTAAATTCTGTTTCGGTAAGAGCTTTAGTTGATACCGGGGCATCTTTTAGTTTGATAAATAAACGCATCTATAACTCTTTATGTCCGAGACCCGAATTGCAGCATACAAATATTGCTCTTAGTTCCGCGTCCGGCGATCAAATTAAAGTGTTAGGCTCCGCAAATATTTCAATTAAAGTCAACAAATTAAAGATTAATCATACGTTTATAATAGCAACAAATCTGAGTAGAAATGTTATTCTAGGAAGAGATTTCTTGGGTAAAAATTCTTGCAGAATTTTCTTTGACTTAAATGCTCTTCGGATTAAAGATCATTACATACCTTTAGAGCACGATGTCGAAATCGCTCAAATTATTCGGTTGTCGAAAGATGTTACACTGAAACCGCGCACAACGTACACGCTTCCAGCTAGGGTTAAGAATAATCCGTCTTTAGCATTTAATACAGATTATCAAATATCAGAGGTAGATAAGGGGTTTATTGGTAATGAGCCTAATTTGAGGATTTCTTCTTCTCTTATTCATTTAGATAAAAACAGGCATTTCCCAATACAAATCACAAATGAGTCTTCTAGGATATTTAAGTTGCGTCGTGGATGCATAGTAGGAAAATTGCAAGGATTAGAAGATTATCGCATTGAAAGTCATACAGAGCGAGTAGCGAATTCATGTACAATCAATTCGATAGATTCTTTTTCCTCCGACAATTTAAGGGTTCCTGAAGAACATAAAAGCAAATTACAAAAGTTGGTTCATGAGTACCATGACATATTTAGCAAACATGAATTTGATGTAGGTTGCTATCCGCATTTTAAAGTACCAATTAATTCAGATAATACAAAACCTATAAAAATGATGCCTTTTCGAGTACCATTTTCTGAGCGAGCTCAAATGCGCGAGAAATTACAAGAACTCTTAGATGCAAACATTATTAGACATAGTCAATCAAGTTATCTGTCTCCTGCTATGTTGGTTTCTAAGAAAAATCCTAATGATAAGAGGCTAGTCCTTGATTTCAGGGAATTAAATAAACACATTAAGCCTATTGCCTTCCCTTTGCCAAATATAAATGACATTCTAAGTTCTCTTAATGGTTCAAAGTATTATTCTACCTTAGACCTTTCAAACTCATATTTTCAATTGGAACTTAAAGAGGAAGATAAACATAAAACTGCCTTTGGTGTTCCTGGAAGTTATTTGTTTGAATTTGAGCGTCTTGCTCAGGGATTAAATTTAAGCTCTGGGATATTTCAGTCTGTAATGACAGATGTATTAAAAGACTTGCACTACTGCACATTTGTCTATTTAGATGATATTCTTATATTTAGTAATAGTCCTGAAGAACATTTCAAACACATCGAATTGGTATTTAATAGGCTAAAATCAAATAATCTGAAACTCAAGCTTCGCAAATGTCATTTCTTCCAAGAGAAAATTTCGTATCTTGGACACACTGTTTCTGCACAAGGCATTCAGCCTGATGAGTCGAAAGTGGCGGCGTTAAAATCGCTTAAAATTCCATCTTGTGTCAAAGAAGTCAGAAAGTTCCTTGGCATGACTGGATATTACAGAAAATTCATTCCCAATTATGCAGAGAAAATTATCCCGTTGACCAGATTGATTTGTAAGGGCGCCAAATTCCAATGGAATGCAGACTGTCAAAATTCCTATGATATACTAATCTCAGAACTCTCAAAATTACCAATGCTCTCACACCCGTCTCTAGATGACCAATTCGTCCTATATACAGATGCCAGTGACTTCGCGATGGGTTCTGTTTTATGTCAGAATGATAGGCCCATACATTTCTTCAGCCAAGCGCTTTCCAGAACGCAAAGAAAATACAGCACTATTTTGAAAGAGGCCCTATGTATTAGAGAATCAATTAAGAAAATGGAGTACTATCTTCATGGAAATTCCTTTTTGGTCTATAGTGATCATCGTCCCCTTTCTTTTCTTTTGAAGCAGTCGTTTCACAATAAGCTTCTAGATCGTTTTGCCTTGGAAATATCGCAATTTGATTGCGAGATTCGGTATATTGAAGGGAGCAAGAATGTGGTTTCGGATTATTTATCGAGAGCTCATGATAATCCCGCATTAAAAAGTCAAACTAATGAAATAGGCATTATAAATTCGCAATCAAACTCTTTTGACCCACATGATATTCTTCGCTCAGCAAAGCAACCTGAGAAACTCCCACCTGTTGAAATACCAAGTGTAAAGGAATTAAATATGGCCGAAGAACAGCAAAAGGATGCTGATTTACTTAAATTCATTGAAAAAGTCAAGTCTAATAAACTGTCTGCTCATGAGACAAGAAGATTTATAATTAAGGACGATATTTTATACTTCATTAGTGAGCCTGAGGGTGACAATCCAAATTTGAGAATTTATGCCCCAATGCACCTAAGAGATTTCATTTTAAATGCCTTCCATGAGCTATATCATTATGGACATAATAGGATGTATTCGTCTATCAAGCAAACATTTTACTGGCCCAATCTTTATAAAGACATTATTGCACACAATTCTCAATGCATTCCGTGCAATGCTGTAAACATGACAAGCAAGCGCAGTCCAGTGTTAGAAAAACAACCACCACCGGGAACATTTGTAGAGTTATCTTGCGATATTATTGGTCCTTTGCCTATTACGGAATCACAAAATAGATACATAATTATGTTTCAAGATAGTTTATCTGGATGGCCCGAGGCTGTGGCGACAAAACAAGTTACAAAAGATGATTTGATAACCGCTTTTATGGATACAATATTTTTTCGCTATGGTTCCCCTTTAAAATTCCTGACTGATAACGGATCTGTTTTTGTATCTCGCAAAATGAAAGAGTTCTTAAATTCAATGAATATTGTTCATGTTACAACATCAACTTACAGACCACAAAGCAACGGCAAGAATGAGAGATCATACGCAGTTATTTACAAAATTATATAAAAATTGTCGGCACATGACCCTCTGCAGTGGGATAAGTTATTAGAAAATAGCCTGGGGGAATTCGTTTTGCAGTATCTATAGACAATAAGTTCAGTCCTTATAATGTACTATTTGCGAAAGACCCGATTCTCCCTGTTAACAGTCTTATGGGTAAAAGAACACATTACTATGGAGACGATAATTACAAACATCTCTTTGAACGTGGTCATGAAGTTTTCTGCCAAGCATATCAAAGTATTATCAATGCGACAAGAAAAAGGAACAAACATGCAAACAAAAACACGTCTGAAACAAAATTTGAAGTTGGCGACGCAGTCTTTTACTCAAATTTTAGGCAAAATAAAACTAAATTTTGTCCGAATTGGCTTCCATACTACAGAGTCATTAGGGTTGTAGGACCTAAAAATGTTATCATAAAGAATCAGTTAGATAATTCAATAATCCAGTACCATATCGATCAGTTAAGAAAATGCAAAATAACTTCTTGGGACCTCCCTGAAGATAATCAAATTCATACTAGGCCGATCAGAAACTGTAGGTACATAAAAAGATTTGACTCTAATCAATCCGGAACAAATTCCGACTCGAGTTCTTCAACAAAATCAAATGCACGTGTCAAAAAGTTGTATACTAAAAGCGAACGCGATGCCCGCTATTCCAGTTCTGTAACTTGTTCCGAAGATAACATAAATCTGAGAGATTTACAGACCCGTCTACGACAGATTAATTACGAAAGAATTAATGGTATAGATTCAGATCAGACATCGGTGACTGATAAATGTGATCGACTCCTCGTGTCTGATCGTAATCATCACGAATTATTCTCTTCAGACCCTACGTCTACAGATACGCATTCAAATCAGGGTAATAGTGATTCAAATATGTCTCTTGGAAATTCAACTGTGACAGAGAATAGTTCTAGTCACATGCAGTGTGACAGCGTTGAACAAATTACAAGTGTAAATACGCGGTATAATACAACCTTCAAGTCGCCAGAAATTTCGGAGCCAATTGCTCAAAGCTTGCTTAGAGAAAAAGGAATCTTGTGAGAAATGTAGGACATATGATAAATATTTATGGTCCTTAAAGAATAAATATAATTTCTATTGATAAATTCTATATTTAAATTGTAAATAAATTTGTATAAAGGTTAAAGGAAAATTACGTGTTTTCTCCATTAATTCAATGTGACATGTATGTTTTGTTATTCATATCAGTTACGGATGTTATCCTTAAAATCAAACTGACAGGTTGTCAACAAATTCTGTATGTATTTAAGTACAAATAGGGTAACAAATCGGAGCTTCAAGTGTAAAGGTCCTCTAGGGCAATATTAACTTGTATATTACAGTACAAAACTTTTGTTTTGACATGTATGATTAGTATCTCATGTCTGCCTAATGCGCTCAGTTGTGCATTGCATTAATAAATGTCAAGTGAATATGTCTGGGTTTGAGTATACAAATGTGTATACATGACATTTTGACAAGCACCCTAATTACATTTACAAGTAAATAACTTCAATGTAAGTGCATTCGAGGGTAATGGGATATGTCATTTTTTTGTAATTGTCAACCTTTAATTGTATATATTTCTGTATTAAGACAGTTTGATAGAAAAATGATACATTTAAGAATTATGAAAAGATAAGGGACTCTAGAATGACTAAATCGTATATAACAACAACAACAAAAAAAAACACTAGAAGCATGGGAGGGAATTGTCATAACAAGAGATCGAAAAATTGGAATATGCTAGATTATGCACTATCAATGATTTTTTTCCTATCAAAATAAAAAGTTGTTGCACATTTGGTAAAAGTTATTTCTTGTCAGAATTAGAATGAAGAGTAGATTTGCTATTAAAACCTGTATCGAGTAGCAAAGACTTGATGTCCAAGAAGTCATATGTGACCGGAGATTATTTCCACGCCAGATCCAAAACATACATCCCGATACACAATGCAACATGAGCAGATTCTTCACTGTATACCTAACCTGACAATGTGTGAACATTGATACTATTGTGTCAAGTATGACAATTTGTTCAACAATTGATTACCAGTTGTCGAGTCCAGACAAATTTTGACGTCATCATCAAGTTGTTACGGTAGAGCAGTTTATGTCACTGTTCTACAATTACGATTTAGTCCCAGCTTTTGCTGTCGCGATAGTAACGATGCCATCTGGAACCTGTACGTAAGCTGGGGGAAAGAAGAGATAAAACTTATCGAATACTACTAACATCTACAAACCTTGCCTGTAACTACGGACAGACCACTATTGATTATTATGGATATCTTCATTACAAAAGAACTTAAAAACTACTCAGAGTGTTATTAATACTATTGACTTTACTTTTAAAATGATAAACTTTTCTTTATTTGTTTCTTTAAATGTTATTTGAATGATTCTTGTATGTGTTTTTTTTTTCGTATATGTTTCCATTTGAGAGAAATATAACTTTAATATATTAATTGTTAATGCAAGTTACCTTGAATATTTAAACCTTTATTGTGTCTTTACTCATAAGATTTAGTAAAAAAAAATATATATATATATATAATGTAATAACAATAACAAGAGGGCCATTGGCCCTAAAGCGCTCACCTGATGCATGGCTAAACAAAAGTCAAAGAGATCAAGAAGAAAACATTTCAGTTAAAAATGTTGCCTCTAAAGTACTAAAAAACGTTTTTGACCCTCTATCAAACTTGTGCAAGATTTCAAGGCAATTTCAAACTTGACCTAGGTTTCAAACAAACATATTGACCAAGTTTCAAGATATTTGAGTAAACATGTTTTCTTTTTTTAAAGATTTGACCCCAATTTTGACCCCACTTGACCCAATTTTGAACATGACTGAGATTTGATGGAGACAAACATGTTTCAAGACATTTGGACCAAAGATGTGGCCTCTAGAGTACACACAAGGTTTTTCCAAGATTTGAACCCTTGACCCCATTTTTGACCCAACTTGACCAAATTTGAACTTGACCGAGATTTGATGGAGATATACATTCTGACCAAGTTTCAAGACATTTGAGCCAAAAATATGTCCTCTAGAGTGCACGCAAGGTTTTTCTAAAATTTGACCCTTTGACCCCATTTTTGACCCCACTTGACCCATTTTTAAACTTAACCGAGATTTGATGGAGACAATTTTTGTGACCAAGTTTCAAGACATTTGGGCCAAAAATATGGCCTTTAGAGTGCACACAAGGTTTTTCTAAGATTTGACCCCTTGACCCCATTTTTGACCCCACTTGACCAATTTCGAACTTGACCGAGATTTGATGGAGACAAACATTCTGACCAAGTTTCAAGACATTTGGACCAAAAATATGGCCTCTAGAGTGCACACAAGGTTTTTCTTATATTTGACCCTTTGACCCAATTTTTGACCCCACTTGACCAAATTTCAAACTTGGCCGAGCTTTGATGGAGACAAACATTCTGACCAAGTTTCAGGACATTTGGGCCAAAAATATGGCCTCTAGAGCGCACACAAGGTTTTTCTAAGATTTGACCCCTTTACCCCTTTTTTGACCCTACTTGACCCAATTTCAAACTTGACCGAGATTTGATGAAGACAAACATTCTGACCAAGTTTCAAGACATTTGGGCCACAAATATGGCCTCTAGAGGGCACACAAGGTTTTTCTAAGATTTGACCCCTTGACCCCATTTTTGACCCCACTTGACCCAATTTTGAACTTGATCAGGATTTGATGGAGACAAACATTCTGACCAAGTTTCAAGACATTTGGGCCACAAATGTGGTCTCTAGAGCGCACACAAGGTTTTTCTAAGATTTGACCCCTTGACCCCATTTTTGACCCCACTTGACCCAATTTCAAACTTGGCCAAGATTTGATGGAGATAAACATTCTGATCAAGTTTCAAGACATTTGGGCCACAAATGTGGGCTCTAGAGTGCACACAAGGTTTTTCTAAAATTTGACCCCTTGACCCCATTTTTGACCCCACTTGACCCAATTTTGAACTTGACCGAGATTTGATGGAGACAAACATTCTGACTAAGTTTCAAGACATTTGGGCTAAAATTGTGGCCTCTAGAGTGCACACAAGGTAAAGTTTGACGACGGACGATGGACGACGGACGACGGACGATGGACGACGGACGACGGACGACGGACGACGGACGCCGGACAGCAGCCCATCACAATAGCTCACCTTGAGCACTTCGTGCTCAGGTGAGCTAAAAAGGGGGGAATTAATTTTGGAAAACAGAAAAAAGGGGCGTGTCATAATACATGACTTTGGCTTACAACCCTTTCTATTTTGACAGGCTTGCACTTGGATAATGTAGGTGTATTACGCTACGGGCATTTTCTATCTGTCAAGGCTGTCACTGAGAGTCACGCAGTATGTTGTGCACTTGTATAAATAGTTGAGATTGAATACACAAAAGGAGACTTGAATTTTGATAGGAGATGGGTATTGACTTCTCGCTGTGACTACGTTGTTTTGACTCGAGGGTCCAACCGGACCCTTGATCCGATCCATTGTACTGTTATTATGATGAACTTTGTTGTTGGATAGCTGTATGATTAAAGTAGACTTGCTATACGATCACGTGCTTATGCTCTTGTATATTACGACAAAGTGAATGGCCGCTTAGAATACGCTTAGTTCACAAATAAGAATTATTATTTTGATTTAATCTGTATGTTATTATTTATTTATCAATAATCCTTTACTCTCCAAACTCATTAGAATCTTATAAATGAGAGGATTCTATTAAGTTAAACAATATTAATTCATTAACAAAATTATTATGACAAGGGTATCTTCTAAAGATATTCTGATTTGAAGAAGAGATATTTGTAAACGGCCGCTTAATAAAAATGGTCTCTTAATAAACGTGGTCGCTCTGATAAGTTGGATTTAGAACTCAAACGTCACACATACAGTAAAGAACATCGTGAAACTGACAAGATGAATGATTTTGGAATGATTTTGGAATGAAATTGAATGAGTGTGTGGAACGCGTTTAGAGCGAAATTCAAGGGAAGAAATAAAATACAGTCAACTCTCGTTACAACGACCACATTTGTTCCCAGAAAATATGTCGTTGTAACGAAAATGTCGGTGTATTGAATGAACATTGAAGGCAATGTCAAAATGCAGCGTACAATATATACAATACTTTGTATAGTTCATGTACAAATTAACGGAAACACCTTTTTTCAGCTATTTTATTAATAATTTGAATATCTTTATTGAACTGATCTTTTTTATACTTTATTTGCCATATGAATTCCTATCAAAATATAAATGTCATGATCTTAAAACTAACATTTTCTGTATAGCAAAATAGAGAAAAGTCTAACAAACAAATTTAGACCAACTCATAATAAAGTGTTTTGAAAAGATGAATGTGTTAAAGGTGCTAATTAAACATTGCCATTGTTTGCATGTCAAACAATTTCACACATTTCACAGTTAAATACTTGTCAATTATCAACTAATTTTATGTGTTTATTCATCATGCATATGGTTCGGTGTAATTAACCATTATGACCAAAATTTTTGTGTCGTTGTAGTGAACAAACTTATATAGGGAATATGCACTTTCGTTCCCTGAAAATCAGTGTCGGTGTCGGAAAACGAGAATTCCGTTATAACGAATGAAAAATACACTGTGCAAATCCGTTCCCAACAAATTTGTGTTGTTAAGTGAAAATGTCGTTGTATTGAGTGTCGTTAAAACGGGAGTTGACTGTATCGCTAATTTTGTTCAAGATGAACAAAATTGGCGATATTTATTACCTCCCTTTGATAAAATATGCATACAGGTTCTATAACTAGATATCTGTATCTCTACAAACTCATTATACGCTTACAGAGTTCAATTATGTCAGTGAAATCGTGAATTTTATCTACCGTTTTTATTTCGAATTAGGAATGTTGATCTTATCACTTTAAGTGAATTTGAAAGGTTTTTGAACGGTTTGAGAGAGAGTTTGTCCTAGAATCATATAAAACGATTCTAGGACAAAATCCCCTCCGGACAAAATCCTCTCAACGGTTTTTGACATGGCGGACAGAATCCCCTCGGTCATTCTAACAACGCGGACATAATCCCCTCAATCCGTTTTTTGAGGCGGACAGAATCCCCTCCATTAATTTGTTAGGGCGGACATAAGCCCCTTGGTCTGATTACCGAGGCGGATAATATCCCCTTCATCAAATCTACAAGGCGGTCATAATCCCCTCAATAAGCGGACACAATCCCCTTCAAATACAAGAAAAAACAGCAAAACTTTCGTTATAAATTAAATCATTGCAAAAAAAAACCTCGTACGTTCTTATGTGTTTAGGCTTAAAAGTTATCCATAACACGGACGCGACCAAGCATACTTTAGTACGTCATTTAGTAAGTCTTGTATTGTGAAACATTGTTGACCTGTCGCTCATTTAATATTCCTGTTGAACTTCATTGATATTCGGAACCCACTTCCTTATATATTGAAAATATGTAAATAGTACATTCAAATAACAAAATATATACAGTTGTGATAAATGACCAGACACAGCTGTAGGTGTAAGGTCGAGAACTTGCATAATTCAAATCTTTGTTTATAAAAAAGCGCGGTACAGTTTACTTTATTTTGTTCATCGTTCTGTTTGGATGATCCGTTTGATATTCTGCATCAAGTTATTTCCTATTGCTCAGTAGCCTACGCACAACAGAAATTGTTTTTGTTGTTGTCGTTGTTGTTGTTGTTTAGAAAAATTCAGGAAAAATTTATGACACTCCTCAAAATAAAATAAAAATGGATAAAAAAATCCGTAAGAGAATAAACAGAATAAGTAACGGCAAGCAATGAAAAGTATTGCACGATAAGAAAAATAGTAATAATATCATTAGCATTAAATGTCATGCATGAAAGAAGGTAATTCAATTCAGTCACTCAGGTCCTGCGTTAGAGAAACACAAAAGGCTTAGTCGACAATCAAATGCCTCGTCACCTCAGCTTCGGAATAGGTGACAAAAGCTTAATAATTCTATGAAAATTAAAGTAATGGGAGCTTTGATTAAGAAATGGGAGCTTTGATTAAGAAAAATGTCAATACAGAATATAACAAACAAGAAATTTAAGAGGCAATAAAACTGTCCCTTCATTTAATAAAAAAAACAAGATTAAAGTTAAAACGAATTTGGGAAAAAATGCTGTATCCGACTGGGTGCGTATTCGAACCGGGTCCGTCAGTTCTATGACTCTAATTGGCAAACGGTTTAGACAACTGCATTACCGATCTAATTGTAACAAATGCGGTATTTTATTTGATCTTAAAATAAAATTCTTATAATAACATCGCGGATATTAACAAAAGTTTCCGAAAAATAATGAGTGACGGTTCAACAATAACGTTCAAAATCATTGAATAAAGAAACAAAAGTACTTACTTTAATGTAAAAATTATAATCATATTCAAAATAAGAGATTTCTTTTCAAACCCAAATTTGACATGACGTTATGATATAATACTCTCGGAAAAAGAGCCGACATTAAAAGGACCGCCGAACACGTGACCCAGATTGGGGGGGCGCGTGTGTTTTCACAGTGAAACACGTTTCTCTCGTGTAAACTTGTAAATGTCTCTGAGTAAACAATATGTAGAAAAACGAAATATATGATTTTTTAAGCTTCTCTGATTAAAACTATCAGTGGTAATTTGATAAAATACAAAGACCAAATCTGCTGCTATTGTAATTTTAAATTGAATTGTATTTATTGCCTAGAAAAAATGTAAAAACAACCTTTTCACATTGTAATATATATAAGTTTTGATAATTGATAGTTTGCATTATATACCTTTTGATTAAAGGCTTCCAATTAAAGCGGTCTTCACTTAAAAAAATTAGACCATACCGATTAACAGTTTGGATATTCTTAATTGGTTTCACGTGTTAATTGTCAGGTGGCCCCCAGCTGGGCGGGGGGAAAGATTTAGTCGGCTGCTGCCCATGTAGTCAATGGTAAGACCCCTAAAAAATGGGCCCGCCTGTTGGCCGTGGGTGGAGACTCGTAACGCCGGAAAAGAGGGTCCTGGTAGTTGAGGGAAGCCCAGGGATCTCCAGCTTCTCAACACGCTGCTTTGGCCTCGGCTTCGGCTGAAACGGGAGCCTGGATGGGCCCGTTCTAGGCAATCGGCTGGTCGTTTTAGACTTGGGCATAATCTGTTGTTATAATATGATGCTATGTAACCAAAGCCCTTGTAAATGTGTACAAAACACGTTCATTTTTATCTTGTTGTATTAGATAGTTTTAGTTCTAGTCTATATAGGCTTATGGGCTAATTGGGTTGTATGAGTTTATTTGCTCGGCAGTGGTTTGCATGGCATGATTTTTTTTAAGAGATTGTCCATGCAATGCATTCGTCGGGTAGTTTTATTCATTCGGTCCAAGTATATCACCCGGGTAACCCTGGCATGAGGGGGCTGGAGACCCGCCCTTTTCCCTGCAGAGAAAGCTATTCCTAGAACGTCGCCTAACCCTAAACACCCTAACAAACCATGGTTTAATGAAGATTGTAAACAGGCTATAGCTGAGCGTAGGTCTGCTCTTAGGTCATTTGATTTGAGACCATCAAAGGAGAACCTGCACAAATTTAAAATTGCACGAGCGAAAGTGAACCAAGAATGTTGTAAGAATCCCTTTATATAGTACCATAGAACAATCTAGAATAGCATTGAAGATTAGAAAGCTCTATAGTTTGAAAGACTTTCTAAAAGCCCTTTCTAGAAAGATCTAAAATATTCTACATACATGTTAACCTAATAGTCAAGGGATCGGAAATTTCCAGACTAATTCTAAAAATAGACACGGGAAAAAACATTTATAAATAACACTGGTAAAGTTTGGTTGAATTCTTACCTGTGGTTTCAGAAAAGAAGATATTTTTATATTTCAAGATTTTGGGAACATTTTTGGTGACCCGTCAGCCCGTAGCGCCCAAAGCATCAAGCCGAGCAGAATTTAACGAAGGAATTTGAAAGAAAATGTCCTTACGATCATTTCTGTAAAGTTTGGTTGAATTCTGACCGGTAGTTCCAGATTTTTTTTATATTTCACTAGTGGGACCCCTTTTTGATGACACGTCTGCCCGTAGCGCCCAGATTATCAATGTGATCAGAATTTTACGAAGGAATCTGAGAAAACATATCCCAATGATAATTCCTCTGAAATTTCTTGAAATTCTGCCCAGTAGTTTCAGAGGAGAAGATGTTTAAATAAAAATGTTCGCACTATTTTCGGACTAACGACGGACGACCCGCCACGACATAAACTCCGGTGGACTTCGTCAGTATTCTGATGTATTTTCCATTTGTTTGAATGCTATCTGATTCGGCTTTCCATTAATAACGATTTTCATTGTTATTTCATGATGAATTAAAGATAAATCAAATGAGCTCAACCAATGAAATTACATAGACAAAATTAAGTCCTCAAAAATGTAAATTTTGAATTTAGGAGTGCGCTTGAATTCCGGCCAAATTCGTTGTTCTAACAAAAGCTCATCTGGGCTATGAATCTATTCTTATGCTCAACTGGGAATTACTCCAATTTTGTTTTTTTTACGATTGTATGAAAAGCAAGATATTTGTAACAGATTAGTAATATTATCTTTCGTGTTCAAGCATATCATTAAAGAGTGACAATAGAATAAAATCCCAGGTAAGATAGAGGACCCGAACTGTTCCGCAGTGATTTCAAAATGATTTCATTAGGAAACCTCAGCTGATTTTGTGAAAGGTTAATAATGCCTAAATGATGCGGAAATATTACGTGTCAACTTCTTTAAGCATGGAAAAACTTGTACTATCTCGGGCCCAGGACAAAATCAATGAAAGTCTCTCCCTGAACGAATGAATCTACCATCATATGTCCTTTACTTTCCGTATCCCGTTTCTTTTCTTTTTCGATTTTGTAAGCTCCACTGGCCGAAGGCTAGCGATCTATTGTCATTTCGGCGTGTCCGTCGTACGTCCGTTAGCTTTTATTTAAACAGCTTTAAACAGCTTTTCCTCCTTAACCGATGGTGGATTTGACGAAACTTGACAGAAACGTTCCTTGGGTATCCATCTTCTAAAATTGTTCAAGAAATTTGAATTGACCTTCCAAAATAGGCGTTGCAAGAGGGGGCTTATTTCCACGCTAAAATCTTTAAAAAAAATGTTTCTCATTGAAAGATATTTGAAAGCCAGTTGAGCGATACAGGCCCTCTTCAGCCTCTTCTTTGTTTGGTTTTTTTTCTGCGTGGGTGTGTTTTGTTTTTCTTTTTATTTTTCTTTTTTTTTAATGATGAAACTTTTGGATAAAAAACCAAGTGACCGTCGTTTCTATGTATAAAACATGTAATGTAAAAACTACTCAACCGTTTTAAGACGAACCACATAAATGTAAATGCACCATTATAGGTGAATGACCATCGGTAAAATTTGTCAACTTCCTACAGCTATTTTTTCCAGCTATTATTTTCATAAGAAGGTAGAACAATTATTCTATATAGATTCAGAAAGATATCAAGTAGAAAAATATTCTTATCAGGTTTTTCAAGGCATTTGAGCAAATCATAGCATCTAGGGTGCACGCAAGGTTTTCTCAGGCTTGACCTTGTGACCTTATTTTGACCCCATTTCACCCAGTTAAAAACTTGTCCAAGGGATGACATTTTGTCAAAAAATATGGCTTCTTGATTACACACAAGGTTTTCTAAATTTTGATCCAGTGACATTGTTTTTGAATCAACTTGACCCAATTGTCCGAGGGCTGATAGGGACACATATGCTGACCCATTTTGAGGACATTTGGGTCATAAGCATGACCTCTAGAGTACACACAAGATGTTGGCGGACGCGGGACACAGCTAGATCACAAAAGCTCAACATGAGGACTTCGTGCTCGGTTGAGCTAAAAGACAGGCATTGGCGGCATATAAATTTACTGGTAAATCCATGTTGTCACCCGTTTACTCCCGTGTTTTGTCCGTTAACTTTTGTATATAACCACTCGAAAATGTACATTTTATGCAATATCATCGCATAATATTGTCGCGTAAAAATTATTCAAGTCTAACGTTTATACATGTATAATGCACAACTGAAGACTTGATCTTTTTTTCCGCGTTTAATTTTGTGTCGTCATAAATTTACCAGGAAACAAAAGTAACGATGGGATGCTTAACGCATTTTTTGCGTAAATTCGTAGGTTTTGGAACTAGTTGAAAGACCTTCATATGAATAATTTTGAATTCTCTGTTTTAATGATTTTTTTTCTTCTTTTTATGCAATAAAAGCGTCAATTCATTTTGAGGGCGTAAATAATTGCATAGACCCTCAAAATGCTTTAACTAACTCGTGCTTTGCGGCCGGGAGTTTAACAATTTTTCGGGTCTCTGCAAATGTTAACGCCCTCAAAAACGTGAAGAAACCCTACGATAAGACGAAAGCTACATTTAAACGGGGCATATGATAATTTGATAACATCGTTTAGTTTTCAATTTATTGTATGCCAAAAAGATCTATATACATGTAGTCTATCGGAATACATTAAAGAATTTAATTTTTCTTCTGGTGTTTTGACCGTAGCACTACCGGAAGACATATTAAGTAAAATATGATCCAAAAATCATTACACTTGCGTCCGACTCACTCTCCAGTTTACGCTCATCTTGACATCGTCATATTTTTCGTAAATCGTGTTTTAGACGTGTAACGAGTGTATATTCTTGGGAACGTTTGCTCTTCAGTATAAAGTAGTGGTGACTTAGTATAACCATAAAGTTGAGAAGCAAAATACAAAATCAAAAGCTGCCAAACTCACATGTCCGTCGTCTGGAAAAGAAGGTAGATAAAAAAAAACAAAAAAAACCCGACTTGCATTAATCTTAAAAAAGTTGTACCTGTACTAGGCTCTGGCGTGATAACATTATCCGCTTGATTTTTCAGGAAGCTGTTTTCGGCAGCGTCATCTATTTGAACTAAATTGGAGCCAGTTGCAGTTTGGTTTTCACAGAAATCCTGAAAAAAACGACTGAAATAATCTTAAATGCCTGTTAATTCTGCATATATTCTACATCGATTTGAAAGTAATTCTTTACAATACCAATTATACAATAGAAACAATATATTCTGCGCAGTTAATGAACTGGCAGGGCGGGGCTTAACCGTGACGTATTTTGGCGAGTTTATTTTTTCAATACTTTGGGTTCATTCAAATTTTAGTCGGTAATCATCGTTGACGCGTGCAAATAACTGTATCCTAAAACCTAAAGGATTCACATGCTTTGAGAGAGTGAACACATTTTATCGTTTGGTTACCAAGGCCTCGTAACCTCAGCTTGATTAAGCTGAAGTTACTAGGATTTGGTTACCAATTCACGATTTAAGATCTCGAGTTATTTATTCAAACCTTCTTTAGAAGTAGGTTATTTTAGATAAAGGTTAATATCCCTTAACTTTAAGTGCAACGACCCGTTACGTTGGCTCCGGCCTGCCAGGGCATTAATCATGGATAATACTTTTTGACACAAGAAACGCTTCACCTTTTGTTGACGATTCTACGTCTATTTGTGTTACTACATGTGAACAATCCAGGCAGATGCTAAACGCTTTTCAAATAAGTAGTGCCACATATAGTCAAATTTACTTTTTTTCGAGACTCGTCTCCGCCAGACAACATTGTATTTTGAGAATGGTGTTATACAATTATTCTAAACAATTTGTACATTGTTTTAATACTTCTTTCGGTCGTAAATGTTTACCAGTTTGACGACAAGGCGGTGATTTGCCTAATGTGTTTTCTCCGGGTCTATGGGCAATAGCAACCGACTGACTAAACTGGTAACTGCTGATTGGGAGACAAGTGGAAATGTATAAATATTGACGCAATCTGATTGGACTAGAAAATCCAGGCAACCGCTGAAATAAAAGTGGGACAAATAGAAGCAGACCGCAATTTTTCATCGAGTTATTCCCGAGTTATAAGAAGACACAGACGACACGTCCGTCTTCTATTGCAGTTCATTGATATAAATTTACATGTGTATCTTAGCTTAAAATCTAAATTCAAAGGTACGCTGAGAGTAATATAGGTATGATAAAGTAGAATTAAGAGGGCCAAAGGGCTTCTTATGAGGCCTGCGTGTCTTAGATCCCTGTTGGTTCGCGACGTTGACTAAAAATATTAGATCGGTTCCATTACCGGTCAACTAGAGGTCTCATTTTCAAAAACCTTTTACGCAAAACCAAGAAGCGAGATTTGTCTTCTTCTCAAACGAACATACCTCTGGTTATAAATTTATAGACAGTGAAAGACCAAAGAGGATATAGCACGGTAATGCAAATGTGTAATTTGCTTCTATTTGTCTCACTTTACTCGCAGATTACAAGAGAGCCAGATTAGCATAGTTGATAGAGCACCGGACATCAAAACCATTGAAGTTCGATCACGATGGTTCGAATTCCGGGCTGGCATACTAACAAACTGTCTTTCGGAAGAGACGTTAAACCGATGTCCTTGAGACGGTGCTTTACACCGAGCAAGTTAAAGAACAATGGCGGATCTCAGCAGTAGTTTCGTCATGTGTCCTTGCACTATCCCCCGTAACAGCTAACCGTCAACTTGGGGGCATCGCTCATATGGTCATGCGCAACGGTTGGGACGGTAAATAAACGGAAATACAAACACACGCAGAATACATTACCAAATTAAAGTCAAACCTGTCTAAAGGAACCACCCAAGGGACATTCAAAAATGCTTTCTTAAGGTGCTTGCTTAAACCAGGCCAATTTAAGTACATTTGGTTCATTTTCGAAATTGGTAGGCACTTGTTTATTACAGATTGCCTGCTGATTACAGGTGGTCGCTAAGACGGGTTTGACTCTAGATTGCAGGAATGTTTATAAACTACCTGTTGTCTCTCAGATAGCGGGCTACCAGTTCAGTAACCTTGTTTTATCCCCCTTAAACCACGGGAAACCCAAAAGGCGAATCGCCGCCTTTACTATAAATAACGTTCTTGCAAGAAAGAAACAAGAACAATAACAAAACAAAAAAACACACCAAAAACACGCGTGATTAAGAGTTTATAACTGATTTCGCATTTAAGTGGAGTCTTTGAATTATCTTCAAATTGTAAAGAATTCTTGTATAATGCCATTTTCAAAATGCACAGTTGTCGTGCGGAGGTAGGTCTTTAGAAAGAAAAAAAATGAACCCAAGTTGGTACGTCTTTTTTAAAAGCTATTACAGCTGACAGGACTGTACTCACGTACTAACACTAGTGGACGTAGAAACGTCCCCCCAAAAATCATTATCGTCTATGCAGGTAAAGCGATAATGACATTTGATAACTAATCCAGACCTTGTTCACCTTAATGCAGACAATAAACGTTTCGCTCTGCGAGACTACTAATTTTGTGATCAGCGATTAGCGATTTCAAATATCGACATTCGGGAGTGTTTGAATGACCCAATTTATAGAATGTTCTTCGCAGGCGGTTGTTCCTTTTACAGATCATTTTTCTTTAAGATTTTTATACAAGAAATCATAAAAGCCCATATGACATATGATATTTATTATTATCCCATTTTTATCTAATGGTTTATTATATAAAACTTAACAAAAAACATTATTGGAAAAAATCTGATAACTAAACGATTGCCTGGCATGTTTTGACAATCAAGACTTACTCTTGCTTCAGAATAGAAATAGTTGGTCGCAACGAAAAGATAACAACTGTCGTTACTTCTAACCCACAGAGCGGAGGGGCAGGGATCTGAAAGAGATAAAGAAAAGAATGGGCCATTTGGTCAGAGAGATTACAACAGAGTTTACTTCTTGTCGAGGGTCAGGTGTAAAGAATAGAATGAGTAAATGGGATTCAGAAAGGGAACAAATATAGAATGAGCAATTTGGTAAGAAAGGTCCAAACTTTTGTTACTTCTTACCCACAGACCTGATGGACGAGACAATCGAGAGAGGTACATGTAAAGAAAATTTGATCCGTCACGCGGAAAACGTCCATCTGGGTAGTGCGCAAAGTGTCTGCGCAGACTGACCTTGGTCGAAACTTTTCGCACTTTACTTGTTTTCTGAATCAAGAAAAAAATCAATCTACCTTCATGTGGAAAATGTTCTGAAATTCGACCTCTTGTTGACCTGTACTAGAACCAATCTCTTTTTCAAATGTTTATTTTACGAAGTTCCCAGTTGGTCTATTTTTGCGTGACGGGTCACATATATTGCTAGAAAGGTTAAAATTGGTGGAACATTAACCGACTGACCTGACGGACAGGGATTGAAAAAGGATTAAGAATAGATTGAGCCATATTGGGTCAGAAAAGTAATAATTGAGCCTCTGCCTGTGCGTGACATTTCCAACAATTTGAAATGTTCGTGAGATGTAAACATTGAGAAACAAAAACAACTACATACAGTATATATAAAGTTACCTGATTGTCTAAAGATACTTTGAGACCATATCTATATACTAAGTGTAGTGAAGGCTTTAGTCAGACTGTGCGGTCTTTGCTTTGTGCAATTTGTCGGAAATCTCACGCACAAGCTCAAGTGTTGTTATTTGTAACCCATAGATTCGAGGGACAGGCAGCTGAACGAGATTAAAAATAGAATGAGACATTTGGAAAGAAGGATTACAATTGTTATTACGTCTAACCCACAAAGTCGAAGGAGATATTAAAAAAGTAAAAAAAAAAGAAGAAAAAAAACAACAACAACAAAAAAAAGAAACATTGGTATAAGAAAGGTTACAATCGTTTTAACTCAATTACCGCAAAATTTGTTTTGTAAAGTTATGAAATAATAATAATTATAATAATCAATAATAAGAATTAAAAATCAATAGTGATTTATCGCTTAAAACTATGATTGATTTTGCCATTTCACTTAAATTTACTTTGTCTATATTTTCTGCTTAACATATTATAAATATATATAACAGCGTACTTACTAGGAGCTGGTGTCGGGACCTCCGTCGGAGGCTCCGTTGGGGGTGATGTCGGAGGCTCCGTTGCAGTTGACGTCGGAGGCTCCGTTGGAGTTGACGTCGGAGGTTCCGTTGGAGGTGATGTCGGGGGTTCCGTCGGGGGTGATGTTGGAGGTTCCGTTGGGGGTGATGTTGGAGGTTCCGTTGTGGTTGGTGTCGGGGGTTCCGTTGGAGGTGATGTCGGAGGTTCCGTTGGAGGTGATGTCGGGGGCTTCGTTATAGTTGGTGTCGGAGGCTCCGTTGGAGGTGATGTCGGGGGTTCCGTTGGAGGTGCTGTTGGAGCTAAAGTCGGCTTCAAGCTTTTTCGTCCACATTTACACCCACCTTTGGCCAGGGCCAAATGAATGCACTGTTAAATATAAATGAGGACCGTAAAAGGACGAAAATATAAATGAGGAACGAAAAAGGACCGCCCCGTGTATTGCGTAAAGTGTCGACAATAGCCAGTGTTCGAGGACTGTGTAAAATATATAAATATTTATATACATGTATATCAATGATTTTTCATTTAATCGGTTAGATGTAGACATTGATCTTTACTCAGATGACTCTTCAATGTACTAGTCGGGTTTCGACATAGTTATAATTCAAAATAAGCTTCAAGACAGTCTTTCACTTGTGCAAGAATGGTGTGTTCTTAAAACATGTCTTTATGTCCAATTAAACCGAAATGCATGCTTTTTGATCAAAACTTCAAACCATGAACATCTAGTTTTGAGTATTAATGGTGTAGCCTTGGAAAATTTTAACTCTCAAAAAGTTCTAGGAATCTACATTGATAATCAACTTAAATGGCATACTCTAATAGATTATGTTTGTTCTGGACTAAAGAAGAAAATATCTCTTTTCAAGTCTATATTGTACTACTTAACAAAAGAAATGAAAATGCTATTCTACAACTCTTACATTTTGCCCATTTTTGATTATTGCAGCATAATATTGGGTAAAATAGACAATCATGACATAAATAAGATATATACACTTCAGAAACGAGTGGCGAAATTAATTCTTGGAAAGCCAATCAGAACACCCTCACATGAATTATTCAAAGAACTATGTTGACTATCTTTTTCAAATTGCTGTAATTACCATATTGCTGTGCTTATCCATGAAACATTAAGTCGTGATGCACCTGATTACATGTTGGATTTAATTCTTGTTTCTAGGAATGATAACTATGTGCTGAGATCTGAGACTCGAACAAATCTTACTCTGAATAAAATTCCAAGAACAAATACATACAAAAACAGTTTCAATAATAACAGTGTCCAAGTTTGGAACAACATCCCACTTGACATAAGAAAACTTAAAATATTAAAAAAGAGGCTAACTATTTATTATCTTGATGGCAACCAATGAAAATTAATGATTAAAAAAAATGAATTGAAATAAGTACCGTATCTGTCAGATGTATGATTAAATACATTGTATCAATGTTTACAATTTATTGCTTGCATAATTGTGTTAATGAAACGGATGAGAAATTTGTGCGTTTGTGTTGGTATGCGTGTTTATGTGTGAGATAGATATATTTATGTATGATTTAATTTTCCATTGGTCTTTCAATGCAAAAGGACATGTAGAAGATTTTGTAATACGTATCTTAACATGTTACCTTCTTTAAATCATGGAATTTTCAAATGTATCTGTTTTTTTTTTTATTTATTTTTCATTATTATCATTTTTTCTTATTTTGGAGCGTGTATGAGTGAGTATTTGAATTGAGTGAATCGAGCAGTGAATGAGCGATTTATAATATATTCTAGCTGAGTGAGTGCCCATTTCACGATGGCATTAAGTACATTCTTCTTAATGTGACTTCGGTTAGATGTTTTTTAAACTATTGAAATCTAAGGTAAAATGAAATAGAGGTTTCAAAAACGCCAGTTGTTTTGTTGTTGATTACACACTTTTTTTCGTATTACATAACATTTTAAGGTCAATATGCGCATGTGCGAATAAACACCTAAATTGGTATAGAGAAATGTTAGACGAATATTGGTGTTTCTTTTAATCTCAATTTTGTCTTACTTTACACAATTTTCCCAGTGCCTACATGAAGTTGATCGAGAGAGCCAAAAGCCTAGCGGACCAGCGGCATGGCGGCGTAGCAGACCAGTGACCCGAAAGTAAAACAAGGGCCTGAAAGAACAACCAGCCTGAAGGCCTGCATTTGAATAAAGACTGATTAAAAACCGACTTAGCGGCCCTGGGGACAAGCGGCCTGACAACCTAAAAGAAATAAAGCAGAAATAACCAGCGACCTACTTGCCTGGTGGCTTAAAGATTGAACTACCAGCCAATCGCGACAGTTGTACAATGGCCTCGCGGCCCAGCGAACTGGCGGCCTTAAGGTAAATTAAGACTGATACATATCAGCCTAGTGGCTTAGCGGCCTGGCGACTAGTAACAACAGCCTGACGGCCTGATTAAAAAAAATCTTAGCATTGATCACGAGTTTGTTTGAGACTTAACAATATTTTCAGGTAAATACAAAACGTGGAATACTACACGATACTACGGCCATTGACGCACAGCGGACGTCTCCAACTGAAGGCTTGAAGACCTTGGTAGACATTTACTTGATTTACAAAAAGAAACAATACAACCTTTATTTTGTAATGTTTTTCGGTGAATCATGGAGAAATATCGGTTGAGTATCACTAGTTAATCTCACCTCAAACCAGAGAAATTACCCAAATTTCAAACCAGAAATGCGTTCAGAATGAGAAACGGTGCTAAGTATTAGCAAATTAGGTACCGCTTTGCTTTGCAATGCTGGGTGCTGGGTATGATTTGCTAACAGTTTGCATATTTTTCTAATTCTGAACGCAGAGCTGGCCAATGCTGAATATACCGTAGATAACCTAAGCACGTAGTTGTATCGGGGTAGGGTGGGGGTAGGGGTAACAAGTCTATTTCAAACCAAGTGCACATACAAAGTGGGATATAATTTGCAAACAGTTTGCACCGTCTTGTCAACCTGTCATCCTGAAAGTAGGGGTGCTTTAGTTCAATTCATCAATTTGACGCTATGTAAGCGGGATCTTTTAAATAAATGGCGAAGCCTAGTAACCATAGCATGAGAGAGAAAGAGACAGACATAAATATATATAGAAAGAGAGCGTGTCAGAAATCCGTGACGAGATAAATCTAATTGATGAGTACCCACTACAAAAGCTTTCTTCAAGTATTTCAGATACGAATTATTAAAAAAATTCATATATCCCCTCTTTCTAAAAGTTTCTTGGATCCACAATATCACAAACAGAGTGTTTTTTCCTAGAAATATAAAAGCTAATTGAAAATTTTGACATGTATAAATTGGTCAATGAGATTCATCTTAAGGTGTAAACAGGACTTTTTTTTTTTTTTTTTTTATATATATTTATATTTTATTCAACCAAGTTTACATTATCATATTATTTAAGATGTCTATATCTACATTTTATAATATGTCACTTGTTTTATTTGGTTTGTTTGAACCGCGATATTGTGACCTTTGGAAAAAAATGGTCTTAAGTCTGAATCAGTAATATTCAAAGTAATATTTTTGTTTTTGTTTTTTATCTTAAACAGAAAAGTCCCCCAAAGTGATTGAAAGATGTTATTGTTTAGAATAACCGATATTTCGAAAGCGTTAATTTGGCGCGTTCTTTTAGAACGTCATAGTCCCAATTTGGTCATTTATTTTTATTTATTTATTTATTTTTTGTAAGCAAGTGACATATTATATTTGACGAATTATATATAAACATAATATCATATAGACAAACAGTTCATATTTGATAACCCATTTACATTTTTAAAAGTTGATTTAAAGATGAAAGAATACTCTAATTAAACGTTTTAGTAAAGAGGAAAAGGTCAATTTAAACGATTCTTTTTCGTATATTTATTTTCGATTATTCGGTGTAAACAGGACTTAATCTTCATTCTGCTGTTAAAAAAAGAAAAGAATCGTACAGCTCAGCGTTTAGGATGACAAAACGGTGCAAATTGTTTTCAAACTGTACCCCGATTTGCACCAGTACTTGCGTGCAAAAAGAGCTATAATTTGCAAACAGTTGGTAACGTTTTGTCATCCTAAGAAGCAGCTTTTAACTTCTGCTTTTCCGTTAAAATGAGAGAATCGTATAGCTTTCAACATTTTCATGAATTATACTGACTTTAGTTCTGTCGGGAATGTAGCATTGTATACCGCCAAACAGTGTGAGAAAATCAGTAACAGATAAGTTAATAGGTGGGGGCTGTTTGAATAATATTGTATTGCCAATGTTTACGTGTTTTTTTTTTCCAAATTGGTGTAAACTGGGCCTGTGGCCTATGTTTACAATTATTTTTTTCTTATCATGATTTTTTTCCTCATAATTCGATGGCATCGAGCTAGAAAACAACTATTCTTATAATTTTACATACAGTTGGGATATTTGGAATGGAACTGTTAGTTTATGCGAAGTTTTCAGCCTGCATAGAATTGCGGTCTGATCTCAGCCTCTACAGCCCGTATACTGTCTGATTTCTACTCATATTTTGTGGGAGAAACCTCGGCCAAAATTGACTAAATATAAATGAATAAACATGAAATTTGAATTGTGCCTGTGACCTGAACTAAATTCAGCAGGATAGGGAATAAATCGATGACCCGGCGCGAAACAGTTGTAACTGCCTATAAATGTACAGGCTGTTAAAATTGTTTCGCATTGAACCATCGAAATATACTTCTAAATCATAAAATTCGGGTGAAGAAAAACTGATTTGTTTTTTCGCCGACTTTATTTATTTGTGGTTTAATCTTGGCGGAGTCCATTAAGAATTGTGCATTCTGATTGGGTGAAAAACTGCTTCATCAGCCAATGAAAATAATTTTGAGTAAGCAGCTATTTATCAATCTTCCGGGGAAAATTTTCTCGTAAAAAATAACATTTTCTGGATAAATCTTTCATTTCATCTTCTTGATATATTTTAATAAGATATAAATACATTATTTGTTTAAATCTTGGAGGTGCGAAACTGAAAACCTCGCGTATTCATACAGTGTGATTAGGCTTTTCATTTCATACCTACATGAAATGAACAATAGCCTCTAGCTCCTAATACTATATTTTAGCAAGCACAAGCAATCAAAATAAGAAGAAAAAAAAGTCACATATTCGATCAACATAATCTTGAGAACCAAAGGGAAATATATCTAGATCTAAAACAAGAATTCTTCAGAACGAAATAAAAAAGATGAAAAAATATCAAAATAGTAGATGCACAATATCATTTAACAGACATCATATGCAAGGATAACGAAAATCATTGTTTAAATAGTATGTCTTTCGGATTATATGATGACAATATTGTATTCTTTAAAACACTGTACATTGTAATTTCTAAATCAAAAGCGATCCGTTCGATAAAAAGAGAAAATTTTGTAAACTATTTACCACAGCAAGAAAGATACACGTAGTCAGAGTTTTCATGGCTTGTACTATAGATCGCCAGGACGAAAATGACACGTAGAAAAATGGACAGTTGGTCGTTCGATTTAATTTACAAGGGTTTCTTTATGTATCCAGACGCTCACCTGACTCTGAAAGCTGTTCGGAACCAGGTATGCGGTCGAACTTTGGGTCCGAAAATATTATGTAACAGTATCCGGTCACGCAAAAATGATCATCTGGGAAATTCGTAAAATAAACATCTGATAAAAGGATTGATTCCAATACAGGCCAAACAGGAGTCGAAATAAGAAAATTCTTTCACGGGAAGGCACAAGAACCATTCTAGATCAAGAAAATCAGCCACAGAGAAAAGTTCATACCCTAGCCAGTCTGCACAGTTCTGACTTAATCAACATAGGCGTTACTAGGATTTGATTTTATTATGATTTGAGCGTTGGTGAATAATGTAAACATCGTAACTACAGCTTAAATAAGCAGTGGTTTCGACAGTATGATCATTTATCAACGAAATTTTTCGAAAGAGAATTTATTTCCATAATGCACTTGCGTAATGTGTGTAATGAGAGCTACGCCCCCGGTACATATTAACTCATTACCCCAACGGTCACATTAAGCGTTACGGATCACATATCTTTAATGAGTAGCACAATTTTGAAAAAAAAAGATCATTTTGGTAACTGGGCGAGCTTAGTGTCGTGACTCTATCATCCCATGTATTTTTTTTTTGTTTGTTTTGTTTTTGTTTTGGCTTGTGTCCTGGGGCCCGTTTTACTAAACATGTTACGATCATTTTTGCGTAATTCAGAAATTAAAGTTGCTTCTACAGTAGAAACTAAATATGGAATTCTGCCATGCATAATAACATTGGAATCGTCTTTAGAAGACGATTCCTATGAGATATTGCAAGGCAGAATCAAATGATTAATACAAACACCAGGTACGATTTGTGATTTTGACTTACGATCATTTATTTCGTAAGACGTTTAGTAAAACGGGCCCCTGAAGAATAGAAAGGATTGAAACTCAGTTGGTAAGCTCTCTGAGTCATTGCAGCGAACTGTGACCAGACTACATAAAAGTCGTAACTCAGTTGGACACTTCTATGTGTTATCCCCTTGTTTGTTATGTGGATTAAATCAGAGGTACTCCAAAATCAATAGCGGTCCTTTAACAATTTTTTCTCGGCTTATATTTACGGATTATGGGGAATGTCGCGAATTTTCTATTTGTTAATACAAAATAATTATTATACAATGCGTATTTATGATTAAAGGCTTGGTCACATTTACCTTAATTTACGTGGTTGTCCGTAGTTTTGCATCAATATAGTCAGACGTAAAATTCACGTAGTTGAGCGTTTACTGCGCAGTAAGGACGAATACCATTTTGTTCTTGTTTGTCCGATCTATTATTTATTACGAAAAAAGTATAAAGATAAGTTTTATTATAACAAGCCAAATGTTTTCAAATTATTTACATTAATGGGTACTGAAAAAAATATCAGTTTTAAGAAAACTCGGAAAATTCAGTCGTGGGTCATTTATCATCCGTAATTCGTTATGCTATTTTCTATTTCATAAAGTCTTGTTCTACCTCCTCATACAGCAAACTTACTTTCAGATATGTAAGATGTTAATTTCAAAATCTTTATCGTATTAAAATCTCGCCGATAATGAGGATGATTGCTGCAATAAAAATTACAGTTGAGGTTGTTGTTGCAATTATTATCATTCTCGCAAATGAATGAACACCACGATTTCACTCAAATTCATAAAAGAGTGAGTATCATTCCATAAAAGATAAATGTAGCTTACGGTATTGACCTTTCACATATTTAGATATTATGTTACTTGTAATTTGACCAGAAACTTTATATAAGTGTGTGTCAATAAAGAATATGTCTTCGTCTTAAACTTCCGTTGAATGACGAAAAATGAAAAAAAAAGGATAAGACGTTTTATTTTGACGGTATATGAAAGATGCGCCAGAATAAATCACCGCCAATAAATCGAAACCGAAAAAGAGCCAAATGTGGACACCGCCAATATAAAGCCGTTTACAGTACATGAGATATCAGGGCTTGGGAGACAAATAAATGACATTTTTTTTATTAATTTAAAATAGTAATTAATCTAATTAAACTACTATTTTTTACGCATTTCTTCGTAGTTGTCCCTACCCGCATGTTCGTATTTCTACGGAAACTTCGTGTGTGTATTTCCGTTTATTTATCATCGCCACGGTAGCACATGTCCATATGAGCGACGCCCCCAGAAGACGGTTAGTTTGTACGGGGGATAGTGCAAGGATACATGACGAAACAACTGCTGAGATCCGCCATGGTTCTTTAATGTGCTCGGTATAAAGCACCGTCTCACGGGGCCTCGTTTAACCTCCTAAGACAATTAGTTTGTTAGTGTGCCAGCCCGGGAATTGAACTCACGTCGACGAACTTAAATGGTATTGATGTCCGGTGCTCGACCAACTGAGCTAATCGGGCTGACACGGAAACTAATCGATAGTGCCTTTGTTAAAAGTACTTTGTCTTATTATCAACTTTGTTAAACGTATTAGTGTAATGGATTGCCTACGGTAAAATTGAGTACGACTGACTACGATAATTGCCTTAAATGTGACCACAGTTTTTAAGTAGAAGATGAATATTTAATTTGCATCAAATACATTTTGTGAATTATGCAATAATTGATTTAGAGCTTATCTTTAAATAATATTGAACGATATTTATCATGCAATGAAGCCAATAAATATTGACCTAATATCACCTATCTGATTACATAAAATGATATCAGATAGTCTTTTTTAGAAACAATTTTCATACACTTTCACCAGAATTTCTTTGATTTGAAGGGTGTTATAGAAATTAATTCTTGATTAATAGAATAACATGTAAGTG
Source organism: Fragum whitleyi (assembly GCA_948146395.1). Lineage (NCBI taxonomy): Eukaryota > Metazoa > Mollusca > Bivalvia > Cardiida > Cardiidae > Fragum > Fragum whitleyi. The sequence goes on from OX411543.1 coordinate 74,732,964, forward strand.
TCTTAAATATTAATGTTATCTGGTCTTGGCTGCGAGATATTATCATGACTCGGCAAGACCTCGTGAAAAAATGATAAATTCTCCTAATCTCGGTTAAGTAACAATTATATTTTAAGACACAAACATATTTTAAAATATCTTAAAACGCCCCCTTGAATTGTTTGTTTCTACAAATAAGGACCAGAAAAAAAACATCTGCTATTTCAAAGGCCATCTGGGGCACACAAGTTAATTATCTAGATATTAAATCCCCGTTTTAAAGTTGGTAAACAATAGGCGACCCCTAGTAGGTCATTTTCTTTATCTCAGATTTTTGGGGGTAGCCAATGCAATTAGTGGTAAAGTAAGGAGCATCATGTCCCGAGGTTGACACTCATTCTGACCAAAGCTCACTCAGAGCTCAATTCATTCCATACACAAACTCCAACCAATCATTTTAACGCTTGAATTTCACTAAAAAAGCTCACTAGCTATATTCAAATCGCTTTAAAAAGCTTTGGTTTCACCAAATTTCTTGGATCTTCTGCTTGGTTCGCTAGGACATAGATATCAATTTATAGAACTGAAATGTATTCTTAAAAGCGGAAAGCAAACAGAGCTATTTTTTTCCGTCGCACAAAATTAGTATTTTCGTATTACAATTCAATTTCTTTAAAAACTTACTCAACCTGTTTGTTCATTTTCATTGGAAAATAATTCCAAAAATAACCGAACTTGTCTGTTTCACGCTGATCGTAACTCTAATATGTCGTTAGGGAAAATGTAGATTATAAGAACATCCCATTTAGAAGCTTCAATTTTACAAAAAGCTAGTTGCAAAATATCTAGGATATTGAATTTCTGCGGTATTTTTTTTAACAGGATTATTCCTTTCGAACGGAGTTTGGGTATTTCATTTTCTCAACGTCAAAACTAATTTAAAAAAAAAACAATAACAAGAGGCATCACTCGTGAACCTTCGGCGATTCTGTGGAAAAGTCCCTGGGAATGAATGCGCGTCATATCGCACGTGGGTTTTTGTGACGTCACAAACAAAACTGAGGATGACGTTGCGAAAAACAAAATCAACGAAAGGATAACTTGGACATGAAATGATTTTATAACTAAACACAGTTTTCTACTGCGTTTTGTCATGAAATCTTAATATGCCCAAAAGATCTCCACAGACGACCAGGAAGAATTAAAAAAAAAAAAAAAAACACACACACTTCCAATACTTCATTTTACACGCCCATTGAAGGGAGACAAATGACGCCATTCGGATTATTGCTCGAACTTTTCCGTAAAGTGGAATGTACCTCGGAAGTAAGTGTTTTAATTTTTGGTATTTTTTTTTTTTGGATGATTTGGCTTCTGGTGGTACTTTTGTCAATACGCTTAAATAAGAAAAACAATCAGTTTGTCAGTCTTGAACCCCTGAAATCTAACTGGGTTTGACAGTTTGCGCACGACCTAGATGACCTCTTTCCGCCTGACGGCTAACATATTGATGGCTCAGCGCGAAACAGTTGTAACTGCCTATATATTTATAGGCAGTTACAACTGTTTCGCACCGAGCCATCGATATATTTGATGCAACCGGAGATCGTACGAAAGAGAAGATGAACGCACTTGCAAGGTCTCATGAAATTGAGTATTATGAGCACTTCTTTCATACTTGTGATGGCTTGCAAAAGTTTTTTTTTTCTCTTTTTTCCTCAGAACAAGAGGAAAAGGTTATTTACATTGACTATCCCTTAGAATATGTGACTTTCTCGGCATACTTTTGTCTTAGGGTTAATTAGATGAGGAGACATATGTTCTTTTTTCAGTAAACACTCGCCTTTGAGTGATTAACATGTTGATTTCGCTATCTAAAAGTCGTGGCAAACATTGTTTTTTTTTTCGTTTTTTTTTTTTTTTTTTTGTTTTCAACACCACTCATGATGATCACGACAAATTCCTGTTGTACACGAAGTATTGACAGGTTGTTGTATTCGACTTTAGTTATGAACATCATGAAATCGACAATCATTTCGATCAAAAAATATTCTAAATCGCTCATTCAGCGCTCTATCCATTCACTCCAACCAATCATTCAAACCATTCAAAAACGCTTCAAACTCATCATCAAGAGCGGCGCATATATGCCTGAAGAGGCTTGCCAGTAACCTTAGCCTGTCAGTAAATTGAGCTTGAATGATAGCTAAAATAATGCAAACAGGCGGACAGATGACTGGGGTTGTAAAATAGTATGATCCTTTGAGTGTATATTGAAAATGGTTTTATGCACAACAATTCACCAAACAGAATCATTTTGGCAAATTTCAGTTCATTCCAATTCGAAGTGCAAGAGAAGTTGCTCACAAAAGAAATATAGTAAATTTCAATCAATTCAAGGGCAGATAAGAAAAAAGATCCAAACTTTTTGAATTTCTGAAGCTCGACTTAATATCAGAGGTACATCGTGACACGATTAAGATCAATCCAATAGAATTAGTAGGAGTTGTGCACGCACAGAGAAAGAATGTAATTTTAGGCTATATTGTTTAGTTAAGGGCAGATAATTCAGGAACAATTTGTCATATAAAAAAATAGTCCTAAGTATTACTAGACATCCTATAATGTCAAATTGACATATTTCATTTCATTCCCATTTCAAAATGTAGGACAAAGAGAGCACACAAGAAATTTTGTTTTTCAATCAATTCAAGGGCAGATAATACAAGATAACTCAAGAATGACTAGCGATTTGAAAACAAAAGTCTTATGTACAACAAGACATCATATGGAGTAATTGTGGCACGTTTCAGCTCATTTCCATTGATACTTTTGGGAAAGTTGTGCACACAATAAATAGTGACCTTCGTTCAATTCAAGGACAAATAATTCATTAAGTAAAGAGCAGATAATTTAAGAACTACTTGATATATCAAATGAATTTGAGTCTTAAGGACAACTAGACATCCTACAGAGTCAATGTGAGAAGTTTCTGTTCATTCCCATTCAAAATGTAGGAGAAAGTCAGCTCATAATCAATTGTGTTTTTGTTCAATTCAAGGACAGATAATTCAAGATTACGCAAAAATTACTGGAGTCAATTGAATTTTAAATATCTTATGCACAACTAGACATCATAGGGAGTAATTGTGCCAAGTTTCAGCTCATTTCCGTTGATACTTTTGGGGAGGATGTGCACACACAAAATGCTAACGGACGGATAGACGGACAGACAGACAGAGGGGCGGAAGACCTGGGCCATAACATCGGAACATTCCGTTCACTACCCCACCTCTATGTGAAATTTTATGAAATAAATCCCCCAAACATAAAAAAATATTCAGGGTTTAAAGTCGTCAAGTGAGAAAAAAGTAGTGTATTCGAACACCGTTACGTTCGGGAGGTGGTTGACTCCGGACACCGTAACTTACGTAACGGTGTTCAAATACACTATTTCTTTCTCGCTAGACGACTTTAAACTTTCATAGTGTTTCTGTTGAAGCGTTTTATCGCATGAAATTTCACACAATGGTAGGATAGTTAATGTAAAATAAAAGCGTGTGTTTCTCTTTCCTCAGAATTGCATAGAAAAATAGATATTCTTCCTAGAAAGTGAAGTTACCGCTAAAATGCAACTACTAGGCGTTTTCAGGCGTTTTCGTGTCTCGTTTTTGAAAATTGCATCTGAACCAAGTTTATTATTAGTTTCAATAACATCTTCGAGGTGGTTTGGAAGGGAATACTCAAAGACTTTTAAATAACTGTCAATAAATACCCACTGCCACTCTACGGCAACAACTCAATTGTGTTCGGTACAACCGGACGGTGTCCGATACAACCGGTTCTATGGTATGAGTATGCCACATATGCCCAAGGGGTTGCTTATTCTGCGTCCAGTGCCTTTGAACCTTATTGAAAACCGATACATGACGCCGAACTTCGCTACCAAAGGGCGCAGATAAATATATATTTCGCGAGAAAAAGGTAGACAAGATTCAAAACAAGTAAATAATGCTTCTTATTTCCTATCTTTGTATCATGCGATGCCATTATTAACAATCTTCTCATGGCGCTTAATACCTTAGATAATTCAGTTGTTATTACTACATTTTAGTCTTCCAACATTAGAAATCTTCATGTCCGTCTCTCAGAGCTGCCTAGCAGAAGTTACCGAGAAAAAAACAACACACACATATAAAAAATCTTTTATGCCAGGGGGGTATACACATATAACATTGATCAATGTTAGGCAATATAAACATCGCATCAACAGCTACATTTGCGAGATTGGATCTGTTCCTTTCAGGCTTATAAAGTTGTTTGGTGTTATTTCGATTGTGTATTATCTATGATTAATGCCCTGGCAGGGCGGAGCCTAAGTAACGGGTCGTTGCACTTAAGGTTAAGGGATATCAGCTTTTATCTAAAATAAACTACTTCTAATGAGAGCCGACATAAATAACTCGAGACCTGAAATCGTAGATTGGTAACCCAATACTCGTAACTTCAGCTTAATCAAGCTGAAGTTACGAGGCCTTGGTAACCAAACGATAAAATGTGTTTTCTCTCTCAAACGCGCGAATCCTTTAGGTTTTAGGATACAGTTATTTGCACGCGTTAACGATGATTACCGACTAAAGGTGTATTTTCAAAACTGAGCTCTGACGTAGGTGCCGAGTCCATTACAAGAGGTATATCAGGTACATTAAAAAAACATATGCTAGGAATTGAACCTAATTCATTCTTTTCAATTATGAAAGTACATGTATGAGTAAACCTTACGATTAAAGCCAATCAATAACTTTCGTTTGAAAGGTAAATTAGATTTTTTTAACGTGTAGTTTAAACATGTTTTATCTATTTCAAAAACATGGCACGTGAATTAAACAGTGAAAAGAAGATTTTACGGCTCACCGGGCAAAATCTACCTATATAATTTGAAAGAGCCCAAACTGTTGAAAAGTAAACTTACCAAATTACGTCACAGTCAAGCCCCATCCTGCCAGTTCATTAATTACGCATAATACATGCAGAAGAAAAAGAAAGTGCTTGAAATATTTCATCTTGGTTACTTGATCTGCTTTGACAAGGTTAAATGATTGAGAGTCTCAGGCCACGTATCGACAATTACTTAAATCTCATTCACACTGTTTGACGAAAATCTTTGGTCGCATATAGCAGATATATAATTCCATTTACTTTCTAATGAAAATTGCAATATTTGCGCACAATGAGGAACGGAGAAATACATTGAATAATCAAATTGCTGTCAGCACTGTAAATCGGGCATCATTGAGAGGCTGGGAGAGTGCAATAGTTCGTCAATCAAAAGGGCTCAAATTTTGACAATAAAAGTTGGTAAAATATTTTCCAAATTTGTGAGTTTTTAGCACCACTGGCTGAAAGCCACTGGGGCTATTGTCATGGCGTTGTGCCCGTCGTGAGTCCGTCCGTCCGTGCGTCCGTGCGTCCGGTCGTAAACTTTTTCTTTAAAAAACTTCTCCTCAGAAACTACTGGATGGATTTCAACCAAACTTCACAGGAAAGATCCCTGGGTGACCCTCTTTCAAAGTTGTTCAAGAAATTTTGATCCAATGAAAATCAGGGATTTAATGGGTGTCGCTTATATCCAAATATGGTAAAAAGTGACTTTACTCAAGTTCTAATCGATGGATATCAACCAAATTTTACATGACTGATCCTTGGGTGACCCTTTATCCGCCTACAAAAAATTAATAGTGATCAGACGAAAAACATGTATTTTATTGGCGGAGGTCATTTCTCTATATGTTATATAGTGGAAACTTTGAAAATCATTTTCTCAGAAACTAACTGATAGATATCAACCAAATTTCACTGGAAAGACACTTGAGTGATTCTTTATCAGTCTACCAAAAATTATTGTGATCAGATGAAAAATATTTATTTTATGGGCGGAGGCCATTTCTCTAAATGTTATATAGTGGAAACTTTGAAAATCATTTTCTCAGAATGTAACTGATGGATATCAATCAAACTTCATTAGTATGATCCTTGGGTGATCCTTTATCATTCAGCCAAAAATTATTGTGATTCGAAGAAAAATATGACTTTTATGGGCGGAGGTCATTTCTCTATATGTTATAATAGTGGAAACTTTGAAAATCATTTCAACATCAGTAGAAGCCAAAATATCTAAAAATCTAGTCAAAACTTAGATTTGCTATTACAAGATATTCAAGCCTGTGGAGCGACACAAGCCATTCATGGGTTTCAAGTTATTAGCTCCACTGGCTGAAAGTCACTGGGGCTATTGTCATGGCGTTGTGTCCTTTTGTGCGTCCGTGCGTCCGGTCGTAAGCCTTTTCTTTAAAAATCTTCTCCTCAGAAACTACTGGATGAATTTCAACCAAACTTCACAGGAATGATCCTTGGGTGACCCTCTTTCAAAGTTGTTCAAGAAATTTTGGTCCAATGAAAAACATGGATTTAATGGGCGTGGCTAATTTCCAAATATGGTAAAAAGTGAGTTTTCTCAGATTCTAATTGATGGATATCAACCAAATTTTACATGAATTATCCTTTGGTGACTCTTTATCTGTCTATTAAAGATTATTGTGAATGGATGAAAAATATGTATTTTATAGGCGCAGGTCATTTCTCAATAAGATATATAGTTGAAACTTTGATAATCATTTTCTTGGGATGTAATTCATGGATATCAAGCAAATTGCACTGGAATGATCCTTGAGTGACCCCTTATCAGTCTACCAAAAATAATTGTGATCTGATGAAAAATATGTTTTTTATGGGCGGAGGTCATTTCTCTATTTGTTATATAGTTGAAACTTTTAAAATCATTTTCTAAGCAGAAACTGATGGATATCAATCAAAATTCATTGGTATGATCCTTGGGTGACCCATTATCATGCAGCCAAAAATTATTTTAATTTTATGAAAAATATGTCTTTTATGGGCGGAGGTCATTTCTCTATATGTTGTATAGTGGAAACTTTAAAAATCAATTCAATTAATATCAATAGAACCCAAACTTAGGTTTGCTATTACAAGAATTTCAAGCCTGTGGAGCGACTCAAGCCATTCATGGCTTTCTAGTTTGTCTTAACACTCCATCTTATCGAGGCCATCGCCAGCTCATCCAACTGGAGTTTACAGAATTATATCCACTCAACTTGAGAGATATGCCACAACTTGGGACTGAACCCAGTTCAACTAAGATTGATTATCCAACATGCTACCAACTGCGCTATACGGTCAGACGTCAAGGGGGTAGAACCGGCATCAATTTGATGCCTGAGGGAAGCATTTATATAGAGGCAGATAATGGCAAATCCCGGCCATGTCTCTGTAGTGTATAGGCACAGTAACAGTAGAGATGCCAAAATTGCACATGAAATTTCAACAAAATTATTTAGCCTTGGTCCAGTGGACTGGAAAAGCCCTTTTTCGTTCAGAGAGCTAAAAGTTAGAACACAATGGGGAACGATTTTATCCAGTTAACAATCCCGCAATATCGGACAAACAATATTTTGTAAATGTTGTTATAAATCTCGTAACTACGGCTTGAGTTAAGGTAAAGCCGTAGTTACGACATTTTATTACAGCACCGACGGTTTATCAAAACGTAACGGTAACCCTAGGCCTTAGCGCAGTTTGTTACGAGCCTGCCTCTCGTTCGAGAGGTCCCGGGTTCGTTACTCGGCCGCGGCAAATACCCTTTCAGAAAAAAATTGTCGTCCATCAATGGTTTGATATCGCGAACCTACATGGTGGCGCAGCTGGAGGCTGGGTAAGGGTGTTGTGGTAGTACTGGTATAAGAAACAACAGGAATCCATGGTTAGGTGCTCCAGCCGCTCAATATGACCACATCAGTCGAAAACGGCGTAACCGTAATAAACCGATAAAATCAACGCAATGGCAAAGAAATCTGTGCTAAAAGTTGGAAAAAAATAGACTAGGATTAAACCATGTCAACTATAGAAGAAGACGATTCCAATAGACGACAAATGAAGAAAGAACTCGAGACGAAGGAAAACGAATAGGAAGGAGGAGTAAGGAATTGTTGTTGTTGTTCTTTTATGAAATATAAGAAGTTGTTTCATCTTTTTCACAATGTATCCCCTCCGCAAGGATAGACATTGATCACATTAAACAGTTTTAGAACAACAAATTAGAACAGCACGAAGATAATTTCAATTCCTTTACTCAACCGAAAAGCTTGTAAAAACCGCTGAAAATACTTATTGGTAATTACTAAAATCGAAAATAACATCAAATTATGTAAAAGCCTCTTCCTTTTTTGTCGCAAAAGTAAAAGAGTTAAAAAAATAGATTGTAACTGAAAAGGCCGTTTCTGTTTTGTGTCTTGAACGAATAGCTCAGTGGATAACGCGCAAAATGTAAGTGTCCAGCCTCAGTAAGCGTGGGTTTTGACCACGTGATAATCATAACAGAATTTGATTGGTTGTCAGCCCTGTGACTGGCAAATGACCGTTCGAGAAAAGAAATCAGAGCAGTAATATTGTAATTACTACAAATTTATTATACAGTTAACCTATTGTACGTTTCAACTCCTTACTCAACCAAAAATCTTGTTATAAACACTGAAAATACTAACTGGTAATTACTTAAAGCGAAAATTACATTAAATTTTGTATAAGCCTCTTCTTTACTTGTCACAAAAGTAAATAAGATATCAAGAATATAGATTGTGACTGAAAAGGCCGTTTCTTCTTCTTTAGTTAGCTAAGACTTTAAGATACAGTTAATGCATCACAGTAATCTATGAAAAAAAATGCACATTTTGACTGCTGGTAACTGTCAGTTTGTTAGTATCTCCTAATTGTACTGTTTTATTCTGCGTTAATTATGAACTGGCAGTGAAGGGCTAAGCCGCGAGTTAACTTTTAAATATTTTGGATTAATTGAAAAATTAGTCGGCGATAACCGTGAACGAGTGCAAATAACAGTATCTTAAAACAAAAAGGATTCACGTGTTTAGAGAAAGTGAACACATTTCATCGTTGGGTTACCAAAGCCTCGTAACTTCAGCTTGGATAAGCTGAACTTACGAGGGTTCGGTTACCAGCCTACGCTTTACGGTGTAAAGTTTATTATGTCGACTATCTCCAGAAGTAAGTAATATGAATGAATGAATTACTTAGGCTCCGCCCTGCCAGGGGAAAATCGTGGATTATACATCACATTAATAAATAATCTAAGAAAGCAAAGGCATAGTAATTCATAGAACAATGAAACAGATGCAGTTTCCATTTTCTCCTATTTAACATCAGAAAATAAGTACTTTCGCACCTACAAGCGGAGCATTTGTGACAGAAAAACAGGAGTAACAAGTTTGGCAAAATAAAGTACATGCATGATAAAGGCAAGGAGCTCAAAAACAAAAGTAGGGTGAAAAGCAGAAGGCAAAATATGGCTAACTGAAAAACTAGAGGCACAGGAGCGCCTGATTTGGTCCACAGGCCTAAATATCCTGATAATGATTATTAGATGGTGATAAGGCTATTTAAACAAAAATTGAAGTGAATGAATGAGTGAATGCTTATTTCAAGTAAATAAATGTTTTTGAGTGTCATATGCTGAAATATTTCTGCAAAGAAAAAAAAAAAAACTATGATCAATGAATAACATATTGAAATTTGACATCTGCCTGTTAAACACATATCTTTCATCCAATCACAATAATTGTGTGCAGTCTGAAAACGGGTCACCTTATGATCATTCCAGTGAAATTTGGTTGAAATCCAAAAATAAAAATTTTAACACTTACAGAATGTTACTGCTCAGTATATATGTAATTTGTCCGCAATGTTTTTCATTGTAGATCTTTCCGCTATTCATTAAACACTACTAAAAGGATGTAACTTCACAATAATTGTTTGTCATCGAAACAAATTCTAACCAATGATGATAAAAAGTTAAATATTCAATCCAATATTTTTTTTTAATTTTATTTTGCCTAATGCATTCGAGTGCAGTCAACTCAACTCTTTCTACCCAAATCTGAACCTCGGTAGGTCAGTCCATATTTTACACATATTGTCCTCTCTGTTCAGAGTCACCTTTAGTTCAACTAAACTGGCCAATTCTCAGGGGGTATTCTCAGGCTACATATTTCAACTAATGTTTCCATACATTTGGATTTCAGCAAAGGTTTTGTTTCTTCTAATCTACTATCTTTACACCTTTTAAATTTTATGAGTCTGGATAAATTCATCATTTAGGTGATACCCAAAGGGTGATCAAATATTCACTTTATATGTTGAAATGTCTTCTGCCAATAAAATACACGCTGTTCATCTAATTTAAATATTTTTAGCAGACTAATACAACTTTTCAGAAATAAAATTCCTGTGATATTTGGCTGAATCCATCTATTTAAACTTTGAGAAAGGTTGTTGTCCCTATATTGGATATTCCACCATACAACATATCTGAAGAATTGACTTCTGTCTACGAAAGACGTATTTTTCATTTGATCACAATATTTTTTGTAGACTGTGAGGGTCACTCAAGAATCATTTCAGTGAAATTTGGTTGATATCCATTGGTTAGGTTCTGAGAAAATGATTTTCAAAGTTTTCACTATACAATATATAGAGAAATGATCTCCACCAATAAAATACATATTTTTCATCAATATGTCATTTTTTGTAGACTGATAAAGTGTCACGTAAGGATCATTCCAGCGAAATTTGGCTGATATCCATCAATTAGTTTCTGAAAAAAGTCACCTATTACCATATATTGAAATTAGCCACGCCCACTATAGCCATGATTTTCAACCGATTAAAATTCTTTGAAGTAATCTGATAGAGGGTCGCCCAAGGAACTTTCTTGTGAAATTTGATTAGAATCTATCCAGTACTTTATGAGGAGAAGATTTTTAAAGTAAAAGTTTATGGACGGACGGACGGTCGCACGGGCGACGGACACACCACCATGACAATAGCCGTCTGGCCTGTCGCCCAGTGGAGCTAATAAGGGAAAAGGCAAACTTAAATCAAAAGCAGGAAAACATGCTCTAAGGCCCGCACCCGCCCTAGTCTTGAACGGTAAGTTACTGATGACCAGATGATTACTGGCATTTTTCTCCATCCCAGGATTGAATAAGCTGGCGAAAATAATAAAGTAATGCTGTTTCTCTCAAATACGTAGGGAGGAAATTCCATAGGCATCTGCTGAGTACCTGAATGCTTTTCCACCATACCTTTCAGTTCTGGGTTAAGGGATCTCTGTTGTATTTTTGTGCCTAAAATTGTATGTAGAATGTTCGTACTTTATTAAATCTAGCAGATATTCAGGGTTTACTTGGCTTAGAATTTTAAAACAGCGTGGTTTTCAATCCCTCCAAATAAGTTAGTCTTTGTCCTACATTATCATCCAATCAGAAGGCTAGATTTTCAAATTTTTTGAAGGTTTATTTTTCATAAACTTTCCAGCCCAGGTTTATTTTAATCATTATTTCATTTAAACGTCGAGGTTTATATGTTATACCACGCATGCGTACAGACAAGAAACTATCCCTTCATAAATATGCATTGTCCACGCGATAAGTACACCTGAAAATCGTAAAACTCGTGCACATGTTTTAAAACGAATATCCTATGTAGATTTTGATCTGGCATGGCATGGATTACCAAGTCGAATCTCTTACGGAACGACGACATTTCTACTTGCCTGTACTTTTATTCAGTAAAAGTAACGTCAACTAAGGAGATCTTATTGAACAGAGCAATATATCCTATACTTCTTTCTTAACGTTTATTCCAATAAACTTCTAGTTTAATTACTTTTGGTCCCTTTCTAAGTTTGGCCAAATCTCGTTTTATGATCGGGCTATAGATGAGGCTTATTATAGTACACCAAAATTAACAAAGACAATTAATTTAGTTGATGACACAAGAAAACGTCCACGAAGAGGGGTCATTGCATGTGCATATATATATATATATAACTTTATTCAGGAAATAAAGGCAATATTGCCTATCAAACCACATATTTACAAGCAAAACATCATAAGTGCAGTCAATGGTGAACATATTTAAGCTCGAGTGATTGAAATATGAAAACGATTTTTTTTCCATATTTTGTGGTGATTGTGATGGTTACGTAGCATTTGAAACGATTGATAGAAATACGAGAGAAGGCCCTTTTTGACGATTTGAAATATAACCTTTGTAGATGAGCTTGTGCTGACGCATATATTTCTTTTTTTTATTAATTTTATTTTCTTATTTTCTGAAGATGCGAAAAACAAACTGACATAAATTTGATCCGGCGGTGCACGATAATCCATCAATTTGACCCAAAATATGGAAGAATAGTAAGTTAGGGAGGTAATCAAAATATTTTTGCGTTCAAGTATAATAGCGTTATTCCCCTTTGACACCGATATCAATCGATGAAGGGGAATAATCCGATTTTAAAGTTATTCATAAGTAGGAAAGCCATTAACTCGTTGAAAAACAATAAAGCTTCTTCATCATTTGACAATATTCTAAATGAATATCTAAAACATGTACCAGATAGTATGATTGAGGTTTTCTGTTATTTGTTCAATGTTATTTTAGAGTCTGGTATTTTCCCAGATGTTTGGAGTAAAGGTATTATCCTACCAATATATAAAAACAAAGGTAACAAAAAAGATCCTGATAATTATAGGGGTATAACAATTTTAAGTTGCTTTGGCAAACTCTTTACTAATGTGCTTAACTCAAGGCTAAATAGTTTCCTGGAAAGTAATAATATTCTTTGTGAAGAACAGGCAGGGTTTAGGAAAAAGTATAGCACAGTTGATCAAATTTTCTCACTAAAATGTTTAGTTGACATATACTTAGCCAAAGGAAAAAAGTTGTACTGCTCTTTTATAGACTACAAAAAGGCTTTTGACAGTGTTAACAGAAATGCTCTCTGGCAAAAATTAATCAGTAATAGAATTGATGGTAAATGCATAAAAATTATCTATAAAATGTATACCAAGGCTAAGTCATGCGTTAGAGTAAATTGCTTCAGTGAAATGTCTGAATTGTTCGCAAGTCACACTGGCGTCCGTCAGGGTGAAAACCTTTCGCCGGTTTTATTTTCGCTGTTCCTAAATGATTTAAATGACTTCTTCTCCCCAAAACACAAAAGGATTAGACTTGCTATCTGAAATTGTAAAAGATTCATTAAGTACGGAAGAGATAGAAGTGTATTTTAGATTGTATGTTTTACTTTATGCAGATGACACAGTTATTTTTGCCGAAACTCCACATGAACTTCAAAAATCATTAGACTCAATGTCAAACTATTGTAAACTATGGCACTTACAAGTTAATCCAACTAAAACTAAAATTGTGGTTTTCTGGAAAACTCAAAGAGGTCTTAATAATCTACCACATTTCAAGTTTGATGATAATGTTCTAGAAGTTGTTAACTGCTTTCCTTATTTGGGAATAAAATTTTCAAGTAATGGCAAGTTTTCAGTAACTAAATCCCACTTAATTGAACAAGCAAATAAAGCAATGTTCTCTGTTATCCTCAAGTGTAGGACACTGAACTTACCAATAAGCATGCAAATTCAGCTGTTCGATACTATGATTGCCCCAATTCTTATGTATAGTTGTGAGGTGTGGGGAATAGAAAATGTCGACATGATAGACAAGTTTCAACTCCGATTTCTTAAGCTAATATTAAAGGTAAAATCAAGCACACCTAATTGTATGATTTATGGCGAACTTGGAATTTTACCAATTTCAGTACATATCAAATGTCGCATTTTATGTTATTGGAACAAAATATTAAATAGTAGACATGAAAAGATTAATAGCATCTTATATAGAACTGCATATAGTTTATATGAAAACAATATAATTAAAATCCCTTGGTTAAAATTTGTTCATAATTTACTTAACTCTCTAGGTATGACAAATTGTTGGCTAAGCAATTTGCCAACAGCATACCAATCCTTTAAAGTAACCGTCAAAACAAGGCTTAAAGACCAATACATGCAAAACTGGAATGGCATAATAAACAATACAAGCAAATGTCTTAATTATAGAGTATATAAACAAAACTTTAAGTTTGAACAATATTTAGATATTCTCCCAACAAATCTGGCTACTAATATTTTCCGCTTTAGATGCACAAACCACAAACTTCCGATAGAAAAGGGAAGATTTGACTACATACCTAGAAATGAAAGAATATGTACTTTATGCAATTTAAATACAGTTGGAGATGAATTTCATTATCTTTTTGATTGCAAACATTTTAGTAATGATAGGAAAAAATATATTGCTAAGAAATATTGGTCTTACCCAAATGCACTAACTTTTGAAATGTTGATGAATATGACAGACAGACCCAGCTTAATTAAACTTTCTCTTTTCTGTAAAGTAGTTATGAACACTTTCAAGTAAGTGTTGTTATTAAGTTTATCAACAGTCATTGATGTTGTTTTGAGGCGTTGCATTTGTTATACTAATGTGTATCAGTTGCGATGTTTCAGAGCGACATCGATGACATGCATGTAGGGATTCAACAAACTTTAAAACTGTCAAGATATGTGCATGTAGTAAACCATTCAAAACAATGGGAAGATTTGGTATGGGTGTTTGGATTTAGGGAGAGAATGCTATTACTTAGCGTTTTCTTACTCTACCTAAATACACATTTCCGTTTTCCATCTTCTAGTCATATTTTGTTATATGTAATTTTTTTTCTCTTTCTTTTGATTATGTAGTTAACTTGTTGTTGTTTATAATTGTTTATAATGTACTTTTTTGTCCGATGCCTCAAAGGGGCCAGGACTTTCAAATTAAAGTTTACGAAGTTTACGAAGGACCAAGTTTTTTCCCTTACACAAATACTGACACAGACATACACGTTTAAAATGTTAACCCTTGCCATACTGAATAAGTAATCTAACAAGATTAAATAGGTTTAAGGTCGCTGTTGACGCCACTTTTTTGTTGTTGTTGTTTTCTTTTTTTTTTTTCGTTAGATTTTTCCATTCTAAAAGGTGGTTAAGGAGTTAAAGACCAAGATCAGACTGTACATATGTTCATGCTGATCCTTGTCTGTACTTCCTGTCAATACTAGTAAGTATCAAATTATACATATTAGGTTAAGTATCAAATTATATGTAATAGGTTAAGTGACCAGTCACCAGACTCAGTGAAACCTTATGTAAATCATAAGATTCCACAGCCATCCTGTGCCTGGCCCTCAATGTTAAAGGAATGGATACTTATGTCCCTTAGTCCTCTCTTACCCGAAACAAAAAGGCAAGATAGAGGTTGTAGGGATTTTGTAGGCTAAATTACAAGTAAAACATTCAATTTAAGGGTTGCAACATAACATTTGAAAATTATTATTATTATTATTATTTTCTTTTTTATTATTCTAATATATAAATCTTGCAGACTTAACTTATCATGCTTTAGGAGTAATATATCAACACCAGGCAGCATAATTCATGCAGTATGGCCCTGGTAAATATCCTTTCTGTCAGTATCAATTTTAATATTGTATGACCAAAAGTCATTAAATAGCTAAGGAATAATAAAACAAGTTCATATTTTTACTTATCATACAGTAGTAAATAAAGTCATCAGCAAATATTGAGCCTACCCTGAAAGCTAAAACATGTTCATAACCTTCTAGCTAGTTAAAATTTTGTTCAGCAAAATGCAAAAAGTAAATAAAAGGAAAGATGGCTCATTGATTTTCAGATGAGTTAATTTCCTCTCTGCGTTCAAACCCTTTATAGATAAAAGTAGCTAAGTTTGTTATAGTTTTCACATTTTCACATTTTAGTAATTCTGAGAATTTCATCATACTTGGGTTTTTCCAAAAATACTTTTTCACATAACTTATCCTAAGGTCCTTGTAAAGAGTGCATTCCAACAGAAAGTGCATCTCATCCTCTATTACATTACAAGTCTTGCATTTACTATTTTCTAATGGTGTTTTTTTGTGGTTTATGCCATCGTCCTGTTTCTATTTCAAGTCTATGGGCTGAGATTCTAAATTGTGTGTAAGCTTTTCTAATTTTTTCTATATGTATGAAATCGAGATATGGTTGGAAGGAAAAATTACAGAATGTCCTATATCCAAGGTGTGGTGGACTGTATTACATCCTTTTTTCTCAACAGAATAGTATAATCTGCTCAGTTGTTTATGTACTTAGATTGCCCTTCATACATAAGTTCGTAAACAACTACTGGCACATTTAATCAATAAAGAGACTTTTTAATACATACGATAACACGATTCCGTTAAGTATTTTATTCTTTCGAAGAAATGCAACGGGCTAAACAGAGTGAAAAAGTAATAGATTTTCGTTCATCTATATTGTCGGGTATATAAAACCAAATTATACTTCATATTTATCTTCCGTAATGGCTTTTTATAAAGACTCAATATTTGCGTGCATATTTCAACAACTCCATATTTGGAAAGAGAGGGGCGTTTATTTGTAATGAATGTATCCGGCTTATTCCGTTTAAATCGTGCAATATGATGCCAATAATAAAAAAGGCGGGAAAAAGACTAAGTAAGTTAAACGCTAATAATTGAAAATTAAACGCTTTAAACAGCCTGAGTCGGTCGCTGCGCTCCCTCCTTTCGGCTGTTTAAATCGTTTAATTTTCAATTATTAGCGTTTAACTATTACTTATATGTTGATAGGGTCTATGGAAAAACTTTTTAACTGTAGAGAATGGAGCATCTTTAGGTGTATGTAAAGTGTTTGAGACCCAATTTCAAGGGTTCTTCATTTGCCAAGAAACAGTAGTATGTCCAGGTATATTATTTATCAAAATGAAGCTTTTTATGAGCACAATCAGTTTAACAATGTAAGACTACCATATCTATAGCGATATAGCCAAAACATTGTGGAAAAGGGTCATTTTGTACAGAACAAGCATCTGCATGACTGTTGGATAAACTGGCTAATATTTTAACGAAGTACAGTCCAAAGTACTACCCAGGTACTACTTCAACCGTTGGCCCAAAACGTTATTGTGCAATCAATTTATTTTGACCCTTTTTATAATCACATATGTCATTCTAATTTTGTTAACGTGTATGTAATAGTTAAACGCTAATAATTGAAAATTAAACGATTTAAACAGCCGAAAGGAGGGAGCGTAGCGACCGACTGAGGCTGTTTAAATCGTTTAATTTTCAATTATTAGCGTTTAAGTGACTTAGTCTTTTTCCCGCGCTTAATATTATTGACGGCACTTCGCACGATTTACACGGAATAAGCCGGTTGAATTCATCACAAGTGCACGCCCCCTTTCCAAATAAGGTGTTGTTGAAAAATGCACGTAAAAACCGAGGCTTTCTAAAACGCTATTACCGATGATAAAATATGCAGTATTTTTTGTTTTTATTAACCTGACAATTACCTCCGTTCTGTAGATGAACGAACATGCGACACGTGTCCACTCTGTATTACAAGAACTTTCGCAAGAATAAAGGATTTACGGTATCAGATGTCATTGATAGATTGTATATTAAATTTTGATAAAATGTACCAGTAATTGTTAATCAACAATTTTGTACATCTATAACATCAACTCAAATATGGTCATTGTCAGAGAAGGGCCTACGATAGTGTTTTTTTTTTTCAAAACTAAGCTCTTTCGTAGGCGCCGGAATATCTAAACGTCATATGATAGGAATTTAACCTGACTCCTTCACTTTAATAACGAAAGTACATGTAGTGAGTAAACCTTGCGATTAAAGAGTAGCAATATCATTCCTTTGAAATGTAAATTGCTACTTTTTAATGAGTTATCTAAACCTGTTATATCTATTTCGAAAATGTGGCACGGAAATCTAATGGTTTCACGGCTCATCTCACAAAATCTACCCATGGTATACTAATCTGTTTACATTTAGACATAGATATTTTATTTATAAAACTTTTTAGAAAAAAAAAAGTTTCTAGCTACATACAGAAGAAAATAAGTTCATAAATATTTAGTTAGCGACCAACCATGGGTAGGTACACCAGTCATTGCGATATAACTGCAATAAGGTTGAAATTGGAGTGAAACGACATGCAAACAAAATCGGCAGGCCATGTCACGCCCAACCAGGTCCAAATCAGTGTAGAATGTAGGTATTGCAACATATGCACGTGAATTACGATTTTCTCCTTTACTTTTCATGTGCTCGCTGCATATTCATGAGGGGTAGAGTTAAGTATGTACGCATGCGTGGTATAACAAATAAACCTTGACGTTTAAATGAAATAATGATCAAAATAAACATAAGCTGGGTAGTTTACGGAAAATAAACCATCAAAAATTTTAAAAATCCAGCATTCTGATTGGATGATAAAGTAGGACAAAGACTAAATCTGTGTAAGGTATTGTGTGTTATCACAACATCAAAGGACATTAATAGTTTATATACATGTAATGTTGTTATGCAATCTAACAATTTTTTTTCACAAATTGATAAATATAAATAATTTACTATAGATCATTGAATAAAAAAAACCCTATAATTTGAAATAAATCGCAGACAATATTTCACAATAATATGGTGTGATGTTGCACCATACCTAACATCTATAAAAACAGAACAAACCTGTTTGACATGTATGTTGACAAAATAAATCGAAATTGATTGTTTCAAAAGAGTCTTGTGCGACTGAGTTTTATATCTAAAGTTATAGAAGAACCTAGTTGGAAACTTTTAGGTAAATTTTATGCAGATTTAATGAAGATCTTGGTTTTGAACAAAATATCCGATTTCCATAATGGTTTGGCTATTCTGTTAAGAGATGGGGCCTCTAACGTTGTGCAACTGCTTGTGCTTATCTACAGCTTTAATTTGATTTATTGTTAAGCCGAGCAAACTGTCTTTTTTGTAAACAGAAGCAAAATTAAATATGGTTCAAAAACTCTTTACTTTATGCGTTACCCTCTATAAAATGAAGACGAAATAAATATGATTATTATCAAAGTATTGACATCAATGTTGTAGTAGTTGGCACTCAATTTCTCTACTCTGTTTCACAATTTGGCATTTGCCATTAGGAATACTATGAAAAAGTGTTTTTTTTAATTTGGTGGTCTTGTATTACAAGGAAAAGAGCTTGGTCTGAGTTGTGACCTTTGAGGTTGATGTTATTCTACGTCGTACTAGCAAATTAGCGAATGCTCTTTTCTATGAGTCTATGGTGATGCAATAGAAGGATAAGAGAATAATAAGAATCTATAACTGCTTGGAGTGTGCTTTTTCGGGTCGTTATAGACAACGATAACGAACAAAACCTGGGCGATAACGGAAGAAAACGTGGATACGTAAATACACGTGCCGTTAACGCCCGGCTTTTTTTTACTTAAATATCCTCGGACTGGGCCTATGAACTTAAGGTTCATGTAAAGAGTTTGAGACCCAATATTTAGGGCACTTCATTAGCCAAGAAAAAGCACTATGTCCAGGTATATTATATATCAAAATGAAGGTATTCATGAGCACAAGCAGTTAGGCAACATAAGACCGCCATAGCTATGGCGGTATAGCCAAAACATTGTGGAAAAGGGTCATTTTGTACAGAACAAGCAACTGCATGACGGTTGCATAAAATTGCCCCGTATTTTAACAAAGTACAGTCTGAAGTACCATCCAGGTAGTGCTACAGCCGTTGAAATAAAACTCAGTCTCAAAAGGCCCTTTTGAAACAATCGATTTCCATTCATTTTGTCAACAAACATATCAAACCGGTTTGGTCTGTTTTCAAAATAGATGTGGGGTATGGTGCATTGTCACACCATAATATTGTGAAATATTTTCTGCGATTTATTTCAAATTATAGTTTCTTTTAATTCAATGATCTACAATATTACTATATATTTATCATTCTGTGAAATAGAAATTGATATATTGCTAAACAACCTTACAGGTATATAAACAATAAATGTCTATTTATGTTGTGATAGCACACCATACCCTAAAAAGATCTATAGGTAGATTTTGAGCGGTGAGCCGTGAAATCTACTTTTAACGGTTAAATTTCCGTGCTATTCTTTCAAAATAGATAAAACAAACATAAAAAAGATACAAATTACCTTTCAAATTGAAACTTAGAGCTTGTCTTAGATCTTAAGGTTTACCCATATACCTATGGTAATGGACTCAGCGCCTAGGTCAGAGCTCAGTTTTGAAAATACACCTATACACGTTTACAAAATTAGAATGACATATGTGTTTATAAAATAAGTCAAAATAAATTGCTTGCATAACTACGTTTTGGGGCTGAGTTTTATACCAATGGTTGTAGCACTACCTGGATGGTACTTTAGGCTAGACTTTATTAAAATATGAGCCAATTTTATCCAACAGTCATGCAGTTGCTTGTTCTGTACAAATTGACCCTTTTCCACAATGTTTTGGCTATACCGCTATAGTTATAATAGTCTTATGTTTTTCAGCTGCTTGTGCTCATAAATAGCTTCATTTTGATATATACTATTCCTTGACATATTGCCTTTTCTTGGCAAATGAATGCCCTTAAAATTTGGTCTCAAACACTTTACATGAACCTTAATCAGTTTCTAGGTCTAACATTTATATAGAGCATAAATAGAGTCGAAGATCTTATTCCCGCGTTAAATTTTATGACGTCATAGATTGGCCATTAACGAAAGTGACAGCACAATGCATTATGCTGATCTCAAATTAAGTATTATCAGAGTAACCTGCCCTTTTAATTGAGAAATATTGTAAAATTCAAGAAGAAGGAATACGGGACAATAGTTGAAGGGGAGGAAATCCCTGTTTTATGATTCATGGGAAAGAGTTTATTTATATTTTTTTTCGATACAGAAGTGGATACCTTATATACACTTACACAAGCGTTTTTCTTTGAAATTCCTTCAATTGGTAAAGAAAATAGAGCATAGATTCTACACCCTGTCTCATAACTAATCACTCAAACTCACCTTTAACACTGCAAACTACTATGGGAAAATGTGGTCCTGACTGATTGGTATTTTCCCAAAATCTCAAATTTATTTTTATGTTATTGATCTCATATTCCTGTTTCACATAAGATTAGCCTGCCCAGAACTGTTGACTAATCTTTGAAAACACTGCCCGCTTTTTTTTAAATTTGCTATGGGAAGGTTGTATCCTGACCGATGTTTCCAACAAATTGAATTTATTTGTATGCTGTTGAAATCATACACTGCTACACACAAAGTTTTTTGCAGAAAGTAAAGTCTAAGATCATCCTGCACTCTGATCTAAGCCTACACGGCTTGCTTTATTCTCAAACTATAGTGAAACATTTTCTTCTGAACTTTGATTGAAAAAATGAAGCCTTGCTGATTCCTCAGCCCAAACAATTGGAAATGTGTTTGTAACAAAATGCAAATCAGCAAGACAATGGTTATCTTTCATTCGATTGACTCCAATCCCACTTTCAGCCGCCGTCATAGGGGAGTGGTAGCGCGCCGGACTATCATCCAAAGGTGTTCGATTCCCGACGGCGGCACTCATTAATTCCGACTATTTGTCTTCCACGAATGGGTTGATAATCGTAGACTAATATGAGATTGCAGCTGGAGGCTAGGAAAGGATGTAATGGTGGTACTAGTTTGAGAAATTAAAAGGAATCGATTGTTAGGTACTCCAGTCGCCGCGATATAACTGAACGATTGTTGAGAACGATGTTAACTCCACATAAACAAACATAACAAACTAACCAACTAAAAAATTTCTAAATCGGTCGCTCAGCCTTCCATTCATAGCCGGGTAAATCAATCCAAACGATCAGAAACGCCGTTGAAATACGTAACTACAAACATTTTACAATTTTACTGGCTTGTTTTATTTGGGAAACTTTTGATTGCAACTACGAATATCTATTTTTAGAATTGTTAGTTATTTTAACAAAGATGTGGATATTGATGAAATTAGATGGAATAGAATATCGCATTGTTCGTTTAACATACTTTTAATTAATTGTTTTATTTCAAAACTCCTTTATCCCTTTCATTCAATTTCATATATCATTCCAAACGCATTCATCATGTCAATTTTACGGTAATAGAAAATTCGATTACACTAATATTATCTCTTCAAAACATCGTGGAAAATTTCTTCAAAGCAGAACTGCCCTTTCTCATAATTTTCATCCTGTGTGAAGCGATAACAAATATTCTTTGTATAAATCAGTTTTAATTGCCCACCAAAAGTCTTTTGAATTTGGATCAGTCTAAGAATTTCGTCGTCAATAAATAGGTAGTGTGAGTTTCCAATCGATTTATTTTCAATACATTAGACGAACCGTGGCATTGTTTCAAAGGGACATTGGTATGAGAAAGTTTTGTTTTAAACCCTTTTCTCTTTGTTTAAAGTTAATACACATTTTTGAACGTACCAGAAAAAAAATAAACGTATTTTGCCACACTAAGCTAACTATTCCATATCACTCGTTATTTGATGATTCATTAAATTCATTTATCAGCTTTCAGACAATTTCAATTTTATAGTAGAATTTAATCTTTAGCAGTGAATCGTGTAGTATGCAAATATGGAGCGAATAAAATAGAGTGAGCAAAAGGAAAGAAAAAAGAACCAACTAAACAAACAAACATGCAAAACAACAACAACAACAACACAACGATTTTCTTTTTTTTTTTACATAGAACAATTTTAAGGATAATATTGTTCGTGGTCATGTTATAAAAAATTCGAATCGTTTATTGATCTATTTATTCAGTTCCTTTTAAATGACATGAGAAAAAGGAAAAGGTTTATTCGCTAGTCAAATATCGTTTACATTCATGTATTTAGTATTCTAATATTACTAATTATTTTGTTAGTTGCTAATATAATATGGAATATTTGTTGTTTTACTGAAGTATGAGATGTAAAAAATGTTTTCAGCGAGTCCTGCAGTTGCACTAGAATGTGTAAAGAAAATTTAACGGAACTTCATTTGATTATAATGCATTATGCTCGAGTGGAGTTAGTCATAGCAATTGTATTTTTAAACATGGGAGGTAGGTATTGTATGTAATAAAGTCGTTTTTACATTTGCTACAGAAATAGTCGTACAATATCACAGCATGCATTTTATGTAAAATATTTTTATGATATCGTACGATATTATTTCCATGGCGTTTGTGTTCACAATATCAAGCGATACCGGCACGGTGTTTATAAACCTATAACAAAAATCCTTGCGGGGCCCGTATAACAGTCGCAATGGAATCGCAGGAAATTCGCGCCTTCCCCGCACGGATACCGTGTGATCAGTCAATTTAATACGGCTGCCGTACGGCCTCCCTACGGTGACCGCGTGGTGACCATATCGTAAATATAAAATTGGTTTATTCCATGGGTTTTTGTGTAATCAGATGGGCTAAAATTGGTTTCATTTCCAAATAAAAAATAGTCCTGAAAAAAAATCCCATTTCGAGATTTCTTTATAATTTTGCCTTATGAAATTAATTTATAAGATTTAAACAGAGCATTTGTCAATTTCTCGAAGTTATGAAACTAAAAACTAATCAAACTCATCGCTTCGCGTATTAATGTAATATAATTACGGGGTTTTTTTTTTTGTCTCATGGCTACATGAAATCAACAAATACTCTCTATACCTCTGAAATGAAAATATATCCTCGACTCTTTTTAATTACATGAAATAAGATTACAATGCGGAATTTCATGCCCAGATATGGGGTAAACTCCATACCATAGTGAATTATTTTGACCCAAGTACAATTGAATTTTACCACAATTGATCTTAGTATGTAAACGTGTATGTATTTTACGGCATTTCGTTAAAATGCCCTATGTTCAATTCAAACTGTATCTTTCTTGTCATTTATCCCATACGGAGTGCTTTGAGAGAGATTGCAAGTTACTTTTGTTGACTATCGCAATTCAGTAACACCAAATATGCCCAAAAGATCTCAAAAGACGGTCGAATAGCACAGAATAACTTACTTTTTCGTTAAGCGTATTTCCGATTGGAAAAAAAGGACATGAAACTATCGCCCGTCTTCACAAAAAGATCCTTTCTGAAAGAGCAAACTGCACTGTGCAGTTTGACCATTATCAACGTTTTCGCTCATATTTGATTTTCTTCTGATTCCTCATTGATTATTTATTTGAGAGAGTCTTTCTTTTAATGCAGTTTCGGCGGCATGCGTGTTTCCTGCTGGCCTCCAAAATAATAACTGGACGAGTTCGGGATACGGCAACATGGAATTTACGGTAAGTCCCATTTAGTTTTAATTTTCACTGTTTCTTGAAGGCTTTATGAAGATTTTCAGAATTTCTAGTCGTTATATTCCCAAACGTTATCGGAGTATCTTCCTTCTTTTCGTTTATCGTCACCGCGCATTCTCTATATGTTTATCATTTTGTGAAATAGAAATTGATAAATTGCTAAACAACTTTACGTTATAGTTAAACGCTAATAATTGTAAAATAAACGATTTAAGCAGCCGAAAGGAGGGAGCGTAGCGACCGACTTAGGCTGTTTAAATCTTTTAATTTTTAATTATTAGCGTTAAACTGACTTAGTCTTTTCCCAGCCTTTCACATAATTGACATCATATTGCACGATTTAAACAGAATAAGTGGATACATTTATTACAACTAAAAGCCCTCTCTGTTCCAAATATGGAGTTGTTGAAATATGCACGCAATTATCGAGTCTTTACAAAGAGCTATTACAGAAGATAGATATAAAGTATAATTTAGTTTTATTTACCCGACAATATAGAGGAACGAATATCTGAAACGGTTCCATTCTGTTTTGCATGTTAAGTCGAAAGAATGAAATACTTTACGGTATCGTATTGTGGTATGTTATTTAAAGTCTCTGTTTAAGAACTTGTGCATGAAGGGCAATATAAGGACAAAAACAACTAAGCAGATTATACTATTCTGTTAAGAAAAAATGATGTTATACAATCCATCAAACCTAGGATATTTGCATATCCAATGACTCCACTGTGTTGGTGTTTTCTTGTGTCGTAAACCGACAGTAGTGGTCCACGAAAATCAAATTGTCCCTTTCCATGTTTGGTGGACTATAAAACGCATCTTATATAGCGGATCATGAAACGAGATTCGACCAAAAATAGAAAGGGACAACAAGTAGTTTAACGAGAAGCTTATTGGAATGAGCGTTAAGAAAAAAGTATAGAATCTTTAACACTGTTTGATAAGTGATATTTAGCGTTACTTTTCTTGAATAAATGTACAGGCAAGTACAAAAGTAGTCGTTCATTAAGAGATTCGACAATGTAACCCACGCCATGCCAGATCAAAATCTACACAGGATATTCGTTATACAACATGTACACGTGTTTAACGATTTTCATCTGTACTTATCACGTGGTCATTACATATTTATGTGGGGGTAGTTTCTAGTCTGTACGCATGCGTGGTATTACAGATTAACCTCGACGTTTAAATGAAATAATGATCAAAATAAACCTTGGCTGAAAAGTTTATGGAAAATAAACCTTCAAAAATATGAAAATAGAGCCTTGTGATTGGATAATAATGTAGGACAAAGACAAAAGGTATATAAACTATTAATATCCATTTATGTTGTGATAACCTACCATACCTTACACAGATCTACACGTTTACAAAATTAAAATTACATATATGACAAATGTGTTTACAAAATAAATCAAAATAAATTGCTTGCATATTTACTTTTTGTCCCGAGTTTTATAACAACGGTTCTAGTCATACCTGGGTAGTACTTTAGGCTGTACTTTGTTTAAATATGAGCTAATTTTATCAAACAGTTATGTAGTTGCTTGTTCTGTACAAAATGACCCTTTTCCACAATGTTTTGGCTATACCGCTATAGCTATGACAGTATCTTTTTGCTTAACAGCTTGTGCTTATATATAGCTTCATTTCGATAATATAAGTATAAGTATGATATACTAAGACATACTGCTTTTTCTTGGCAAATAAATTGCCCTCAAAAATTGGTGAACATGAACTGACAAACATTGTGACTTTGACAATTATCAAAACCATAGTTAATCACTGATTTAGCGCTCCATTCTTGACATTTATATGAAACAGTCACTCAAATTACTCAAAATTCTTCGAATCGTTACACATAAATCGAAACAACATTTAAACATTTCATTCAAATCATTCATCGATTTTATTGTCTGGTGTGGATTTGAATGAGTCTGACTGGTCCTTAAAAAGGAGGCATTAAATATCACTAATTTCGTCAAGATTTGCCGAAATTATAGATATTATATTATCGATCTAAAATTTGATACAAAACTCGCTCCACACATCCATTCAATTTCACTTAGAAATATCATCAAAATCGCTCAACTTTTTAATTACACGGTGTTGTTAACTGATATTCTTTCATTGTTGATGACTGCCAAATATTTTGAGTCGTTTTCTTGAAGGTCTCTGATGTAATATTCACAGATGACACAAGCGTCCAGCGAAACTACACGTGTCACTTGAATTCAGGAGCATATTATATCATTAAGTATGTATCATGGTTTATTACAATGTCAATTTACGGTACAATTTTGATTTCGCTTACATTAGTTTTGTTTTGTATGGAGTTTAAAGCCAATTTCAAAATTATTACAAAGATATCGATGAGGCTTGTGCACCTACCCAGGGTTTTCTGTCGTTTCTCACACAAGAACAACTACAAAATTACATCCGAGCCACTAGCTGCTCATTCCACTTAAGCGTACAACTTATCATACATCCATTGGTGGAAAATAAATGGCTCGTGTTACATTGACTTTTTTCAAAACACTGCCGAACCGGGGTTCTAACTCGCGACCCAAAATTCGTCGACATCTTTGCGTTACCGTTGACTTAAATACGATGATGCATTTCGTTCATTTCCACACTAGTAATTAACCACACTTATAACAAAGCATGACAACTTATGCTTGAAAATGAAGAAACGGATTACATAACTTTTTTAATTGTAACCCGTAACGCGAAAAGGGACCATCTAGGTAGTGCGAAAAGTGTCGACTGTCCGGATTCTTAAAATCGATAGTCCAGTCATTAAATTGATGTGTCATTAAATTGATATGTTATATACAATGTAGTAAAGTAGCTAGGTGGTGATATTGAAATATAGCCTGGTTAATTTGACCCGACTTTGACCTCTGTGGAAAAAATGCTTAAATAACAATTACCGTCATATTTTATCAATTTACAAAATGTATAATACATTCAATATCGTTTGTTATTCATTCCTATGAAAGCACGTGCAAAGCCGAGTAGGAATAATCAGATTTTTATTCATCTAAATAGCAGGGGTCAGATTCAAGTCAATAAAACCGCACTATACCATTATTCCACTTTATTTCCTTTAGCAGAATCTTGTAAAATCCGGTATATCTAAAGTACGCGCAAAAAATCCGTAAAATAAACAAATACCGGCTTGTTTTTACTAAACTACTTATGACAAAAAATCGTAAAATCAAAATCACAAATCTAGCCTAGGGTTTTCGTTCATTGATAGAGTCTGCCTTGCAATATCTCATTGGAATCGTCTTTAGACATCCCAATGAGATATTGCAAGGCAAAATATTTTAATGAATGAAAACACCAGGTACGATTTGTGATTTTGACTAACGATTAATTTTCTCGTAAGAAAGTTAGTAAAACGGGCCCCAGAAGCCGATGGCCATTGATACCTAAATGAAAACAATAGAACAAAGTTCGCAATCTTTATGCTGTCAGCTGCAACTTCATTTGTTTTAGGCCAACCTAAAGTGCTGTCAGCGGGTAATGGTCTATGTATTACAGATACTCTACCAGTGTCTTTGAAATAGACAAAAATACAGCCCTGCGTTCAGAATGACAAAACGATGCGCACTGTTTTCCAATTATTCCCCGTTTTTCCCGTGCACTCGCGTGTAAAGCGGGGTACAATTGGAAAACTGTTTGCACCGTTTGGTGATCCTAAACGCAGGGTTGATGTTTTTCCAAGTTAATTTTTGATTGGTGTTTCTTTCAAGGTCTCCAGATGTGGTCGAGTTTGGTTCCCCTGTAAACTATTACTACTGTTTTCAACTAACAGAAGTTAGTTCAGCGTCGTATTCATATTATATACCAACAGGTAATAAGCCGTAATTATTTGTTAGGAGTATCATTTAAAGGTGACTCATTTTAGGATGAAGTCTATATGATTATGAATCGGTAGAGCGATTGAAGTTTGGATAATAATAAAAGGGAGATTCTTAAATATCGCTTATTTCGTTCAAATTGTACGAAACTGTCGATATTCCATTACCTTTTTTTCGTATAGTGTCGTAATGTTCAAATAGAATAGTCTTTAAGGTTAAATAAGATATATAATCAAATTTATGCCTGCCAATGTCATCAATTGGTGATTGATCGGACGCCACCTAGGGGTTAAATTGAACCGGTCCAAGAACATATGTTCATATGCAGGGATAATTCTGACTCAGAATATCATGTGCAAAAATATCTCATTTAGCCAAATCTAATGAGAAATTAAGAATTTCCAAATCGTTCTCTATATTTCATTTGACTTTAAGATTTTTCTCTCATTTTACCAGTTTTGATAGGATTTCTGGTAGAAACAAGACGTGTTTGTGAAACACGAATGCCCCCGTAACAGCATTTTTTTTTAAAGTTTGACCTTGACAGATGACCTTGACCTTGTCACATGACCTTGACCTTGTCACATGACTTTGACTTTGGTGTACAGTTTTGTATGTCAAATACTTTTGTAGAAAAGGCAAAGGTCAAGTTTTCGGGTTAAGTTTTCGGACAGACGGACGGACAGACAGACAGACAGAAAGACAGACAGACAGACAGACGGACGGACGGACGGACAGACAGACGGACATGAGTAAAACAATATGCCCCCGATCTCTCGATACGGGGGCATAAAAATGAGAGAATATCTCAATTTCACACACAAAATGATCCCTGCATATGCTCAATTTCATATAGGATATCAAAATATTCTTTAAATGAAATAGATAAATAATTTGAACAAAAAGTAATAAATATTTGAACCTTAAGGTTTCCATGATACCGGTAATCGCTGTTTTCACTATTCTAATATAAAAGCATCAAAATTAATGTTTTATGAACAAAAAGAACACTTTTCGAATTAAGCTGTTTTGGCCATACGTTAAAATGATTTTTTTTTATTTTCAAATGTATACCTTTTCCTCCCGAATAGTTCAAGAAATACCTTTAAATCATCGCAAAAAGACGTTGACAAACACCACGGCAGTGACGTCAGCTGGACAAATATGTGATATGACGGCGATAGCGGCAGAACTTTATGTATTGGTGCTGAGAGGTACGTTAGTTTGATTTTTGAAAATCCCCCCCCCCCCACAAAAAAACAAGAAAAAAAAACGTGTTCTACTCCATCTTAAATAAGATTGTTTTAGTTGCTGACAATGAGGCTCGAAACACTTGGTAAAAGCTGTAGCTACGAGATTTTGGAATTACAACGACAATGTGCTATTATGAAAGAGAAGACCCGAAACTAAAATTCTGCTTAGAAAAGCGGAGAGTTCGAGCAAAATCAAAGTAAATAAAAAGATAGACAAATAAATTGATAGATAAATAAATGAATAAATAAATAAAAAAATAAATAAGTAAATAAATAAGTAATGAATAAATAAATGAATAAATAAATAAATAAATAAATAAATAGACTATGAAGCCTTAAACCGAAAATGATCCAAATTTTTTTGTATGGAGAAAAATGTGTATTAAGCGACATTTAACGGGAAGACCAAAAAGCGGTCGTTTTAACGAGAGTAGTAGCTTAGTACACGTTTTGTTATTGCTATCTTGCAATAATTCTATGTTGTGAAAAACTCAACTCAATGAGACGATTCAAATAAAATCTTAACAATAAATAATTCGTTAACAATAATTTTCAGACCAATAAAATCCATTTTCTAGGAAAATATTAATTTAGAGTAGAAATTTTTAAACAGTCGCCTTATACAAATGGTCGCTTATTGGAAGTGGTCGCTCGACCAAGATGGACTGTATTTTATCCTTGTGTCAATAAAAGATAAACAAATTCATATACATGTTAATGTATAACTTTTTTCTGTTACCTTGTTGCAGATGCTCCTAGCTCAGCTGCAGTGTCGTGTGCAACTCCATTGCTAGGCAACTTCCGTTACACAGCACTACCGAGTAGTACCGGAATGACGTCATGTGGTACGTCACCTGGAGACGGCCTCCTGGGTATTTGTGACAGCAGCAGTAACTCGGTGATTTATAACTATACAGCCTGCTCTACAGTACTAAGTTATTCAAGTAAATATCTATACAGTTGAGAACATCATTTATAATATGACCTACGTCGCCGGAGTGAAATAACCCCGTTAAATATTTTTGATATTACACGGGTTTTATAACACTAGTGGAATAACTAAGCAAAATAGCTAAGAACGATGAGCAACGTCATATTTTTGTTGGGAAAATGACGTCATAATTGATCTGCTGACGTCATTTTGAAAACCGCGTCATATGTTTCGCGGAATTACATGAATCGATAAATACCATAATTTTCTCGTTTTATCACCAAAATCCGGGTCATTTTCGGCACACCTCGTTTTTTATTTATTTATAGATGACTCGTTTAATAAATTCGGTATTCAATGACCACTCACTCAATATCCCCTATGTAATTGACAATCATTCTGATCAAAACCATTATTAGCCACTCATTCAGCACTCCATTCGCGGCATTCAAAAACTGAAATGCAAGTTTCTAAAAATAACTGCATGAAACCATTGTTCTAAAAATAACTATGTGATATCATACAAAATATCATACGGGTTGTTATCATACGGATATTTGTATAGTTATAAGATAAAATAAAATACCAATAATTTCATCTAATTTGGACAAAATTGTCGACATTGTATTACATCCCTTACATTTCCTTCAAAGCTCGCTCCACACACCAATTCAATAATTGGATGAAATTAGCGATAGTGTTTTACTTACCTTACATTTCCTTCAAAACTCGCTCCACACACCAATTCAATACCATTCCAAAATCATTCAAGTTGCAACTGAACGACGATGTTACATGTCAATGTATACTTATGTACTTTCACCTGAAGAAATTCTTTGGCAAATTTAGTATTTGTTTTCTGGGCAAATTTACATCAAGTATTTAATCATGTAACACAGAAAACAACACTGTTTAAATATCAAATGTATAATACATGTATTTGAATATAATTGCAATGCAATGAAATAAAGAATTCTGATTGGTTTAAATCGCATCACGTGGGGAAAACCATTGCACTTTGTTTCTGTAAAAAATGCAATGAGTCTTTCGGCAAACCCCCGACCTTCGATCAGCAAGTCCTGTGTTGTGGGAACGCTAATTAACCTAGTTCCCGATCACTACCGCAACATTGCTATTCAATCTATTATGAATTTTGATATTTTCGAAAGGATTTACGATTACAAGCATGCAATTCTGATTCTGAGCCGATATTTACTTAGAAAACAGCGAGTCGACGAAGACCTTCAAGCAACCGTCTCACTAAGACCGACCACGCCATTTTCGTTTGAAAATACAGATTAATTTAGCAGAAAAAAGCTTTTTTGTCATAAGTACCTCTACGAATTCTAATGTTGTCGCTTATTTGTGTATCATTTGTTTTACTTAATGACATTTCACTTCGATAGCGAGATAAAAAATGCACGATCTAAAAATAGATTGTGAAATCTATACGCGCAGAAAGTTGCCCGAGTATTTTAATAGGGGAAATTCAAATGGCAGCCCGGGAGTCGCATTAGATGATATAATAATCTAAAATTGACTTTTATATGCATGCGCAGAAAAGACATTCATGTGAACGGAGATACCCACTGGTGGTAGTAGACAAACTTCACATTTACCGCTACAATAATTAATTAACCATGAAATATCGTTATCCCATTAAGAAATGTGATAAACTTGTGCAACATACTATATAAAATAAGAAAAAAGTATTTGTTGTTTAAAGTAATAGAGAATATTTGTTTTTTGTAATCGAATTGTTGTTCACTATTTTCGATGCCATTTTGGAACCCAAGTAACACCGGCCTGACCCAGGATCAGAAGTGTCGAGGTTATAAGGTTACAATGACATCACTAGCGTCGAATTCGAGGTCGTTTTGATGGAAACCCGATTAAATCGGGTCGAAACCGAGTCCGATATGAACTTAACCATAGTTTCTTCGATCTAGAGGATTGCAATTATAAGGGACGAGTGTAAGTTTCACTGCGTTTATTGGGATGTAAATTGCAATTGCCTTAGCACATGGCTTAAACATAACGCCGGCGTTATTTGCCATGTGATAAGGCAATTGCACTTTATACCCCAATAAACGCAGTGAAAAAGACACTCATCCCTATATTAAAAGAACCACAAAAACAAGTAAAACACACATAATAGGATAAACTAAATATTTTACAGGTAGTGGTGTTTTATATTGTATTGCTTCGTCTTCGGCTACTGTTGGGTCGACCCTCACCTATTACCAGATTTTATATAACAGTGATGCTACCCCAACACCGCCTACATATCAATTCTCGTGTATGGTAAGGAATCTCGTCATAATACACTTCTCATAACTAGCAACTTCGTGTAGTTGGAATGATATTAAATAAGTGGATGGGGCGAGTTTTGAATGAATTTTAAGGGAGATGACACAAATTGGACGAAAAAAAAACGACATTGATTTCGCCCCTCTCAGAAAAAAAGAAAAAAAAAAACTTACTTTCCCGGATATGTCTTTGCAGTCTAATCAGACCCTTTAAAATCCACGACCGCCTATAAAATCGTGAAAGAATTTGACCAATTTGAAACGTTGATCGTTGAGTACGATTTCGAATGATTTTTTAACGATTTTGGGGCGTTTTGGGGTAATTTGAATGAGTATTTTGAATGCATTGGATGGAGCGCTTTTTACCTGAGCGATTTTGAACGTTTGTTTTTAAACGAGGTGAAGAACACTTTCACGGTGTTACATATGCAAATATTGTAAAATTTATTAAATCAAGGGTCCAACGAAAATCAATCTGATTAGAACTATTGAAAGAGCATCTGACTACAAAACTCGGATGACGAGCTTTAAAGCAGATTTTTTGTCGTCTCTCAGTGTCCAAATAATGTCACAACTGCCGTATTGTATCAGATTTTTATCGGTATTTTATAAAAAGATGAACTTTGACTAAATGTCTTTCCAATTTTATCCCAACAATATTTGGATCAACATATAAAAATAGTGTTATGCTTCGCGTTCTAGAACTGTCATAATTTTTAAAATCGGCGGAAAAGTATTTTTATGATCGCTATATGAACAGTATATCCAAATTCGTCCAACTGACGTTATTTGATGTTTTAAGCTTCTTGAGGAGATCAATTTGGCACTTATCTGCACTTCTTTTTTTTATTTTAATATCATTTCCATGAGCATGATACTACTGATAACAATAACTTTTATTTTCAATCCTTCGATATTTTGATATCAGTTACAACGTTTTTGAAGTTTAGAATATTGATACGCGTTTACATACTACAAAACATTTAGTCACAAACCAGCAAACGTTTACGTCAATTCAACGCAACGCAAACTTATGCCAGTCTTGTGCATACCGTCATATCGTTTTTTGTTCGTGTAATGTTTTTGGATTTCAGGCAATTTCATACGATGCCACAAACAACAGTATTGTGTATATATCTGAGATTCATACTGTGTGTCAAGAAAACCAGAATTCAACAACAGCTGTCACAGGAGGGAATCTGATATTCTTACTGGCAAATGGTAAATAAGTTACTGATTCGTTTAAATGTTTGTATGTGGTTTAACGCCACTTTCAACATAGTTCCAGTCACGTCACGGCGACTGGTGGACCTGATCATGATTTCCGGTACTTTCTTATACCAGTACAACCAAAACATTTTATCAGCTGTTCATCCCGCCTACTACATAGCATACAACTTGTGGGAGACAAATAACCCATGTTACAATGACTTTTGTCTAACGTCGAAAGTTGGCTGGGCCGGGATTCGAATCACGACCCAAGAATTAACAGCCCAATTCGAACCGCTGAGCTAGCCGCGCTCTGTTACAAATTATTAAATAGATATCGCGTCACTTGTCATTTATTAAACACAGATAATCCATACGTCATACAATAATAAATGTTGTTTTTTTTTTTCTAATATTATTCACCCCTTTCTCTTTTTATTTTAGCTTTGTATTTCTTCTGGACTTAAGTATGCGTATAGTCAATACTAGTAGTCAAGATTGCTTAATTTTAGAAGTAGGCAGCCTTAGGCTTACTACTATGAGTCACAGTAATAATTACATTCGAGTCGCTTTCGGAATCCAACAATTGAACTCTTACATGTACAAATCGAAAAAGGACAGTGAGACAGTCCTCTGATTATATGAAATAATGTTTCTAGATTAACCCTTTCCTGTTGTACAAAATTTTGGACCTGTCCAAATTCAAAGGTTTTGCAGACGAAAATTTAAAGTGTATTTAATTTGAAAAATAACCATTCAGTAGGATAGAAAATAGTATGGAAAAAGAGGAAATCGCTTGTCAGAAGCAATTTCTCCTTTTTTCACAATGTTTTCTCAATCATAAAATTATAGGCACGTAAAGAGCAGGGATTAAACAGCAAAGGGTTAATATTAGATGTGAAAATTTTGTCGAGACATTCAAATAATTTTATATTTATCTTTATTTTCAGCCACTTGTGGTAAGCATTTTTTCCTTCTATTACTAACATCCACCAGAGATACCCATGTCTTATACCTTTTAGTGGACGTTTTTACGTCTACCAGTGTTAGTGCGTGAGAAAAATCCGGTCAGATGTTATAGCTTTTCAAAAAAGAAGTTCTAACTTGGGTTTAATTTTCTTTTCTTCAAGTCTTATTTCCGCCAGACAACTGTGCATTTTGATAGTGGTTTTATACAAGAATTCAATACAATGTGTAGATTATTCAAAGACTCATTTTAAATGCGGAATCAGCTGCTAATTCTAAACCACGCGTTTTAAACTTCCCCGCGAGAATGTTATTCAAGGACAAGGCGGTGATTCGCCAATTGGGATTTCCCGTGGTTGAAGGGGAGGGGGGGGCAAAATCTAAGTTGCTAAACGTTTTGCCCGCTGTCTGAGAGACAACGGGTACATGTAGTATGTAAATTTATCTTCTAACTATACAGATATCAGAGTGATAACATCCCGTATGATATTTTTTATGATATCACATAGTTATTTTTAGAACAATGATATAATACGGTTATTTTTAGAAAGTTGCATTTCAGCTAGAAACATCGACGAAAAGAAGACAAATAGAGGTTATAAGATAAATATAATACATACTTAGTGTATTGAATGAAAAAAATATCTAACTCGGTTGGGAAAATTGATAATTGTCTCGGCAGAGCCTCGACAATGATCAATTCTCCCAACCTCGTTAGATATTTTTTTTCATATAATACACTAAGTATGTATTATATTTATCTTATAACCTATATTTGTCCTGTTTTCGTCGGTGTTTCTAACTGAAATGCAAGTTTCTAAAAATAACTAACAACATATCATTGTTCTAAAAATAACTATGTGATATCATAAAAAATATCATACGGGATGTTATCATACTGATATTTGTATAGTTATAAGATAAATATACTTAG
Source organism: Fragum whitleyi (assembly GCA_948146395.1). Taxonomy (NCBI): domain Eukaryota; kingdom Metazoa; phylum Mollusca; class Bivalvia; order Cardiida; family Cardiidae; genus Fragum; species Fragum whitleyi. The sequence continues at coordinate 74,768,697 of OX411543.1, forward strand.
TTCTTTCAACGTCTATGAATACATAGCAAGAGGCGTGGTCGTTATAGAAGATGGAAAAATCCGCTAAATAAGATTTTTGATACAATAAGGAAATATTTTCGATTTTTTGAGTGAAAGTTTTGTTTTCTCATTCAGAATTTGTAACATTTTTAACAAATCTTTATGGAAAATATTAGAAGAGTCAACACAAACAAAACAGTGTCGTATAATTCAAATTTTATTCAACAATCTACATTTCGAAAAAGAATCTTCTTATCCCCCCCCAATAAACTAGTTGTTGTTACGATATTTAAGTGACATGGCGCTGACATCTTTCTATCTGTCACTCACGCAAGACATATTATCGCGAATACGAACTTATAGACTTACGTTTATAGATATAGAATTTCGATGATATCCTTAACCTTGAAACTGTATTTACGAGATTCCATTTGTTCCTCATTAATTTATATATTTAGTGCTATTAATGGATAAATACTTTAAAGTACTAATTGATAATTAACACTCATTATTACATTCTAAGCTACTTTTTAATTTAGAGTATTTTTTTTCGATTACATTCGAAGTAAACAGTTCATATGAAAAAAGAAGGTTTGACGCCCATGATTATATATTTGACCCGCCATTCAAAAAGGAAAGACCTTGGTATTTCGTGAAAGATTTTTGAAAATGCGACCTCTGGCTGACCGGTACTGAAATCAATCTATTTTTCAAATTCTTCGGTGGTCACACATATTTCTTGAAAAAAAAACTAAGGTGTTTATGCCATATTCCATTCGCAAAATGAATTAAGGAAAAAAATAGTTCAATTACTTAAAAGTTTGCTTTTACATTGAAACTTACCGATCTTGGGTCGAAACATTTTATCATATATTTACACGGATGGTTTCCTTTTTCGTTTCGTTATTTTTACCTGAATGCCACCAAAAAACGCCAACCCTCAGTACTTTAAATGCTTTGATACACGAAAGTATTTGCGATATTTCTTTGGCTTCAGGAGCAAAAAAAAAAAAAAAAAATGAAAATCACTAAAATGTCGTTTAAATGAGAAACCGAATCAGTTGTTCGTATTTCTTTCAGACAACCTGATTTAAATTCGTCGAGAAGAGAAAATCTCGTCAAGGATCCTTTGGTTTAATGCCTTCACGATTCTAAACGAGACTGAGATTATTTTGTCCCAAAGAAAATGACAGAATATACATGTATTCATTTCAATAGCAACTCAGCAAAATCGTTAAAATGTGGTTGGCTCGAAGATGTGCAAAGGCTCTGAAGAACTGGGCCTAGCGTTATAAAACTTTTCTCATTTTCAGTGCAAAATTTCTTAAATTTCAATTTTTGATTAAAGCCGTAATTCTGTTTCAGATTTTATTAATAGGTTCTTATTATTACAACTTATTAATATTATCTTTTATTTTCATACATTTATTCAATTTGAAATTTGACAAAATTCTCAGTTGAGTCCGAGAAAAGTTTTATAACCTCGGGCCCAGAAGTCCCCGTTAACACAATAAAACCTGGGAATACTTTATTTTCTCTGTAAATATTCTAGGATAGTCAAATATCAAAAAAAAAAAAAAAAAACAAAAAAAAAACAATATGTTGCTGAATTTAGTTATGCAACTTCGACTTTTATTATATTTTATCAATTTCCTATAAAAACGTAATTTTAACACGTAATTTAATTGTATGATTTTTGAATGATTTTGAAATGAAACCGAATGAGTGTCATGAGTGAGTTTTGAGTAAAATTAAAAGGAGGCATTCCAATTTCGTAAATTTTGTTCAGGACAAACAAAATTAGCGATATTTATTACCTCCCTTTAATGAAATATGCATACAAGTACTTAAAATAGCTTCCTGTTTCTTCAAGAACCAATTAGACGATTACATTTTAAATTATGTCATATGTCTTTTCCTTTTCATATTCTTTTTGAATGTAACGGTTAATTTTATAGTTTTCGCCATTTTGGGGCGTTTGAGTGGTTTGAGTGAGTGTTTGGCGTGAATGAATGGAGCGCTGAGAGAATGGTTTAGAATGATTTTGATTGGAATGAGTGTCAATTTCACGATGTTTTATTTGTATATAAGAAGAGTAATCATGCTTTAATCTGTTTTTATCTTTACAATTTGATTACCTTTCTTTGGTATTGTTCTAGAATAATCTAATCCTAGATGATTCTATAAATTTTCCTGCATTGCTTTCTGGTTTGCTTGAAAAATAGTTTTAAGTTCTATATAAAACAACTTTTAGTACGCAGGTATTTTTACAAGCGTACAGTCAGTTACATCGCGACATTCTCCTCAATAAAGGCCATTCTGAATCGCTCATTCAGCGCTCTATTCAATCATTCCAAACACTCACTCTTACCATTCAAAAACGCTCAAACCCATTGAAAAATAAAGAATCAACAACGTCATTCAAAATGACAGAGAAAAATCGCGATTTCACAGAAATAATTCAAATTGAAAGCGTCTCATAGGTTTTTGAAGAAATTGGAAGCTATCTATAGAACTTCTATGCATATTTTATTAAAGGGAGGTAATCTAATATCGCAAATTTTGTTCATCCTGAACAAAATTTGCGATATTAGATTACCTCCTATTAAATAGACTCAAAGTTCGCTCCACACATTCAATCAATTTCATACCTAAATCATTCAAAAATCATTCACCTTGTCAATTTCACGATGTTGTTAACTGTATGCATAAGGTAGTCCCGTTAACAATCTGTCTCATCGTTTACAAATCTTTACATTTTTGCTACATGGTATCCAATTATAAGAGATAAAGAGAATATTTGTGGATTTTCATGGAGGAATGAAAGAAAAAAACTTCTAATGCATGAATCTGATTTGCGTATTCGAACAATGTTATAAGCCTTTTAGTTTAATACATCCATGAAATCAACAAACACTCTTTTAAACTCTTACTGATGTCCGCTATTTTCCACGTCTTCCATTATAGTACCTGAAACTGAAGTTAATCAAGAAGAGACGAGTTCGTCAAATATAGGACTTATTGTTGGTCTTGTTATAGCAGCTTTAATATTACTAGCGGTCGTAGCAGCTTTGCTATTTTATTGTTTGTACTGGAAAAATAGAGACCCGAATGCTGGAAAACCGATTGTTGAAAATACTAAACCAAGATTTGAAGGTAAGATGGTAGCAGCATAACATTTTCGTATAGACAGATTATTATCCACTTATTCGCTTATTTATTTGAATAGTCAAGATAGTTTCTATAAACTAACAATCTTGTAAACTTTTCAAAATATTTAATTCTGAACGACTTTCTGTATAGCATACATGTGCAGAATATTCTTTTACATAATAACGACCAAATTATACATGTAGTAATGCATTTCGGTGAGTCCTATTCTTAAAGTAAATTTAATTTTCGATACATTTTTAATGTATTTCTCCCTTCAAACAATACGTTAAACTTCAATGATTATAAGTAGAGTTCGTACGCGTGTTATCATAATTTATCATACATATACGTAGTTTTTTTTGTGTGTGTTTTTTTTTTCATTATCATTATCCGCCTGTTCATAATTGGGGAGCTATACAGTTTATTTGGGCACACAGTTTTAATAAGCCGTGTAAGAGATATGTCATTAATGAAATGTGTCTCTTTTTGTACACAGAACCATTAGATATAGTCGATCTAGAAGTTGCTAAAAGAGGGCTAGAAGATTATGAGCTAGAGGATTTTACAAATAGAACTGAGAATTTTCTCGATACGATTAAGGAGGAAAATGACTGAAATTCACTTTAAAATGAATACCGTGTTTAAATCCTTTGAATGAAAAAATGACGATTAATGTAACAGAAGATATTTGTATGCAAAGAGCATGACTATTGAAAAGATCATTAACATTCTGTTGAGGATTAAGCTAGGAAGAATATTTCAATCAATGATGACTCAAAATGTTTGTAATGATAAATTATATACCACTGTGTGGAGTATTATAATAGTTGGAAAAATTATGAACCTCTATCATGTGCAAATTAGAATTTAGTATCGTTGCATCACTAAGGGAATATATCATGAAGAAACCAATCTTTCTACAGATATTGAAGCTGGTCCTATAGAAGTTTTAGACGGTTTCTGATTACACTAGTTCAAGCAAGCTAAGATCTAGGGTTTTTTATAGCCCTGATCAGACTGGAATAATTAAGTTTCGAAGTCCATCTAATTGCATGTTCTGAATAAAAAACAAACTCTTTCAAGTTTTATCAGAAATAAAGTAAAACCTCATCTTTGAAAACGTATAGGTATTCGAATTTCTTGTTCTGGTATTTATTTTAAGTTAGTTAAATCGTGAAACTGACTTGATATTCATCTCAAGCAAAAACATTCTAAATCGCTCACTCAGCGCTCCATTCAATCATTCCAAGCACCCACTCAAACAACTCAAAAGGTAATATTGCTTAGACGAAGTAACTTCTGTAAAAGTATTTCAAAATCTGTTATAGGTCCGTAGAAAGAAAAATGATTTAAGGTGGATCATCCCTTAGCCAAATGATTTTCATAGACATAAGCAATGAAGCATGCCTTTGTTTCCAATTGAAACCCTTATCGAAGAATATCCCCAAGTTGACCAATTAATCCATATCTCGAAATAGTTTTGGCCTGAAAACAAAAATTGCTTATTGTAAGGTTTTCCTGTTACACAATTAAAGACAAATATAATTGCAATATTCGTGGACAAGTGTCTTTTGGGGGTTAAGAGATTAGCCCAAGTGAACATTTTAATTGAAATATTCTCACACGTATCTGATAGAGTAAGAAATTTGCCGTAACGTGCATAGATTTATTTCGACTTCACTCCGGAAAATGTCTGTTAAAACAGTTGATTCGAAGACAAAATAAAGTGAGGTTCGGTCATCTATTTTAATCACGGAGGTATGTGTGTTGTGATTTTGGGCAACTGCGGTTTGGCATTTGCGAGCTTGCTTAAACACGGCATAGACTTTAATAATTCAGACATGAAACGAATCGCCTTTAAATACACCTAAAATTAGAAAGAAATATATCCTGTTTGAATATTAAAAAAAAGTTTGAACCTCAACGTTTACGACTGTTTAAAGCAAAATGCCATCTCGTGGCAGTGAGAAATAATAACTTTAATGTTGTTTTTGAAGACGAATATGTTGTCATTATAATTTACCTTCCTAAAATCGTTGCTTTTCCATTTCCATCCATCCTTGTGTTCAAGATGAAAATGTTTGTGAAATTTAATGAAATATTAACTAGCATACTTTGCTTACGCCTTGAACACAGTACAGATTTTATTCACTATCAATATAAAGCAAAAAGGGTAAAATAGATAGCTGAGAATATTATAACGAACTAAATATTCCGGGAACTAAGAACCCCCTAAGAGGGCGCTTATAAATTTGAAAAAGACGATGCATGATAATCCTTAGAATTTATCGAAGATATGTCTTATAAACATCTAGCTTGATAATTGGGTTGGGTTCTTTTGTTGAAGTGGGGATTGGCCGCACAATATCATTATCACGACACACAGACCTTGGTGTGAATGCTGGTTGCAAAATTTGATTTATACTTATAAAAAATCTATCCTGCTACATGGACGGAAAGTAAATATGGGCATTCTGTTAGAAAATGAATAGTGTTTTTTAAGATTTGAGGGAAATGGAATAAACAGAATGATCGAACAAAATATGCATGTAATTGGTGCAATAAGTAAAATATACATGTATCAACCGAGGAATTTCATTATCACAAGACAGTCCCTATTATCAAATTAGTTTCAGACTCATGCTCCGCCAATCTTTATCAATCTTTATCATTTACTCATTATTGCTTGTTTAAATGAACTTTATTTGATTCACATATTATATGGGAATGAGGTTGATCGAATTCATATTGAAACCGAGGTATACTCGTACTTTGATGAATAAAATTCTGCTCTTAAATGTGGTCGAAAAGCTTTTTTCAAAGAAATTGTAGATCTATATTGCGAAAAAATATTTTTAGAGATTGTGATCGTTTTTTTATTAGAGGGATGTATGAAACAAACAACAACAACAAATAATAACACTTTATGATACGTGAAGCGGTTTCATACATGAGTGTGATAAGGTTTTTAGTATCATACCTCATTCAATTAAAAGATACTCTCTTCATATCTTGAAATTAATAAAATTTAGCGAGAATTTAAAGGTTTATCCATTATACTAGGATAAAAAAGTAATGCAACCGAAATGATAATTTCTAAAAATCCCACCAAATCAAATTTAACTTTGGCATGTGTATTTTATGTAATAAGCCCAAGTCCTCTATCGCCGTCATAAGATTGCAGATTGCAATTGAGTTTGAGTATAACGAACAAACGAATATGCCTCAATTGAATCATTCAAAGTTCAGAACTTCCCCCCCTTTTTTTTGGTTTATTAAATAAGAATAAAAAGACTGAGCGGTTTTTTCTGCTGGTCAGTGAATACAACAATATAGGGATGAGTGTCGTTTTCACTGCGTTTATTGGGGTATTAAGTGCAATTGACTAAGCACACGGCAAATAACGCCCGTAGGGCGTTATGTTTAAGCCATGTGCTAAGGCAATTGCACTTTATACCCCAATAAAAGCAGTGAAAAAGACACTATATCTTCATGAAACTTGGCACATTTGTTCACCATCACAAGAGCGACCCAGAATATCAAAAAGGGTAAATAGGAAAACATTTTTAAGTGTGATGACCCTTCTTTTACATTTTTAAATAATCTAACACGTGTATGTGGTGCTCTTATTTCTAGTTTCAATTAAAAGACACAATTACTTTTATTCAGATCCTGACATTGAAGATGTATTAGAAGACCTTGAATTAGAAGAGACAAGATCTGAACCTCTTACTAGAGACGATATCGTGTTTACAGCAGAGAGTCCTAGTTTTATTCCGAATGGACACATTGGGAACGGCCATATCACCGATAAGGACAAAGCTAAAAGTGTCACTAAAGACTCCGGTGTTGGGTCGTCAGACTATTCTCGACCAAGCGATAACCAGATTACACCAAGATTAAACAGAGAGCGGGAAACAATGGTGATTTTTAACGGAGACGAGAAGGTTATATCAGGAAATGATTCCAGGGTGGTACCATCAGCTAAACCGCAGAGCTTTCGAAGATTTGAACCCGATACCAGTGGACCTAATGGTGGAGTGGTAACGTTGCAAGGACTAGAAGATGAGTACGGTGACGGTATTGGTGAGCTGACCGATCATTCATCTCGAGATTTGTCGTACCCAACACTACCCCGTGAAAAATCTAATCTACTCCCACCGATAGAAACTATTGATCCGGAAAAGGATAATTGAAGCATACTATAGTCCGTTTGAGTTCTATATGGACCGATCTTTTCATCAATAGCATAAAATCGAGTTTGAATGAAGAATTTGTATGTGGTAAAATCTTAATATCAGTTTAATACCATTCCAAAAAATATTTTTTGAAAATAAAATGACTTCAAAAATGATTTTGTCTATCTAGTTAATGTTGATATTTTCGCATTATCCACTCTTAAACACGAGGGGTTAAGAAGGCCGTTACAGTCCGACCGACCAACATTGCAAGTGACGTCATGTTTTGTTTATCATTTTACTGTCGTGATAAACATTTAAGGTTTCAAAATAGTTTAAATATCTCAATTGGGCAAATGGTAAAATAGCTCAGGTAGATAATGGGCAATAACAATCATTTCAACCGTGTAAAGTTAACTTCCGAGTACAGAGGTTCGAGCCTTATAAAGTACCATTTTTTATTTATTTACAATATAAGTTTCTTTTTTATGTATTTTCAAAATCTAATGTAATAAAATTAATTATTCTAAATAGATTCGGGTTTTTTTTATTATTTTTTATTTTTATATAAACTGATGTTTTTTTATTATTATTAATATATTTTTTTTAATTTCTAAATATTTATGACAAAATTGGACAGAAAAATACATGTTTTGAAGCCATTTGAAGTAAGATCACATCACATTCTTCAGTGGTGTCAGTTTCGGAACCATCATCAGTTGAAGAGGCTGTGTCAGTACCTTCATCACTGGATGTAACTGTGATGATCAGTTTCTCCATTTCCTCTTCCACTGCAATGTCCGTAGAGCGATATTTGGCCTCCAATTCTTCCACGTGCCTGCAACAAGACATCCAGACCTCAGACGTGATCGACTTCAGCGACTCTTCTATCAGATTGGTTGTCTCTGAACTTCTGAAGGTCACGTTTTTCTGTGCAACATTCTCCTTAACTCTCGCCCAAATCATCTCTATTGCGTTAAGGTCCGCATGGTAAGGTGGTAGACGGACGCAGTCTTGACCATGATTTTGAAAGAGGGAATCCATTACACACTGCTGCTCTGTGGATCTATGGGTTTTGCACAGTTCTAAAAGTTCTGCCTTCAACATCTTCGGAGTTAAAGCGACCCCTTTCCTTGACAACCAAGCCTGAATGTCTGCCTTCCTGTACGCTGTTGTAGGACATTTATCAATCTGTATGTTGTGGTATGGGGCGTTATCGATGACGATGACAGATCTAGGGGGAAGGTTCGGTATAAGTTTCTCCCTTAGCCATTTCATAAAGTTCTCCGAATTCATTTCATGATGATAATCCCCGCTTATGGTTTTGGATTTGAATACTAGAGATGCACCGTCGATGAATCCATCCTTAGTTCCTGCATGTACCACAATAAATCGTTCGCCCTTTCCAAAAGGGACCTTAAGGGCCATATCGTCCGACTGCCACGACCTGGGTACAGTGTGCGTCGAGTGCACATAGGTTTCATCTGTGAACACGATCGTTCGTCCTTCATCCCGATAGTCTTTCATTTTGCGCAGATACTGAATGCGCTTGGCAACCACGTCCGTTCTCTCCATCAAGATACTTCTGTTGTTTTGTGTCTTTTTACAATGGAAGCCAAGTTTATGAAGAGTTTTTCTTAGAGATTCTCTTTGCCCAGTGTATCCTATTCTTTCTTTCAATTCTTTAAGCAGGATCCGCACGTTCGGCACGATTCGCTGGTGTAGAATAAGATCATGGATTGTGCGGCGGATAACGTCCATTTCCATCTGTTTCGAGGGGCGCCTCTTCTCTACAGCTTCAAAGCCGTTGCGTTGCATCCTGTATAGAGTAGACTGGGATACGCCTAAGTACATCGCAGCCCTCTCTACTGCAGATGTGACTGGTACATGAAGTTGTCCAGCTTCCTTGTCTTCTTTGCATACCTGAAATGATAAAACAGATGAAATGATAATTAGGTCAATGTAATTAAAAAATATCGCAATAACATTTTGAAAAAAGCTGTAGTTTCGGGATTTTCAACGCTCGAAATCTTTAACTACTTTCCTATGATTAAAATTATTTCAGTAGAGAGTGAGCTTGCAGCTGCAGAAAGATTCGAACCTTTAAAACATTTTTAAAAATATGCTTTTTGATTGGTCTAAATATATGAGTATGGGGTTCGTCTCATAATAGATAAGAATAATTATCATTTATCTGGCCAAACGGTTTTTAAGTTGGAATGCGGAGCAATTCCGACTTAGATTTAACAAAACCGCAAAATGAACACAAGATAATTTCATTTTGGGTTTTTTGATAACACATATCACGTGAACAGGATGTGAATACACTTCGGCCTATTTCGTTTATCTCAATTTGACATAGACATACAGTTAATACAGCAAGAAGAAATAATGTTTTTATAATTACACAACTATCACTTCATATATATTGTTAAGACGCTAATTTATATTTTAAACGATATCTATTAAAAGTTGCGTACGAATTTACTAGTATCGCATGTTTGCATTACTCTTTTTAGAAATCATGTGATAAGTCAACTCCAATTGTGTTATAGCTTCTTTTAGAGGTCTAGTTTCTCTTTCTGAATGACCTTATTACACACTTCAACAAAATGGTTCAAATGTTTGTAGCTTATTGTTCCGTAAACCATCATTAGAAACGCGCAACATCTTCAGATTATTTATCTGTATTAAAAACCCGATTTAGTAAATATTCTCTTCTCTGTGTACCGTAAAATCTTTTTCCAATGTACTCTCCTATGACAAGAATTGAATTCAAGCATGTGTAAACAAAAGCATTTTTCTGATTGGCCATACCACACGACCTACTACGATTTTATCTGCCCTTTCATGAATGAAATCTCTACTCATGAGTTACGAAAGGTCAAGTTTACAAACGAATGGAATGTTCCTATACATATGAGTAAAATTTACCCCAATACCAGATGACTTATGTTCTCAACTGTCCCGGTAATTTACACCTCTCGTTTATATCTCAAACTTTGTTGTTGCATTCGTGTGTAATATAAATATTTTGTTTCGGTTACCTTTTTTTATTATATTCCCCAAATCCAATTCCTTGTTTTTTTTCTTTTCGAACAAGAACGGAAAAAAAAGGGATATAGCCATCTCGGCACAATTTACTGTAATTATATATGCATGTCGTTGTTATTTTGTACTCAAACAAAAAATAATATAAATAATCATCCTAACACAGAAGATCTATTCGATTTCAATTTATAATATCAAATGGAGACCGAAAGGTCGTAACTATGGCATACTTAACCTTTAGCTGCGATGTTTTAAGTCCCAACCGACAATTTTTCTTGTCCACTAGTTTACCACTGATAACAATAAGTGAAACAAATTATCTTCTCTTTCTGCTTTGTCCATTTTATTTAACTCGGCCTAATCCAAGCGAGGGCAAAATTCAATGAATAGAAATCATGCATGCTTGTACTCAATATCTTGATGATATCGCGCATAGATTTTCCTAAAAAAAATGAAAGGGGTTAACATAACGTCGTTTCAATTGTTCTGACTGACGTCATTAAATACGTGGCCTTTAAACACTAAAATTCAGATAACAGATATCACTTTTCATAAACAATGTCGTTAATCAAAAAATGGTAAAAGACGTCATTATTTCATAATCGAACGACAAACCTGCGAAAAATTATGACGCACCCCAAATGAAATTAGTGTCTCTCAAAGCCAACCAATTTTCTACCAATTTTTTTGTGTTTTCCTAGATTATAAATAAAGAATGGCTCTCGTACAAAAATTTACTATGCTATGTCGTTTGCTGCGTGAAAAAATGTTAAAAATATCATCGACGCCGTTGGGACTGAATCAACGTCATTTGTGATTCAATGCCGGTGAAAACAGTCCCTATGTTCTTACTTCAGTGAAAACTTTGAACAAAAAGAGCCCAAGCTAAACTAGGGATACTTAAATACTAAGGTGAAGGTGTGAACAAGAAGAAAGAGCTTCTTTATATCAAACAACAACTTCTTTTCGACAATACCCAGTAATAATATTGATGGCTCAATGCAAAAACAGTTGTAACTTCCTATAGGCATATAAGAAGTAACAACTGTTTTCGTGATGAGCCATTAATATAATTTTTGTTGAGATTTAAATGGTATGTAATGGATGAAAAAACATGTACCTGCAAAAACTTGAGAAAACATCAAAAAGAAAACTGTGCTTTTGTTAAAGTTATGATACACTTTTAAAGTTAATAAATAATTTTTCAACATATTGTAGTTTGTTTTCCGTCATATTGCATTTATCTAATTGAATGTTTCATTGTCAAAACCCAATGTTCAACCAATAAAAGCCTGGCCATCACATCTTTAATGGAATTGTGAATATCTTTGCCCAATTGCATCCCATCGCCAAGATAAGTTTCCATTTGAAACAGACCTACTAGTTCAACTTGTTTTCTTCACATTCTTGAAGACGTTTAAGAGCACCATCATACCCCTAACTCAGAAGTAGAGGAGCATATATTGATTTCATCATGTCTGTCTGTCCATTGACCAATTGCTTTCCGCTAGCTAAACGGAGGAGCAATTGACCTGCAATAACGAAACTTTACACAAATGTTGATCATGACCCAAAAAAAGGCCCTATTGTTTCTAGGCAATACATGTCAAGGCAATAAGTAAGCTTTAACTGTTAACTGTTTCCACTCTAACTGAACAACAAATTGACCCAAATCATGAAACTTGACACAAATGTTGTCAACGACCCAAGAAAGTGCGAAATTATTGAGTCACGGAGGTTGGAGTCACAGTTTAACTTCGTACAAAAATTTTCTTGAGATTCCAAACTCATGAAGTAAAAGACTTCCCTGCGGAAATAGCTTTCATCAGGAACAAAGCGCTTGTTAAGGTCCACTTTGCGACAATTCTAATTAAAGATGTAATTCATAACTCTAATTTAGCAGAAGCTATTTGAAAAATAGCATAGTAACTCTATTGAGTGTATAAGTGTCCGCCTGTGCGTCCATTAGTCGGCTGTATGGTCCGTATCATTTTCTTCCAATTGTCATTTTTCTTTCATCAGATTCAGCGATTCGGGGGGTTCAGAGTATATCGTTGTTGAAATTCATTGGCTTATATACGCCGGTAAAAAAGACGCGACGTATTATGTGATCACCTGTGGAGGGCGGGAGGCGTCAGCTTTGTTAGTGGCTTGAGGTCACCGTCTCTTGAACGCATTCCAACTTATCAGTACTTTCAGTACTTTGATTAAACAACTCAGAAGTGATATCCCAAGGAATTAAAAATCTTCGACAAAATTAATTTTATAGAAATACTCGATTTCATACCAAAACGACTCAGTCAAAATCATACACTTTCGACTCGGCCCCTATGCAAATCAGAACAATTTGGTTGGGCAAGTCGCTGTTCCGTTTAATACATACACAAGAAGGTATGAAAGGCTGGAAGTTAACATGTAGGCGAACGGACAAAATCATTATTTTAAATAAAAAAATTCTGAAAAACGTGATTCGCCGTGGTATTAGATGGCAAATATGAAATGACAAGAAAATCAAAGCACTGAAAGTACTGATGGTGAACGAATCTGTTGGCATTCTAAAGTGATATATTGAATTCGCTGAGAAAAGAGAAATTATAAATGTAAAAAATAATCAAGGGAAAGTGTCTCGTCAAAATTCCAAATTCAAAGAATGAGAAAGAGAGGAAAAGAAAGGCAGAGAGAGTGACAGACAGAGAAAGACCGATAGACAGAGGGCGATAAGCCTAGAGAAAAGAAAACAGGCAACTTAAGTGTCTAGACTAATGATTCTTTTCATAACCCCAAAAAAGGCAGTCAGAAAGGTAATTCAATTTCCACATGCGGAACCCATATTTTAGCAGATTAAACAGCAGTCTCTGCATTTTGACTTTTAAACGTTATCCGCTATGGCTCTGGTACGACCTGAATGGGGTCCCCCCCATCCTCCGAATTAAAAGACCGCTGTTTCGTAACTGTAATTACAGGGTTTTGGTCTCTTTCGGTAATATTCAGTCTCGTGAAAGAATAATTATCTGATGCCATTGCGTAAAAATGAATTAAAAAAAAAACCAATTCGATGAAATCTATGTAGGACAGTATTTTGTACAGCTAATGAATTGTCCAAATATAGTCGTTGTTTAAATTCTATTGCTCCTACCAAACGGCAGATAATCGTAAGAGGGTAAGAGGGTAGAAGATGGCTGCTACGTACGGATGTATGCTCATTATAGTTCTGGTGTGAGAAATACCAATTTCCATATTAAGGTAGAGGTGCTCCAGTCCACAGGCGATTGATTCACAATCCGAGTTTCGTCTTTTGTAATATTTTACATACTTCCGGTAAAACAAATAGATGAATGATTGTATTGAGGAAATTTTAGAGCCATCCGAGGGATAGAAGCGCTACTATACAGTTGTAGTTACGATGTCAAGTACTTTGAAAAACAATCCATTCGGTGTTAAGATTTGAAATAAGGTCTATCGTGTTGGGATATTTGTTCATTTGATTCTTTTATTTATTTATCTATTCACGACATTCATATATTAGCAGTAAATCGTACCGAGATTGCTATATCCCCTGTTTTCCGGCCTTGTTTGAAACGAAAAAAAAAAAAAAAAAAGGGAATGGGATTTGGGTAATATGATACAAAAATACCCGTAATCGAAGATATTTACATTATACAAGTATGCAACAACAAGCTTTAAGATAATCAAAGCACTGAAGTACTGATGGTGGACGTTTCTGTTGGCATACTAGAAAGATTATTCCATTTGTTGAGAAAAGAGAAATTTTACATGTAAAATTACGATAAATGGAAAATGACCTGACGCAAGTTCGCATCTTTCTTCAGATATACATTTCTCAAATTATATCGTCGATCATCAACCAAAGTCCTGTAATTACAAGGTTTCGATAACTTTCGGCATTATGCCGGGGATAGTTAAAAGAGTGATTGTCTGATCCATTTTGTATAAAGGAAAGAAATGACAATAAGTTTATCTATGTATCATGATTATTTGCAACACTAATCGAATATCTGTGGTCACAATCAAAATTCTGTTGTTATCTGCTTGAAAAATTAAATAAAGGGATTATCAATTAATGTTCTGCGGTTTTCATTTTCAAATAAAGAAAAGAAAGGGTAAGCAAGAAAAATAATTGCAGACCCTCTCGAAATTGAATGTTGTGTGTTGAAAAGTAGTGTAAAACCCCATTGCATAAACCTTTATAGCACGACCTAACTGCTTTACACTACCTACTCGCGTTGTATCCGTATTCATGTGTAAGATCTAGGTTATTATTCTATTATTATTAGTAGTGTCAGGGGAGGTTACCATTCCAGTAATTCCATTTTCATGAGTGACCTCCCATAGACCATTGGGAAACAAGGGGCAAATTACTCAATCTGCCTGAAAAGTAGTTCTACGCAAACAAAACGTTCACCCGATCTCAGAATTGGATATGATTTCGCACTTAAAAGATGTCTTTGAGGTTTCAACAAGTTATGTAGAATCCTTGTTTCACTCCATTTTTTAAATGCATAGTTGTCAGACGGAAACAATTCTTGAAAAAGAGTAAATTGAATCTAAGTGCGCACTACTGTTTTGAAAACCTATTAACATCTGACAGGATTGTTCTTACGCAGTATTAACACTGGTGAACGTAAACGTCCACCAAAAACGGGATTTAAGTAAGAGGTGTAAATTTGGAAGTTGAGAACATAATTTGTCTGGTAATGGGTTAAATTTTATTTCATATCAAGGTTGGTCACGGTCAAGTGGTGCGTGTCTATGTTTCAATGAGAATTTAGACGCGCCCTCCCTAATAAACGCGCTCCCCCATAAATACGATTCCCAGGCCCTTAATCAACATCATCCAACCGTCCACGGTCCGTGGTGAAAAATCCGGTCTCGAATTGAATTTCAAAAGCTGCTACTCCACGACGTAATGCTAAATAGATAGTGGGTTAACTATCTTAAATTCCTATCAGGATAAGGCTGGTTGCGTCATTAAAGGATCGTTCAACATCTGAAAAACTAGCGCGTCCTAAATCGCGCAGTCTTCCGGAAGTGCGAAAGGTTAAAATTTAACACAAAATTAAAACTATTTCTCGTTATTCTTTATAAGTAACATGCCAACAAAATCCCCTTTCGTTGTTACGAAAATATTTCTGAAATCATTTCACCTTCTGCAAATATACAAAATATCCGAGTCAAATGATAACATCCTAGTCACAATTCATACTGTTAAAATAGGAAAAGCCCCGTAAAATCTCGTGTGTAACTTATTTCAAAAGCGACGTCGCCGCTTGCAAGAATCTGGGGACTTCAAAGGGTGCCGACACGCGGTGACCCAGCTAGCTCCAGACGTGTTGTGTTTTCACTACGAAACACTTTCATTTAATGTACCGGGTGCATTTACACATCTCGAAATTTTAGGATTTAATACAGGATTATTTATTTCATACGTGAATGGGCAATGATTTATTAGACCGCTTTGTCCATCGGTAGCGGAACATTGAATATTGCATCGTCTGGAACTTCCTACCTTGTACAAATAATAACATTAATAATAATCTCGAGGGGTGGTCGAGGGTGACCGTATTTCGATAGACGACTTTAAATGACAGAATTACAATTCATTAGCTAATATTTTATTTTATTTTTTTTTTAAATCTATAGCCTTAATAGATAAATAGAAAAGCGTATTGGTTAGCGTACGTATTTCAATTGATAATTACGAACATGTCAACAGTTTGCTTCTCTTAGGTACCAAAATACGTATTTTTTATAAATTAAGTTAAAGAGTCTGAAATAATAGCGCCCCACGACGTTTTGCATCGCGCTCGGGTGCGTTTAATAGGAGAAATACGACAGGAACATTCCATTCGTTTATAAACTTGACCTTTCGTTACTTATAAGCAAAGACTTCATTCATAAGAAGGCAGGTAAAATCGTAGTAGGTCATCACGTGTGGTATGGCCAATCAGGGGTGTGTAGAAGTTCAAGAGTTCACGACCTCAATAAACACACATTTCCGGCAAATTACTACAAGTTGCAATAGGAGTGACCTCACTGGAATTTTCTTCCGGAGGTCATTGTATGGTAAAAGTAGATCCTTTAGAAAAAGTAGTGCGACATTGAAACGTTATTTTTGAGGGTAAAATAGTAACCCATGTGCTCATTTTTGTTCTTTTCACCTAGTTTTGCATCTCTTCTTTGATTATACGCTTGATTTGACCTTCTCTGTGTACGATTTGCTTTGCGAAAGGACGGATAACGGGTGGGGGTCGTACCCAAAGTAGCTGTCCTCTTCATGGATGGAAAAAAGACGGTACCTCTAATTAAGCTTGGGTCCCGCAAAAGTTGAAGGGAGTTTCCCGAGGTTTTTTCTTACTTCAAGGTAGGACATTGAACGAAGATGAAGGGCTAAAGAGGTCAAAGGTCAACCCTTTCTGTGGAACCGACCACAGCACCGGAAAAGAGTGCAATTTTATACAGAACAAAGAAGGCCCAAAGTCCGGTGGGGTCACTCCAATAGCGAAGGTTTAAATCAAAAACATAGTATCTGTCTATACAGTGTACAGACACAAACTTTGTTTTTGCTCTCAAGTATCGACAATCTTACGCCGATCAAAAATTCGCTCGTACATGTATAGACATTCCAAGATATTTTTGTGTCTTTACAGGTGGGTTAAATAATATCCATGATCAATGCCCTGCCAGGGCGGAGCCTAAGTTACGGGTCGTTGCACTTAGGGTTAAGGGAAATCAGATTTTATCTAAAATAACCTACTTCTAAAGAAAGTCGGCATAAATCGTGGATTGGTAACCAAATCCTCGTAACTTCAGCTTAATCAAGCTGAGGTTACGAGGCCTTGGTAACCAAACGATAAAATGTGTTCACTTTTAGGATACAGTTATTTGCACGCGTTAACGATGATTACCGACTAAAATTTGAAAGAACCCAAACTATTGAAAAGTACACTCGCCAAAATACGTCACGGTTAAGCCCCTTCCTGCAAGTTCATTAATTACGCAGAATAATAGTTTATTTTCAATCTTGCCTTTGAAAAGTAAACAAAAAGTGACGTCACTTGCAATGTAGGGTGGTTGATTTGTACACGTAGAATTTAAACAAAGAACATATTCGGTTATGAATATGAATATAAGAATAAATACCAATCGTGTTTACAAATTTGTCATAAGCTTTTAACTTAGCAATATCTAAGCTACACGTAGTAAAGATATTTGCTTGAAACTTAGCATGTATTTTCTCCACTACCAGAACAACCAATACAATCAAGAGGGTTTCTAAAAATGTGTGACCCATCACGCGAAAAGGAACCATCTATGCAGACTGACTAGGGTCCACACTTTTTGCATTTTACTAATTTTCTAAATCTAATAATAAATCTACCTTCCCTTGAAATATTTTTTAAAACGTGACGTCTGGTTACATGTAGCCTGTACTCTTTTCAATTCGTTATTATACGAAGTTCCCAGGTGGCCCCTTTTCGCATGACGGGTCCCAATTTAATATATATAAAAAGACGCTTATTCCATCTTTTACTTTATTTTCTCCAATATCAATGACATGATGCCAAGCGTGGCATCCGTAAAATGGAGACTTGGATACAAATCATACCGTTATTATATTTTACTACAATGGTGAATGATATAACAAAGTATACGTATGGATGATTTTGTTGTTATTCAAATTGATTAAATCATTCTACAGTTTTGTTGGCTGGGGTGGATTTTAAAGGATTTCATTTGGCAGTTAGGACACACAGAGAGAAAAAGTCGTAGAATTTGTTGAAGCGAAAAAATGAAATATCGTTAAATTTCTTCCACTTGGACGAAATAATTGATATCATATTACCTCCCTTTCATTTCATAAAAAAAACTCGCTCCTCATGCTCTTTTTATTTCATTCTATATACATTCCAAAATCATTCACCTCAATGTTCTTAACTGTAATACTGTGTATGACCTCTATTCTGTTGAATGACTTCTCTTCGCAGACCCGAGGATTTTTTTTAGCTCACCTGAGCACAACGTGCTTAAGGGAAGCTTTCAGGATTACCCTGAGCCCGTCCTCCGTCAAGCATTATCCGTCGTGCGTCGTCCGTCTTCAACAATCTTAAAAACTTATTCTTCTCCGAAACCCCTTGGCCGATTGCAAAGAAACTTTGCTTAAATGTTTCTTTGGGGGGCCCTCTATAAAATTTATTCACAAAATTCTGATTGGTCCATAAATATGGGCGCGGAAGGGCGTGGCATTTTTTTCACATTGAAATCTTTGAACGACATCTCCTCCTGAACCAGAAGGCTGATTTCAGTGAAACTTTACCAGAATATTCCTTAGGTAATCGTCTTCAAAAATTGTTCGCAAAATTTTGATTTTCCCATAAATTGGCGTGACTAGGCGGGACTTTTTTTATCTCGAAATCTTTGAACGACGTCTGCTCCTGAACCACCTGGCTGATTTCTATGACACTTCATCAGATTGTTCCGTATTTGATCTTCTTAAAGAAAAAAATCGTGAAATTTTGGTTTGACCGTTCATATGGGCGTGGCAGGGCGTCGCAGGACGTGGCAGGGCGGGGTTTATTTTAAGCCCAACATCTTTAAACATCTCCTCAGTAACGAATGGATGGACATGGTCTATTTTCTCTTTGAATTCTTGGAATAACATCTCCTCTAAAAAAATTAGGCAAATGTAGATGAAACTTTGCCAGAAAGTTACTTGGGTGAGATTTACTGGACCAATTAAACTCAGATAACCGGTTTATGGTCATTGTGGGACCTCTTGTCTATTAATACGCCTGTCTATTATGTTTGTTAAATTAAAGATCTAAAGATCGATGCGCATAAGAGTTAATCCACGTTAATAATACGGCTTTGTTAAAAAAAGATGATTTCCTTTGTCAAGCCTAATATACTTTAAAGAAAGTTCATCAAATTGGATTTCAAAAGTGAATTATACTTATCAAGATTTTTTAAATAAATAATTACATTTATCTTATAACTATATAAATATCTGTGTGATAACAACCCATGTGACATTTTTTTATGATATCACTTAGTTATTTTTAGAACAATAATATCATGCAGTTATTTTTAGAAACTTGCATTTCAGTAAGAAACATCGACGAAAACAAGACAAAAAGAGGTTATAAGATAGATATAATACGTACTAAGTGTATTGTATGAAAAAATATCTAACTCGGTTGTGAGAATTGATAATTGTCTCGGCAAAGTCTCGACAATGATCAATTCTCCCAACCTCGTTAGATATTTTTTTTATCATACAAAACACTAAGTACGTATTATGTATGTAAAGTGGTCGGCGAACAAGGTAAAGATGACAATATCTTAAATTTTCCGAGGGATAAATGGGCTTTTTTACGATTGATGGACTCTTAGGTATGACGCACAATTGGTTGCAGATGTGATTTCGGTAATTCTGGTCAAATAACGAGGGAATCAATTTTGTGGAATAACAAGAGTGTTATTGTTGGGCACAACACTTACTTGTGCGCGAACGACGAAATCAATGCTTCATTTACGTTTTGAAAAGCGGTTACTGTTCACAATGCACGAAAGCCCTACGTCAAGAAAGACAAAACATTCACGCACGTCTAAAAATGTTCATCGATTCGCCCATAAGTTAGCGTTAACCGTCTAGAAACTTTCTAGATCAGTTTCTTCTTGAATGCTGGACTGGTAAAAGCAGATGCTATTGAACAACGGAATATTCTTATATAGAACATCTTGCTTGTACAGGGCGTCCAAAATATCTAATATTTATAAAACTATCATTCATCATTTTTTGCTCGTCTTTTTGAAGCGTGCGTCTTTTTGAAGCGTATAGGTAGATTTTGCGCGGTGAGCAATGAAATTAACTTTTTACTGTTAGATTATCGTGCTGTGTGTTCGAAATAGATAAAAAAGGTTAAAATAACGCATCAAGAAAAATTAAAATTAACCTTCAAAACCAACGTTATGTTTGTCTTTAAACGCCAGGTTCTCTCAAACATGTACTTTAACAATTGCAGTGAAGGGATTTGGTAAAATTCATGTCATTTTCTTTTTAATTACACCCGATTTACCTATGTTAATGGCCACAGTGCCTACGTCAGAGCTCACTTTTGAAAATATACCTTTATTCAGATGAAGTCCGATTCTGATACAAACACGAAAAAAATGTAAGTGATAAACATAAAAAATATACTATAAAAAAGTGTCCAGTGTATACCACCTGAAGTCGAATTTAGAGAAAATTGACGTCATGCATCTGAACTTCATGATAGGAATGGGTATCAGGGACCTGTTCTTCTAAATACCTTACTATATTTTGTTTCGTAAGTTTAAAGTTAAAGTCGCTTCTAAAGTACTAACCAAATCTGGAATTATGCCATGCATCATCTCATTGGAATCGTCTTCTAAAGACGATTCCAATGAGATATTGCAAAGCAGAATCTAACAATGAATGAAAATCCCAGGTACGATTTGTAATTTTGACTTACGATTAATTTCTTTCGTAAAAAGTTTAGTAAAACTGGCCCCTGGTCCCGCCCCGTGACCTCTGTGTTAGCAAATCTCTCAGATATTTTACGTCATTTATCAGCAAAATATATGTGACCCGTCACGCGAAAAGGGACCATCCGGGAATTCTGTAAACCGAATTGTTGAAAAAGAGATTTGAACCAGCATATGTCAACAAGAACTCGCATTTCAAAAATTCTTTCTCTGGAAGGTATATTGATCATTCTAGATTCAGAAACTAAGCACGGTGGAAAAAGTTTCGACCCCAGTCAGTCTGCGCAGTCCGCGCAGTCTGACTAGGGTCGGCACTTAACGTACTACCCAGATGGTCCCTTTTCGGGTGACGGGTCACATATGTTATCGGAAGAAAACCAATGGCAAATTGTTGAAGGACGAACTGGACGTCGTTACTACAGCTGAGCGTATTTGAAATCGGCTGATAGGGTCCATGGAGATCCACAAACCGGAAAGTACGTTGATTTTATTAAAGTGGGGGATGAAGTATGGCTAATGTCGTCAAATTGGATGAAATAATCTATAATATTATTACATTTCCTTAATTTCATTAAATCTCGCTCATCCCATTCATTCAATTTCATTCCAAAATATTTTCAATGGCATTCACCTTGTCAATTACACGATGTTGAACTTTATATAACAGTTGCTAAACTTTTTCTGAGTGTAGAATTGTAACAATAAAAAAAATGAACCTTTAAATTCCTCGTTTCTAAGCTTGAAAAACTCTTCAAAAACTGTATGTATATGTACTTTGAGGGGAATCTTTCTAAGTAGCTGCATACTCAAAATTGTTTCCATTGGGGAATAAATAGATCCAATTTTTCAACCAATCAGAATGTACGATTCTTGATGGATACAGCTACAATTAAATTAGTTAAGTGTATTTGATAGAAAAATGAGTAATCTATAAGAAAAAATAAGGATGACGCTTCCTAATTAGGAGCCAGGGATGAAACAAACATGAGTGGTCATTTTAAGATGTTTGAAACTCTGCTTTCGGTAATTCAAAGTTGAAGCGAATACTGTTTTCAAGGAAGTATTGCATGAAAAAGCAAATGGTTTATACGTGTGTGAGTTTCGAAAAAACAAGAGGCCATGGAGCCTGATACTGCTCTACTGACTTTTTGAAAAGCCTATGTCTTAATAGTGTTGTTCAAGATATAACAAGAATGAAGGTTCATAAAAATATATCCATAAATGGAGGAAGAGTTGTGTTAACAGGGAAATTTACCTATAGGCTCCTTTGTCGTCGCATAATTGCACCAAATGGCAAAAATGTGTCCTGGTCACACGAGAAAAATATTTTCTTAAAGTTCCATGATGATCCATGCAGAAATGACGGAGAAGTTGTGTAAAGCGCTGGCGAGGTCTTTCTTATTTAAATTTCATTAGGCTCCTTTGCAATGTTGCTTTATGGTTCTGAAACATTTTCGAAAAGAAGGATCCTAGTGATGGTACAACTATTCTGAGCAAATTTAGAGACAATCGAATAAAACAAGCAAAAGTTTACAGACGGATGGACAGACTGATAGATAGATGGATACACAGACGGACAGACGATCTCTACTGATTGAATTATTTTGAAAATAATTCGAAATGACATTGAAAGAGCGGGAACAGCCAGATTTGAATGAAATTCAAGGGAGGTAATATAATATGGATAATTTTGCCCAAATGGTCGATATGAGCGTTATTTTATTACCCCCTTGAAAATTCTACATATTTTTAAGTTAGTATGTCTTCATGTCACAGTATAAAATCCACAACAGCCAAAAAATCGCGGAATTTTGCTGTACATAATGTCCCCAGGATAACAGAGCACAAAGGAGCGCCACAAGTTTGAAACACGAATTGGCTGCACATCACTTTGATTCAGTCCTCAAGCAGCTGAACAGCCCTGCGCTTCTGAAGAAAAAAAACAAAAATCATGGCAAGATCTGTGCAAATGATACCCCGCTTTGCGCGCAAGTGTGCTTGCAAAGCGGGGTATCATTTGCAAACAGTTTGCCACGTTTTGTTATCTTTAACGAAATGCAGGATAAGGACAAGGGAAAAACCCATACTACGCTAGCTCACATGATAATAGTCACATGATTACTATACTACAGTCTACCAAACATAACGTTTCACATTCATAGCACCTATAAGAGCCGATCTTTACAGCTTTATTATAACATTTTATCGATTTTGAACGATAGTGACAATGTAAACTAACTTTTTATCCAGCGTATTTCTCTTTACTCGGTTTTATCTTCCTTCATTTTATCATTTTACTTATGAATTTGTATACATGTACATATCATTGAATAATCAGATGATAAGCGATTGAAACGATTTTGGAAATATCTGAAGTTCATTTAATTTCAAATGTCTAGTTAAATACTCCCTTGTTTTGCTAATTTGTAAAATTTATTTCAAACATTACAAAATGAAGTCATTGCTCAATGTATTTACACAATTTTCCATCCCCGTGTGACTATAAGTAACACATGTAAGATATAAAGAAAGATTGGTGGATATTTTCACTAGAGCAACATTTGAAATCGCCCTTAGTAATTACTAGATCACCATATTGCCAAAGTGTTTCGGAAATTATTTAATAAATTACTGTTGTGTTTCACAAAGGATACTTGAGAGGTAATGTTGTTTTTGTGTTTATATAGCCCCTACCAAGTTTAATCCTGGCAGGTTGGGGCCTAAGTATCGGTTCTTTGCATTTAAGGTTAAGGTAAATCAGCATTCATTCAGAAATTCGCAGTTAAATAATAAGTAAATATTTTTTAACTTGAATTTTGACAACCAAAACCCCGTAACATATGACGTCATTACGTAATCAATTTACATGTATCGTTTCAATTCTGAATAAAAGAAATGTATTAATCGTATTTATTTATATATTAATTCGACGAATCTTATTCATTTCATGGACAAAAAAGCCATGTTTTCACTCTTGGCTTCGCCACTCTGGAAAACATAGCTTTTGTTGTTATTTCCTATCAATGAAAGTTAAGTCGATCTTGAGCTGAAACAAAGAAGACGATCAGCTATATCTAACTGAATTTTCAAAAAAGTAAACATAGAATTCGCAGAAGGTATAGTTGGCGGCCAACTTACGCCGTATGCAATTTGATAGTTCAATGAAAATATTTTAGACCTGCCCTGTGTTCAGGATGTAAAAACGTTTCGCGAACTATTGAGATGATACCCAGCCTTACACGTGCACATACGTGCAAAGCGAGGTATCATCTCGAAAACGCTTCGCTAACGTCTTAATCCTGAACGCAGGGTTGTTTAAGATCAATTTTTTATTCGGTTGATGTGATAGAAGAAATTCGGCGTCCCCCTTTATTATGTAGCTCTATCATTTTTAAGTGATCAAGTTCTGTCCCTTTTCGCTGAATCCATCTTTACTGATAACTTGTTATATATTACTACGGATGTTGATTCATAAGTATACGAACGATAACGAATTTAAGGACAACTCTTAATTGTGTTACAATTGCTTTCGTGATAAAGGATATTTATGTATCAACGCTGACATATAGGTAACCCGATTTGTATATATATATATATACATGGATGTGTTATTTATCAGTTATATAGAAAGCAATTTGCTAGAATTCATGTTTTCAAATAATAAACCAGTCTTAATTGTGAAAAAGTTGCTAATGCTTTTATAGAAATTATATATAGGCGATGTAAATTTCCTACATAATTGATCAACGTGATCTTCCCGTATTATCAACCAGTACAGCTTCCTCACCCTTTTTCTACCCAGATGATCTCTCTTCACGTGACTGGTCACATATCCATCTTTTTTAACCAATCGCTTTTTCTACAGATTATTGCTATCGTAGACTGCTAGTAGCTGTACTTCTGAGACCATGTCGACCAGACATCAGAGACTTGGTGAGTACATTTATACTTAAGGTAGTGGAACCGTAATAGTACCGCAACATTTCGAACACTCATGAACTTACACAACGATGACCGAGGTTTTTAATGATGGAAATCATTGGGAAACCTCGGTTAACACTGATAAAGATTATTACTTCCGAAATGATGCGGAACTATTACGGGCCCACTACCTTAAGGTCATAAGAAAAAAGAATTGCATTTTTATCTAACGAAAAGCCGAGGCAGGCTTGCTAAATTGGCAACACCTATGGCTGGCAATACTGGGACCATGAGTTCGAATTCCGACTCTGCCATCTTTAATCCGACATTTGAAAAAAAGTCATTGTGTCAAGCGTTATTTGTCTCCCACTAAAGCGCGAATTCTATGTAGTACGCCTAAATTTTCCTTACAAAAATAGTGGTCGATATGTGCGATATATTGTTCATGGCTAGCTATTGTGATCGATTACTATCTATCCGTATTCTAGCCTTCTTTAAGAATCTTCCTCTGCGACAATCACACAGGAACTTGACTCTATTGTTCTTTTAATTAAGTTTTATCTAAGCTGCTAAAAGAAATCACTCTGATAGTTGTCATGGTAACAAAATGACCCAATTTAAGTATATAATTACATAGAGAGAGCAAAAAGGAAATCAGGCGATTAATATAGGCACTAAATTGTCCGCTTGTTTTCAAAATGCCGTTATTAGGATTAGTTAGACAGATTTCCTTCTCGAGAAGAGATGCATTCACGTATAAGTATATCCTCTGTAAAAAGGAAAATCCTATAATTTACGGTCAGAATTCAACATTCCAGATACGTTTCTGAAATGGTATTCCGCCTTGAACATATAATGACGTGCAAAGCGTGGAACTATTTTCAATCGTTAGCGAACGTTTTGTCATTCTTATTACAAGACAAGTGTTAACTATATTTTAAATTATAACTATACAAATATCCGTGGGATAACATACCGTGTGATATTTTTTTATGATATCCTATAATTATTCTTAGAACAATGATTTAATGCAGTTATTTTTATAAACTTGCATTTCAGTTAGAAACATCGACGAAAACAAGACAAAAAGAGGCTATAAGATAATTATAATACATACTTAGTGTATTGTATGAAAAAAATATCTAGCTCGGTTGTGTGAATTGATAATTGTCTCGGTAGAGCCTCGACATTTTTCAATTCTCCCAACCTCGTTAGATAATGTTTCTCATACAAAACACTAAGTACGTATTATATATTTATTGTATTGTTTGTTTACAGAGGAGGTTCCTAACAAGGAGTTCCAAGAAGCCGATATCTCTATTTGTGGCTATATACTTATAGCGTGTTCTGTACTGTTATTGGTGTTCACGTTTCCATTTTCCTTAATTTGTAGTTTAAAGGTAAGCTACTCGTACATACCACAATAACCACTCTAGCACCGGGAGTTACTTACCCAAATCAAGAGACAGACAATAGTATGTTGAGTACTGTTGGTTTGTTCGCACGTTTTCATTTTTCCACCTCTGTGGTTTTAATGGTAAGCTAAAATACTGCAATAACCTCTTTAACAAAAGGATTTACCAAAATAATGAGACTGATGCCTCTATTGGTTGTATACTGTAGCTTGCTTTGTAATTGATATTCATGTTTGTCTTTAAATATTTGAATACTTAACACAAATTTTCAAACAAAAGAATTGAGCCTTTGCATGACATATCTAACAATTTCACATGTGCACAAAGCGAAGTCTCTTGTCAGGCTGTTAATCCGTATAGACTGGCCACAGAGTCTTCAATTTGTGGTCTATAGAAAGGTAAGGTCTCAACCCATCCGTAGGCAGTAAGCAAGGATCCAAATGACACGATGTGGTTATTCAGGCTGCTAAATGTATGTACCAAACGCACATGTTACCTTGTTGGAAATTTACCCACAGGCTCAATATATGAGTACATCTAATTAAACTGAAACCAACTTCTAATCGGTCACTACATGATTTCCTGTTTTCGACACATTTATAATAAAAGAATTGAATAGAATATTACGTTCATGCAAAGACACAACAATCTCGGTGATTGTAGTGAAAGAATTGTGTAAAAAGAACCGACAGAACGATTGGAGCAGACAAAAGAAGACACCAACCCTACTTTGAAAAAGTCACAAAAATCGCAAAATCAAGGGAATTTTCAAAATTTCACTCGGAGAAATATCGTCATGTTGCTGAAAAATCATTATGCTTTCGATGCCTTAAAGGTAGCTGAATATAAATAAATAAAGAAAACATTATTTTAGACGTTCATTTGCGTACATGAGGTGAATTTTTTAAATTTACCCCACCCACCAATGTTAATTTTGAAATTTAGGGTACCCATGTTCTCATGCAAGTTGAATTGCTTTCCCTGGTGTAGTTTTGATGCATTTTGGTTTTGCTATCTACCAAGTGCATGGGCTATCGGAAATCATCAAACACTTGCATCTTTAATATAATTAGACATAACTTTTCGTGCTTTATTTAAGTGACCGATTAGAAGTTGGTTTAAGTTTATATGTATATGTGAATAGCTTCATGTACGTACAAGTATATGAAACAAGCGATGCATTCAGAATCACTAAGCTCTTACGAACACCTTCTTCATGAAACACGCTCAAAATGCGTTTCGGACTGCAATGCAACGTGCCATTTCTGAGAAACGCATTAGATTTGCTTACTTGGTGAGTACAAGGTACCATATCCGAGAAGCACGCGAGCACTTCATTAACCTGAAACATGATTTTGGTGAATTTATAATCAAACAACCAATCAAATTTGGTTATTTCACTGGTCTATTGGTGAAATTAGCAATGAATTTTGCACCTCTCAATTTATTTCCAGGTTGTACAGGAATATGAACGAGCTGTCATTTTTAGACTTGGGCGAATTAGATCTGCAAAAGCACAGGGGCCAGGTAGGTCAATACACGATTCTATGCTCTAATATACAAACATGTATGACCAGCCCTGCGTTCAGGATGACAAAAAGTGTAAACTGTTTGGCAATTTTAACCCCCTTTGCACGCAAGTTTGCGTGCAAAGCGGGATATAATTGGCAAACAATTTGTACCGTTTTTTTTTCATCCTGAACGCAGAGTAGACCACAATCACCTAAATGTTAAATTGTATTTTCATTAATACCCTACTTTCATGTTATCTTTATCATGAATCGTTTACCGTCTCTTTTGTTATTTTCAAGCATTCAATGTTTTCCATAATTGGTAGTAGAATTTTTATTTCTATGGTTATTAATATCATTATCATCATCGGTATTATTACTTATTACTTTGTGTGTTATCAAAAAAGAATACATTACAGTTAATAAAGAATAAAGAATAAAAAACAACTCTCAAACAATTACATGCAGCTAACAACAACGTGAAATTGAATTTTGTCAGTGAATTCACGATTTTTTTCTATTTCTATTCATTTTGAATATAGCTGTAAATTGTGTCTTTGCCAATTATTTGGAGCGTTTTTGAGTGGTTTGAGTGACTGTTTGTAATGAATGAATGGAGCGATGAGTGAACGATTAAGAATAATTTTGTTTGAGATGAATGCTAATTTCAAGATGTTATTAACTGTATAATTTCCAAAGAAAAAAGGGTAAAGCAAAAATCTGCACACATTTACACTCAAAAACCAAAAAAAAAAAAAAAAAAAAAAAGAAAGAAATAAATGTATTATTTATTTCAGGATTATTCTTCATTTTACCATGCGTCGATAATTTCGTTAAAGTAGATCTTCGAACTTTTACCTTCAACATAGCTCCACAAGAGGTCAGTGTATATATTTTTCTACATGAAACGTGAGTCACAATTAAGGTAGTGGACCCGTAATAGTTCCGCAACGTTTTGGAAGTAATAAACTTTAACAATGTTAACCGAGGTTTCCTAATGATTTTCATTAGGAAACCTCGGTCAATATTGTGAAAGACCATCTGGTCCTAAATGTTGCGGAACTATTACAGGTCCACTACCTTAATTAACATCCAAACACGTTTAATATTAACTTTACAAGTAAATGTTTTGAGATTTATTCAGTTTCTTTGTAAAAAGAAAAATGACAAAGAAATCTACGTATTAAACTTACCACATGCGGCTTATATTAGTATCTTAGCCTTTAGCATCAATACTATCAAGCAGGAAAATTCGATGCATTTTTGCGAATTTTACACATTTTTTCGATTGAAACTTTTATTCACTATCCAGCACCCAACGGCCTACGTAGGTCGTGCTGTTGTTTTTGTTTTTGTTTTATCTTCATACAGTATAAGAAGGGACTGTTGGCAATCATAAATACTACAATATATGCGAGTCTGCGAGCCAGGTGGCCTAATTAGCCCTTTCCACGAAGAAAGAGCGAATCATGGCCACCGGAGTCGTAGTCTTAAATCAGTCTTCGTCAAAGAAAATAAGTAAAGATAGCCTCACCCACGTAGTACAAATAAAGTACCAAATTGAATAAAGAAAGATCAAGGCGACATATAGGTCAATGGGGCCGAGTGTTTCTAGTAATTAGCTGATAATTTAAAACATGTATCTATTTATTATAAACAATATTTGTCATAACACATGTCACTATAACAATTAAATTTACTTACTTACTTACTTAATTATACTCGACAGTGTTTTGTCCAAATTACGTTCATACGATTCACACAAAGGGTTTTTGACCTTCCAGGAAGATTTAGATTCTCTTGTTGATTGATTTTTTTTTCAGATCTTGACCAAAGATTCAGTAACAGTTGTCGTAGACGCTGTTATATACGCTCGGATACACAATGCCACCATGTCTGTTGTCAACGTGGCCGACGCACGTGGCTCCACCTACCTTTTAGGGGCGACGACTCTTAGGACAGTGTTAGGTACGGCGGTGTTATCGGACTTGTTAGCAGACAGAGAACGTTTAGATGGCATCATGAAGGTATTTCTATTTCTTTTTAAAAAGCACAGACATTTGTTTCACAATCTAATTTTTGCCTCATTTATTAATATCTTATGCTATAAGCTATATGACAATCTTCGTATTATGAAAAAACTGCCTTTGATTAAAATGTCGGTTTTCATGATTTAACCACACTGTCCTTGACCAAAGCAGACCATCTCTGAAATAAACATATTTTGTTTTTCAGAATCATATAGCTAGCCAAAGATGATGCCGGCTATGTGTTCAATTTTTATGCAGTCAGACTGAAAGTCTGACTTGCATATAGTAGTCGCCGGCAATCGGATCCTCACAACACCGAATTCGAATAAATCCATGAGCGTGAAAAAGTAAACCCATTCATGATTTATAGCCCGCGAAAAATATATCAGACTGAATGCCAGCTGCCTATATTTTTTGTGAACAATTCCGATTTCAAAGCCATATTTCCGAATTACTAATTTGGACATCAAAAGTCAGGGGAAAAAAAGATTTTTAACGGCGCCTAAAAAGTAAATACGAAATCGAAAGTAGTCAGCGACCGTTTTTTTACAGGGACTCGTCTTTTGGAGTTACTTCCCTTACTCAGATAGGTTTATCGTTTATTTTAAAATCCGGTGTTAGGGATCTGCCAAGGCAGGGATCTGATAAGAACTAAAAAAGTTGTAGCCTGTGAATAAAAATCAAAAGGATGGGCCCTACGTCGCGCCGATTCTTAAAATACGACATCGACGAAAATCGGACTTCCGCGACGACCTGCCGTTTTTGCCTATTCCCAAATAAAAATCTTTATGGTACCCCGCACAGCGTGATGATAATCGGCGCTGTATTATCGTAAATCCAATAAATCGGGAACCATTCTATGTTAACATGTTCCTTTCCTACGAAATAGATCAAGATTAAAGGCAATCAAAGACAATTTAAAACTTTTTCGCCGGGTCTCCCGAAAATAAGGCAAAAGTAAATATAGAAATAGATTCTAATGATCCCGGGCCGATTTCACAGGGTCCACGTCCATGTTACACAATGACCGAAAATCAGTCTGTCCCTCTGAAATTTCAGCAGAGGAACAAGTGACTTTTGCCGATTTAAAAACCAAAGAAAAGCGGGGTTTTCTCACCTACTTGCTTGACAGATATTACTAGCTTAAGTATGGTGAGCAACCCAACGTTATGACATGTTCGTTGTGAATAAAAAAAGAGAAAAGCAGAGTTAGATAGTTAACAATATCATGTTGATTTGTTGACTCGAGTGCAATTTTTGGGGTGGTTTTATGTCTGTAGCTATTTTCTGGTAACTCGGCATGAGTATTAGTCATAACAGGAGCTATCCCTATTATCAAGGTGGATGACGATGGAAGAAATAATAATTAAGCCATTATTATTTTTATATTATTATACTGACCTTGTATTATTTATCTACAATAACCTGGCACTCATTAAATATTCCTTTTGACCCCTATTGATAGTCGGTAAATGCGTTTCTGAATATAGACTTATACTCGCGAGGTTAAGAGCTAAGAATATGTATCACAGCTCATAGTACATACGGAAATTTAGCGGTGGTGGTTAGGGTGCGTTCCCATAATCGGGAGGTCACGAGTTCAAGTCGGACCATGACCAGAAATATTTCTTTTTCTTTTTAGGCTTACACTTTTTTGAGTACAGGTTTTTGTTTGTCTGATTGTTTGTTTTTTTGAACAATGTTGCAAAAGACTATCGGTATTCGGCACAGTCTTTCCGCCAGCGACAATTTGACCATTGCACAGTCCTGTCCATAAATCACTGAAAATTACTGAAAATAATTTTAGATTTTGAAATGTATCTGGATCTATATTTATGAGATGAAGAGGCATTTTTCTTAAATTCATGACGGTATGAAATTAAAAACATATACTGGGTTTGTACACGTCACTCGAATTTCTGTTTAACTCTATTCTCTTCCGATGATATCTTATAATTCAAAATCATAAAGCAATTGAGATCTTTGGTGGGACTGTTTTTTGGTTCAAGTCTTCTAACAACTTATAATGTGTTGGTTTTTTCATTGAGGTATGAAACAAATCTTTGTCCCGTTCAGAATACAGTAATCTTGGTTAGTGAAAACAACCAAAAATGAATGATGT
Organism: Fragum whitleyi; assembly: GCA_948146395.1. NCBI lineage: Eukaryota > Metazoa > Mollusca > Bivalvia > Cardiida > Cardiidae > Fragum > Fragum whitleyi. The sequence continues at coordinate 74,800,605 of OX411543.1, forward strand.
AAGAATAAAAAATATCGTAACTGACAAAGAACTAATGACAAAATAATAACAAAAAATGTATTTCTTTAAAAAATACAACAACAAAAAAAACCCAAAAAACCCCGAAAAACAGCATTATGTTAGTGATCACAATGATTATAATATGTGTCTCTGTCGGGAATTGAACTCGATCCAACAAGTTATAAGTGTGCCGGAAGGCGTCCGTAACCAATGTTCTATCGCGCCTTTGTGAGAGTATGTGAAATAATATAAGTAAAAAGGTTTGGGAAATTGAGTTACGCTACGGGAATACTCGAGCAATAACGGAAGTTAATGAGTGCCAGTTCATTTTAGATAAATAATAGCAAAGCATTAGCCCTCCAAGCAGTGCTCTTTTCATTAAAAAAGTAAGGGTTTTAAGCATGAATAAGGCAATATTTGGGAATGAAAGGTCAGAGTAGAAGGCCAAAGATCTGAAGTGTAGATTTTAGACTTAGATTTTAGAGAATTTGTTATAAATGAAATATTTCAATACTCAAATATTGTTCCGTCCTGACTGCATTCAGGCCTTTCAGGCCTTTGATTTTAATAGAACACACAGTGGGCACCACCCCTCACAGTGGGCACCACCCCCTTAGCCATCTTGGACGCCCTATATAAAAAAACAAAACGTAGTAGAATCATTTTTGCATCATTGTTTTGGAAACTTGAAATTTGAAAGCTCTCGATAAAAAATGAAGGTACGTTCATGTCGGGTAGACCTACTTTAAATTTCATAGGGTCAACACTTTCGCTATTTTAAAGTTTTGTGTTATTTTTCTTTTCGTCGTCAGTTTACTGAATGTCCTTAACTTTTTAGACACAGCTTGATCAAGCCACTGAAGACTGGGGTGTACAAGTTGAACGGGTTGAAATGTATGTATCGATTTTTTTGAAAATTTGTGTGGAAATATTGAAAAACTGAGTGTTTTTATTTAATATTTATTCTGTTCCCTTCGGAATAATTTTGTGATATTGTTTTTAACCTTCTATTTTCAAATAGCCCCATTGTGTGAAACTATTTTTGAGCCAGCGGCAACGTGTTATATGCCCATTTGCTTGATGTTTTGCTAAATTTGAATGGTTGTAAAATTTTCTGCTCATGTTGGGCGCTTTAAATAGCAAATAAAGAATTTGTATTGTTTTGTATTGGTTGTCTTATAGGGAATTCTCATAAAACTTTTTTTCCTAAGACAATTTTGATGAAGAGGAAATATTAGAATAAATATTTATTTTAATTTTACAGTAAAGATGTTCGCCTTCCAGTACAGATGCAACGAGCAATGGCTGCAGAAGCCGAATCTACACGGGAGGCTAGAGCTAAGGTACAGTTAACAATACCGTGAAATTGACATGCATCTAGATCAAAACCATTCCAAATCACTCGCTAAGCGCTCCATTCTCTCATTCCAAACATTGCGATATAAGCTTGCCTCCCATTAAATTCATTCAAAACTCGCTCCACATGCTCATCCAATTTCATTCCAAAACCATTCCAAAATCATTCGTCTTGTCAATTTCACCATGTTGTCAACAGATGAAAGGATATCTGCATTTCGAAAGCATATAAATATTTTACATCACATTGACACTTCAATTTAGCGTAACATTTGCGTTTCTGGCGTCATTCTTATAAAACACAGAAAGATCTCGACCTCACAGTTTTTTCTTGAATTGTATGACTAATGAAGCATATAAACAAATTTATCTTATAACTATGCAAATATCCGTGTGATAACATCCCATATGATATTTTTTATGATATCACATTGTTATTTTTAGAACAATGATATTATACGGTTATTTTTAGAAACTTGCATTTCAGTTAGAAACATCGACGAAAAAAGACAAATAGAGGTTATAAGATAAATATAATAAGTACTTAGTGTATTGTATGAAAAAAATATCTAACTCGGTTGGCAGAGCCTCGACAATTTTCAATTCTCCCAACCTCGTTAGATATTTTATTTCATATAATACACTAAGTATGTATTATATATGTCACTTAGATAAATCTATAAAATATTACGTAACAACTTACATCTAACATATATGACGCAGTTTTATATTATTTTACCTAAAAACAACCTCAAACAACGTTACATAATACTGTTGCGAAAACTGACTCTCATTATCTTTCACAAATTCTTAAACGACCAACACATCGTAACTACTGCTTTGATCATTATTATTATTATGCTTACAGTTAGTTACATCGTGAAATTGAAATTTACCTCAATCAAAAGCATTCTAAATCGCTCACTTAGCGCTCCAATCATTCATTCCAAACACTCACTCAAACCATTCAAAAACGATCAAACCATTTGAAAAATATAGAATCAACAACGTCATTCAAAATAAATTTTGATAGAGAAAAATCGCGATTTCACTGACAGATTTCAAATTGTAAGCGCCTCATAGGTTCTTGAAGAAATAGGAAGCTTTGTATAGAACTTGTTTGTATATTTTATTAAAGGGAGGTATTCAATACCGCTAATTTTGTTCTTCCCGAACAAAATTTGCGATAAAGGATTACCTCCCGTAAAATTCACTCAAAACTCGTTCCACACACTCATTCTATTTCATTCTTAAATCATTCCAAAATCATTCACCTTGTCAATTTCATGATGCTGTTAACTGTATTATCATTATTTTAATCATAATTTAATTCTATTTGTGTTCACCAAGATTCGTGCATTCTGATTGGCCGAAAACTTGGTCTCATTACTTCTCGAAACAATACAATTTCGCAGTTTTTTAAGCTTCCATGGAAAGTAATCCCATAAACAATACTCGAAATTGAGGGAAAATCTCTATGTTTTTACTTCTAGAAATAAAATTTTAAGATACGAAGAGACTTTGTATTGATTTCATGGAGGTACGAAACTAAAAAACCTAATCACTCATGTACGAATCCGCTTCGGGTATTTAGGCTTTAATATCATACCTCAATGAAATCAGCTCATACTCTCTTCATTTCTTAAATAATTTGCACATGATTCCATTTCAGGTAATCGCCGCTCAAGGGGAGATGAACGCCGCCAGGAGTTTGAAGGAGGCAGCTGACGTCATGTCGGAATCACCAACAACGTTACAGTTACGTTATCTACAGACGTTACATTCTGTCGCTGAGGAGAAAAATTCAACGATCATTTTCCCGTTACCAATGAACTTTCCTGGGTTTTCAAAGACGAATGCGCCGATTATGAGCGGTGAAACGACGGATTTCTGAGACAGGAAAAGTAAAAAGATTACGTACATGAAATTGAAGTGAGAACTTGTGTTATTAACCATTTGGTGCTCTGAAGCTACAATATATTTCACAGTGATCTCTTGGACACTAGCCCTGATATCTTATATAATTCGTGTCCTAAATAGCCATGCATAAAAGTAAGAACATGTGAAGTGATCATTAAAAAAGGGGAACTTTTCAAAGTTTGTATATGTATATGGATGTGTTCGAGACAAAAATGACCTCTAAGTTATAAACAGTCAATTGTTTTTTTCTTACAGCGTCTCCCCTTTTTTGGATTGACAAGCTGTCATGCATGTTGCATGACAGTCTCGAAATCTAACAAGAAATACCTTAGTTTCAAATTATACGGGCATTTTATTGCTTGTTTATTGCTTGTTTTTATCATAATACTCAAATAAACCTTTTTTCATCTATTTGATAACCGAATTAATCTAAACATACTTTATACATGCAAGAGCATTCAAATTGCATTGCTGTATGATATTTCTTTTTAATTAAACTAGTCAAAATTATGGATCGAGAGTTGCCTCCTTCTTTTTCACCCTAAAGCAGTATGAATACGCATTTGTACCAATTTACAGTTAACAACATCGAGAAATTGACAATCATTCCGATCAAAATTATGCTTAACTACTCACTCAGCACTCAATTCGTGACATTAAAAAACTCAATCAAATCACTGAAAACGCCCCGAAATTGTTTAAAAACACTTCAGAAATTATTCAAAGTGCCACCTTTTCATGCATTCATGTCGATTATATAATTGCAAAATATTTTTTGGCTGCTGAAGCGTCCTTTTGGACTTAGACTGATCTAAAGTATTGAGAAATCAGAGCTAAATTCAACGAGATAAAGATATTTTCTTATCAGCTTAAATTCTCTGACTGGTTGAACCTTTTTGTCATGCTGAACGCAGGATCAGGCTTTTTGCTTTATTCGAAACTTTATCATCTTACAGAATACGCAGTTTCAAAATAAGAAACATTTTTGTTGTGTTGTATCAATCAAACCTGATTGTAATAATGGGATCTAGTTGCGAGTAAAAGCATTTTGTGTAGCCGTCCAACATGACAATATGAAAACTTTTGCCAAGCTTTCAAGATAGACGTTGTCTTTAGAAGTTAGACTGGAACACCTTCAATATCCTAAACGCGTTGGTTGTGCCAATAGAAAATTTATAATGGGAGACAAATATATCGGATAAATGTAAAATATTGTATTATTTATCTCCCTTGCCTTATTAAAAATGCCAAACCTTCTGACAATAATTTGCACCTTGCAGGTCAGTAAAGTTCAAAAGATAAATGAAGGATAAAACATCGTCAATATCAGTAAAAAAATCCATTAAACAGTCGAGGGGAAAAGAACGAAAATTGAAGGGAAGATGAATCTACATCATTTATTTATAAAATTGTGTCCCGTCACACGATTAAGGAACAATCTAGAAACACCGTAAAACAAAGGCCTAAGGAAGAGATTGATCCCAGCGTATCTAAACGAGCCGTCTCACTTTTAAAGTAATGCTTAATGAAAGTACACTAAGTTGGAATAGTCTGAATTCAGAACATTTTGTAAAAGCGAACAAGTTCGATCGTGCTCAGACCGCGATCACAGATCGTAATTTTTGTATCACGGTCACGTTTGTTTGTTTGTTTGGTTTTGTTGTTGTTGTTTTGAGACATGCAGCGCTTGAAGTGACCATGGAAACTCCGTAAAATAAATATTTTAAAAAGGAATGGATCATGAACAGGTAAACAGGATAGGAAATAGTTACATAGGAGGGTAGAATTACCTTCTAGATATAGAAGATATTCGCTTCAAACGTTTCGACCCTGGTCAGTATGCGCAGATGGCGCAGTCCAAGAAGAATCGATATTTGACGAGACATATTTTTACTTTTTTGTGTTTCGGGTACGGATCTTTGAGAAAATTTGCCTTGTCAGGATTCGCGACATTAAATGCGTCCGAAAGCCGTCTCTTATGCATGTCAAGGATGTTTGAAGGAAACTACAAAATAAAATCACTGTCCAATTTCCCAATGCTTTTGCTTTGTATAAACAACTTCATGCTTTATACACATTTTTCTGGAGGGTTCTAATCAAGTCACCTTCCTTGTTCTTATATGACAACGCCTGAATACATGAAAGTTCACTCTCTGAGAAAGCATGGAAGGATGAACGGGAAGTAACTCTTCCATTGATTGTTTTGCCTTATTTGGGGTTGAACGCCGCTTTCAACATTACTGCAGTTATATCGTTGGGGCTGATCACCTACCCATGGCTACCTGTTATATCTCACACCAGTACAGCCACAACATTTCATCCGAGCCACCGGGTGCCGATTAAACTTAGGTGTACTTCTTAGCATTCACCGATTAGTATACAAATCGAGTGGTCAGTGCAACACTATTGTAAGTGCCTATAAATATATAGGCACTTACAATAGTCTTGCGCCAACCCCTCAAAAAGACTTGTGTCAAATTGGCTTCTTGCAATTGTCGTATGAAAGTTGGTCGAAACGGGGTTTGAACTCACGGCCCAAGAATTGATAGACCTAGGCCTCACTATTACATGACAGTTCACTGTCCGAGAGAGCATGGAAAGATGTAGGGAAGTAACCCTTTGTAGAGAAACACTCACGTAGACAATGCACGTCATGTCCGAATATATGTAATGTTATCGGATGATATCTTAAGATTTTTAGCCAACTGTCAGACATACGAATCACATGGTTCACGGAACTTACAATCTGGCCTTGCCACTCAATGTCAAAAGTAATCATCAGAAAATTATATTTCTTTTTTGCCATTTCAAAAGGGAACATATATGCCCGATATTATACAACCTTTTTCTTACTAAACCGAGAATTTATTCAATCTTAAGAATTTGATTATTTCTAATATTTTACTAAAATACAAAGCTCTTCTTTCTAGAATTGAAAGAAATGTCAATTTCTCTGCTGATTACGAAAAAAAATGTTTGTTTTCCCTCAGACACAGAAAATTATTTAGGTCGAGTATTTGAATAAAGAGCCGGACTCTGCATAGCTAGTATAGATTGTTTGGCCAGAACTCGAAGTTTATACTACCTAGTTGTTTGTTCATCTAAATGACCGAATCCTATGACAGGTCATCAAAGTAGACCTATTATATTGTAGTGTTATAGGAGACCACTTTCACCACTGTTCTGCATAGCTTCGTTGGTTTAAATTCAATGTCTTACACCTGCGTCAGGGAAGATCTTCTTTGGCTCAATGCTTAGCGCATTTGACTTGTAAACCAATTATTTGAATTTTGTTGTCCGCGTGGGTTCGACACCGGCTCACGTCGGATATTTTCCGCTATGCTTTAGTTGAGGACAGTTAGTACGTAACAGTGGTTTTATGGAAGAGGTACCACATTAGAAACAGTTTCGACCGCTGTCGGCATTCTTTGCTCATTTTACTTCAATAGACGGGTAACGGTCATAATAAATCACATGACACAAAGATGTCGTTATCTTTTTCCAACAATTCTGTAAACCCTAGGCCGATTTGAAATAGGGTTGCAGCAGAGGTTATTAAAAGACAGGAATTTCCTCGGTGTGGCATATCTTTGAAAAAAAAAAAAAACCTACCAATGAAAAAGTTATTGACGACCAATTAAAATTTACTTGGTCGTCAATATGTTTTTTTCATACATTAGGAGCTGATTATTAAAGATCTTAAATGACCACCGAGCCCCTCACATTTTCCCACCCTTTCTGTTTAAAACTGAATTTTAATTGGTAACATATGAACAAAATTGTTGAGGAAATGTTGAAATTGTTGTGTCTGGTGATTCTGAGTCGTGTACATGAAGGATTAACTGTTGGCTACGTCATCAAATATTCGAAAAGTTGGTCATTTAATTTGTACTTTTTTGCAAAAAGCTAAAGCGGTTGAGTCAAAATCAATGCATTTGTGTAATAATTCTATAATTAAACCTGTAGAGAAGGTCTTTTGTATTCAGCAAACAGCCTGCATTAATCGAGTACCTACTGAGTTCTGAAAAGTAGTTATTACTCTGAAATTACCTTGTATTATCAGGCACCTGCCTTGAGTAGGCACCCTAGGCGCTCTCTCGACAAATAATAATTAAACTATATATGAATCTATTCCGCGTTTACAAACAGTATCATTAGGGTTTTTTTTGTCTTACATCTCAATGAAAACAAAGAAATATCTCCATCTTTTAAAATACAGACCTGGACAATTCTTAACGCTGCGTACAAAAAGTGAAAGGTCATCGTAAGTGGGCGATCAGAATGTCGTTAATACACCTGTATTTACGACAATTTTGTCGACCGTCGACGTTATATTAGTTGGTGCCATCAACACTCGTCCTTGGTGATTCTATTCTATAGGAATCCGAACGGACGCAACGCAACACTTTCGTCAGTAAATACTGTCTGTACATAGGATTAAACACAAAGTATATTATTGGATTAATAACGCTGTTGGCAAGGACGGAACTAATGGCGAACCTGTACCAGGCGCTCAGTTCATATTCCACCTTCGTTCCTTTCAGTTTGATCAGAGTCGCTATGAAATATGGCACAAAACAAACCAAGAGACCCACGGACACTGTTAACATCATTAATGTTGTAGAGCGCTCCGATTTGCTGATCATCTGAGTGAATTGGAAGCTTGATCTTTGACTTCCGCCAGATGACGTGGTGGGGTGTTTTCCGGCGTTATTTATAGGAACGGTTGATCCGCTTGGCGAAGAGCTCCGCTGTTTCCTTTCTTTAGCACTCGGAGTGTGTAATATACCCGCCATTTTCTTTTTGTGCTTATATAGACTACGGATAATATTAACGTAAGTGGCGACGAGAATTAAAAATATCACCGTCACTATGATAACGTCAATTATGTGGGATGCCGTCACAAATATTTTCAAAGAGTCTTTCCGCGTATTCATGCAAATACGTCCTTTAGCTGTCAAACCAGATATTGTGACATTCACCGCGAAGCTATCGTACGTCCAAAAGTCACGTGACGAGATAATTCCGGAAGTCACTAGTAATGTAATAAATATCCTGATAGCAGTGTTAGAAGTGAACTGTTTCTTAAAAGGTCGACATATTTTCTTGTATCTGTCAACCGCTATGGCACAGAGAATAGACACGGACAACAGGATGCCCCAATGGTAGATGAAATACGACGCTTTGCAAAAGAAATGGTTTGTATACACAGAAATGTTAACAAACAGCTGAGCCACGTAAAGAAATATCAGAAAGCAGACGACAAGATCCACAACCGCCAAAATTGTTATGAATAATTCAGTGGATGTCTTTTTCTTCTTATTTCCAAAGTAAAAGGCGCTTGTGATGTTTCCACAGATTCCGACAATGGCCAAAACAAACAGAAACACGATCACTGGAATGTACGCGTTTAGCAAATGGTGTGAGATCTTATTTATGTTCTCGTTGTTTTCTACCGTCTCGTTGTGACGTAGGTGATGAAGTGAATCTTGCATCATGTTCGGATTCTTACCTCATGAGCCTGAAATAAAATAATCTGATAAGAAAAGAAATTTTGCTCCTGAATGAATGGGGGTGGGATATTTTTCCATTTCATTTTTTTAAATCTTCACATCCTTAATCCTGCACGATAAAATGGTTTTGCACGGTACTTAAATGATATCAACCTTTACATGATTTCATAATCACTCAACAGAACAAACCTAATAAAGATTCGTAATCAGGAATCTCGGTGCTTTTAAAAATGCCACATACGCCGTTTATAGTTATATTCTTGGTTTCTGATATTTCATAATTTGTCTAATTCTGACATGAATTAACCCTTTGCTGTTTAATCCCTGCTTTTTACGTGTCAGTGATTTTATGATTGAGAAAACATTGTGAAAAAAAGAAGAAATTGCTTCTGACAAGCAATTTCTTCTTTTTCCACACTATTTTCTACCCTACTGAATGGTTATTTTCAAAAAATAAATTCACTTTAAATTTTCGTCTGCAAAACCTTTGAATTTGGACAGGTCCAGAATTTTGTAAAACAGGAAAGGGTTAAGTCATAACGATCACATGACTGTCGCTGTCATACATTTCATAAGGGTCTACGAGGGTCTATCAAAAAGTTGATTGAGACTTATTGAGTCATATTTTCTTTGGTTGTTGTCTGACGGTAAATTTAATTATATGATTGGAGACTTGTTTCTTCCTTCTGCAACCCCATGATTCCACCAAAACAAGATGCATATTTATGAATACAGTCCATCTTGCTCGAGTGACCATGTCTATTAAGTGATCATATTCATTACGCGTTTTATAAAATCTCCTTATGGATTTCAAAAGATCTCTAACAGTAGATATTATTGGTCTAAAAAAATATTGTGAATAAATCCTATGTTGTTAAAACTCATTAACAACACATGATTATTTGGCAATTCGCAACAAAATAAATAATCAATTGAACTAAGATTTTCTGGTTTGTAAACAAAAAGTGTACTAAGGGACCATTCTCTAGAACGACCGCTTTTTAGTCGTCCCATAAGTGGTCCCGTAATACACGTTTACAGTACAATGATTTTCGACAGTTTTATCTTTATCAGATAAATGATAAAAAAGATATTGAAAATTTTCCTAGAACTTTTTGATATCCCCTCGCATAATGATTATTTTCATTGATTGAGAAGCTTTTATTTAAGGTAACTGCGGACAGATAACATAGTCGAATTTTCGACTTTCTTAAAATCTCACAAAAATTTCTGAGATTTGTATTTGAAGTGCGAGAGTTAGCGAACGCGCAACGAAAAGGGTCTGAAGCTCGTTCAATTGACGTCGTGACGTCATTAAGGGGCCAACCCCTTTTCGACCCGCCAAAATCAATATTTGCAAATATTTTCTGAATTAATCGGCCGATTTTCACGAAAAAAGTTTCATTTTGAAAGTCCAAGAACGCCCGAGCTATACGTTTAATTTCTGTGCACATTCAAATAGAAAAATAGGCCCGAAACGCTAACTTTTTCGCGAATTTTAAGATTTGACGTTCCTTTTTTCATTTCATTTTTTGTAAATAAGTAGAAATTTCTCAAAATTTCGTCCGGTGACCTATGCTGATTTTTTGTTATTTTGTAGCGAAAAGAATATGCTTTGCATTAATCAAATAAAAATGATATGTCTTCGGGTTAGATTTTTTATTAAATTCGATTTTGTGAAGTTGTTGGAACGATTTTCGTCGGATTCGACGTCGCACTAAAACCATCTGCACTATGCTTATTTGGCGCCAATCTCCGTGCAATAACTTATTCTAAAATATTTGAAATTTAGGTTTATCGTAAAATATAGGATTCAAAAGTATTAAATCTGAATGCGATTTTAAGAAATAAAAAAAATCACTTAAGTTTTATCCATTTAAAAAGACAGCTTTTGTAAACATTTGACGCGACGTTGAAATATCCTCTGATTCGCGTTATCTTCGCGGAATCGAATTTTACATAAAATCTAACCCGAAGACCCATATTTTTTATTTCAAAAATCTTCAGCGGAATGGTTTGGCAGCAACATATCTAAATTTCAGCATAGGTCACCGGACAAATTTTCGAGAGAAAATGCAATATTTCCAGTGACTGTACTCGAAAATAGCAAAGCAGAAGGCATTAACATTTAATACGTTACACTTAATTGTATTTCTTACACTTATATCCTCATATCAATAGAACATAAGATCCGGCGTCTTTAAACGAAGCAAATGTCGTTTTCGGGATGAAAATCGGGTTATTATTTCCGAAAAAAATGGACAATTACTGATTTTGACTCCTAAAAAAGGGGTCGGCCCCTTGATGACGTCATGACGTCAACTCTACGCAATGAAGTTCCTTTTTATGACCGAAATATGAAAGCGGGTACTTGAAAGTATAGTTTTATCGCATTAGGCATGATTTGCAGACAATTTAAAATTTGGACCTAAAATGGCCCTCTATGTGTCCGCAGTTACCTTAAACGACCCTTCGATGACACTTTAAGATAACGTTCAACATTTTTGCATTTTACCAGGTGTTTTCTATGCACCGCAAAAAGCCCGGCAATTACATTCCGTAATTTCTAAGTACCTTCAGCATGCCTTCTACAAAATATTACCGTACTGTATCATACAGATACCTTACTTTCAAATCGTTTCAAATCGTTTGAGACATTCTGATCTCAAGGTATTGGACCCGTAACATTTCGGAAGTAATGACATTTTACAGTGTTATCCGAGGATTCCTAATGATTTTTATTAGGAAACCTCGGGTATCATTTTAAAAGAGCATGAGTTCCGAAATGTTGCGGAACTATTACGGTTCCACTATCATAACCAAGTCTGGTATGTTAATGTGATTGAGGGAGCTTTGGCGGATGTGATATAAAAAAAAAGTTGGCTTCCTTTCTCCATCGCCCAATAATAGAGCATGACCTAAGGATAATTCTGGGGAAGTTTTGATGAATTCTAACAAGTAGCTTCAGGGAAGAAGATTTCTTTTATTTCATCATATGGGACCATTTTTTGGCCGTGGAGCCTATATAACCAACCTGATCAAAATTTAACGAAGGAATCTGAAAGAGCGTTCACTATACTATGTATCATTCTTGTGAGCTTTTGTTGAATGCTGGTCAAATGTTTCAGAGAAGATTATTTTATTATTGAATGATAAGGGACAAGTCTTGACGCGGCAACCCGTAAAGCCCATATCATTAATCCAATCAGAGAATCAACGAAGAAATCTTAAAAAAACATGTCCTCAGCATCTTTCATGAGAAGTTTTGGTGAATTCTGACCAGTTGTTTCAGAGAAGGAGATTTTTTTTTCTATTTCATCAAATGGGACCATTTTCGGGTGACGCGACAGCACGTAGCGATTTTTTTATATGTCAACATATGTGGCTATTTTTACAGTGACATGACAGCCCTTAGAGCCCATGTCATCAGCACAATCAAATCTTAAAGAGAATCTTCTAAGCATAATTCATGTGTAGTTTGGTTGAATTCTAAAAAGTAGTTTCAGAGAAGAAGAATTTTCCATCATATGGGACCATTTTTTCAGTGACGATATTTGTCAATTTTCAATATCTTTTATATTTTTTTAATATAATATAATGCATTGAAAGAACAAGTGTTTTTAATAATCTAAAAGTGGTGCAAGTCGAGTAAATCCGCAATGCAGATGCGGTAGTTCACGTTTTAAAGCCAAAGAACTGTAAATTTCAAGGGCGTAGCTCCCATTACGCACATTACGCAAGTGCGTAATAGAAATAAATCCTCTTTCAAAAAATTTCATTCGTGAATGATCATAACATCGAAACTACAGCTTATTTAAGCTGTAGTTACGATGTTTTGATTATTCATCAACGCTCAAATCATTAAATAGGGGAACGGACGGAGGACATTCATCTTTTGTTACAGTCCACATTTCGACTTTATCCTATATATTCTTTGGTGGTCGCCTTCTGAGTGCGTAAAAAATTCAAATTCCTAGTTACGCCTATGCATTTAACAACATCCTCAAGTTAACACAGTCATGACGCTCACATTTTAAACCCCCCTCTCAGCGCCTAAGTCACTCATTCACGTATCCATTGAAATCATTCAGAAACGTTCAAAAATAATACACAAGAAAATACAAACAACATCAATACGCTACAAAAATCTATGATTTCAGATACTTGCTCGACTTTAAGCGTCTGATTGGTTAGTAAAGAAATAGGTATAGTTAAAAACATTATGAAATTGATAAGATGAATGATTTTGTAGAGATTTCAGAATGAGTGTGATGAATGAGTTTTAGATGAAATTGAAGGGAAGAAATCCAAAACCCCTAATTTTGTTCAGGATGAACAAAATTTGCGGTATTCATTACCTCCCTTTAATAAAATATGCAAACACGTTCTATAAATTGCTTCCTATTTCTTTAAGAACCTATCAGACGCTTACATTCCAATTATGTCAGTGAAATATCGATTTCTTTCTGTTCATATTCATTTCGAATGTAGCGGTTGATTTTATCTTTTTTAGTCATTTTGAGCGTTTTTGAGCGGTTCGAGTGAGTGTTTGGTGAGGAATGGAGCACTGAGTGAGTAATTAAGAATGGTTTTATTTGAGATGAATGTCAATTTCAAGATGCACGTAGCCGTATTCAATTATAAAATTTGGATGTATGTTTTATCAAGGGAGGTGATACAAATCGCTATTCAGTATAATCTCCCTTCAATTTCATTGAAACCTCATTCCTCCCGCTCATTCAATGTATTTTCAAGTTCATTCAAAATAATTCTCGTGATTCAATTTCACGATGTTTTTAACTGTACAAGATGAGAATACTAGTAACCATGACTGGCCACTTTGAGATAATGAAGTATGTCAGGTACATTCAAGTACTGAACTTATCTACCCAACCCATCTTATTGTCCATCACCCTTACTGAGAGAAGCATGTAATCATGGAAAGTGCGAACGTAAGGGAAATGCTAGTCCTTCCATGTAAATGAACAACTGCTCTTGATAATCAAATAATTGCAATCCAATACAATCAAGAATTTTGATTGGTTTAAATCGCATCACGTTGGGAAATCCGTTGCACTTAATTTCTGTATAAAATCCAATTAGTATTTCTGGAAGAAAAAAACTGCCCTGCGTTCAGGATGTCAAAACAGCGTAAACAGTTTGCCAATTATACCCTGCTTTGCACCTGCACTTTCGTGCAAAGCGGGGTATAATTGGCTAGCTGTTTGCGCTGTTTTGATATCCTGAACGCAGGGCTGACCTTCGATCTGCAAGGCCAGTGTTGTCAGTTGACAACAGTGACCTATAAATCATAGAGGCCCTAGACTTAAAATAAAATTAATTTCACTAAAAATTCTGATTTACGAACCCTATTCGTGACACTTTATCATGTATATGATATTTAATAACGTGCCTATTTTGATCCACGAAATACATTTCAAAGCGAATTGGTTGAGTCACTTTACATAAAAAGACATCGTCAATAAGCTAGAGATCCGTAATCCGAGTATTCAACAAATCCTCATAAAACTTGAATGGCAAATCCGAATGAACGTATGTTTGGGTTAACCCAACCATTCAAGTAACCACCAACTTCCCCGTTCTTTATATCCAAATTTAAACCAACTCACTTTAATTTTCATAAAACTGTTATTGAAACTCCCCCTTTTTTAGTATAATACGATAAAGTAAAGAGCGCTCATTTCCATCGTGGTCCTTACTTATACCAGTTCTCATCATGTACATAACCAATTTCATAGATCGACGGATTGGTGCCGTGTTTGTAAAGACTCTTGTCAAAATATACTACTCGCCTCGAGTGGGACTCGAACTCGGGTAAATTTCAATTTGAGCGCGTTAACCATTGTTTGGAGAATGTTTTGTAACAATTGTTAGAAACGCTGCTTACTTCGGCTTATTTTCTTCATCTCTCTCTCTCTCTCTCTCTCTCTCTCTCTCTCTCTCTCTCTCTCTCTCTCTCTCTCTCTCTCTCTCTCTCTCTCACTCTCTCTCTCTGTCTCTCTCTCCCCCCTCTCTCTCTCTCTCTCTTTTGCGTCATGCAAGTTTTTGTATGTAGTTTAACGCAGCTTAAATAGTATTGCAGTTATATCGCTGAGGCTGGTGCACCTAGCCAATACAACCTCAACACGCCAGTGGCTGACTCCACTGATATGAATTTCTTTTCATTCGCCTATTGGTGGCAGACAATATGTTTGTTTGTTTGAATATAGCTTACGACGCTTTCAACAATCTTTCATTTTCGTCGCGGCGGCTAGAGCACCTAACAATGGATTCCTGGTATTTCTCACACCAGTACTACCATTACATCCTTTCCTAGCCTCCAGTTGCCATCCCACATAGGTTTACGATTATCATCCCATTGTCGGGAGAAAAATAGTCGGAAAGGATGAGTGCCGCCGTCGGGGGAGGTGAAAGACAAACGACTTAAGTCACTATGACTAGTTTCAGGTGTCAGATGAAAGTATGCTTTTTTTTTTAAGTAACACCTGCCCTGAGTTAGGGATGTCAAAACGGCGTAAACAGTTTGGTTTGCCATTTATACTCTGCTTTACACGTGTACTTCGTGCACTTGCGTGTAAAGCGGGGTATAATTGGCTGACTGTTTGCGCCGTTTTGATATCCCGAACGCAGGGCTGTTTCGCGCTGAGCCTTCAGGTTTATTTGATTGGTCAATCTTTTTCTACTGACAGCGTGGAAATGTTAGATGTTGATAAGCAATACACTATTTTTCAGACTTTCTATGTTGTTGTTGTTGTTGTCTTTGATTTATTGTGTTAATTTCGAAGGGTAGTGAATATTCTATCTTATAATACTGCATTGTCATCAGAAACGAGGACTTTTGTATGGTGACCACAGGCAACTGTTTTCCAATTATTAATCGTCTTATCCTGACGAAAATGGATTTAAACAACTATGCCTGATGGTGACTGAGTCCTCGGCAGAGACAACAAAACCGAAAAATGTTCGAGATCACGATTTTATCGAAGTTTTTTCTCGTAGATATATAGGATCTGTCATGAGATTTTGTTTGAGAAAAGCTTATCTATAATGAGTGTAGAATAGCAATTTTTAAACGAGCCCAGGCGAGCTTTTTAACTTTTTCTAATTCTAGACGAGGTTAAGATCGGTTTGAGTAAAAGAGATTAACAGTTTCCTTTTCTCAAATCTATTTAGACACCAGTTTTGTACGTTAAACCCCTTCATTTGGAAAGCACTTATAAATATGATCCAGTGTGTGACATTTCCAGCAATTTCAGATGTACGCAAACCAAAGACTTTGGCCAGTCTGTGCATCCGCACAGTATGACCAGAGTCTTAACTACGCTATTTGTAGATAGACAAGGAAGAGATTCTGCAGACAGCAAGGCAAACTTCTTATTACACTATGTAACTGTCTGTACTGCTATACGTTTGCACCTCACGCAGATGTCAAATTCTTGGAAATGTCATGTACAGGCTCATATAACGTCGTGGTGATGACATTTAGTAACGTTTTCCTACACAAGAATAAGTCAGGGGTGTCTCCGATGGCTGTACGTTATAGAAGACTACAAGGGGTCTATTTGAGAAAGGGAGATTTCTAATATTTTTCCAAAAATTTCAAATGATTATCAGGCCATAGCCCACAAGTTATATGAAATAAAGATGGCTGTTTTTGCAGTTCATAAAAAAATTATTTTTACCTTTTTCCATTGTGATTTAAAAAAACAACGAATGAGTATATGATGATATTATAAATTAAGCGGATTGATTTTGTATAGCCTTTGGTGAATGAATGAATGAACAGTGGGCTAACAAAGTTCTCTGTAATGCATTTTTTTTTCTTTTTTTTTCAAAATACATACGTGTTACTTGCTCTGTTACAGTATATGACGGGATGTGGCTGACAAATAAAGCAAAAAATACAAGAACGATAATTTCTTAGGATCATCTTACCTGTCACTTTTGATAATCCCTTTCATACCATCTTCATAACAACTTTCGTAACAAATATACCGGTGCATTGATATCCGACACACATTACCTGATAACTTATACCGGTGTTATATTGAGAAGGATATTTATACACACACGGCATTCATAAAATACACGGGAATCTGAATGGATAACCATCTGTTACAATCTAGGTGAAGATTACAATGAAAATATTACCTGAAGATATCGGCGATCTTATGAAATAAAATATGCCATCATTTTTCTGCCGGACTAACATTACTGATAACTTATACAGTTAACAACATCGTGAAATTGACAAGGTGAATGATTTTGGAGAGCTTGGAATGAATTTGAATGAGTGTGTGGAGCGAGTTTTGAGTGAAATTAAAGGGTGGTAATCCAATGCCGCTAATTTTGCTCAGAATGAACGAAATAAGCGATATGTATTACCTTCCGTTAATAAAATATGCATACAAGTTCTATAAAAAGCTTCCTATTTATTTGAGAACCGACCAGACGCTTACAAATTCAATTATTCTGCTGGAATCGCGACTTTTTTTTCTATCTATATTTATTTTGAATTGATTTGTTCATTTTATCTTTTAAGTCATTTTGGAGCGTTTTTGATCGATTTGAATGAGTACTTGGAATGAATGAACGGAGCGCTGAGTGAGTGATTTAGAATGGTTTTGATTGAGATGAATGTCAATTTTACGATGTATCACCGGTATCACATAGAGAACGTTTTTGGTCTGGTTTAGTAGGCCATAGGAAACAAGCCTGTATCCTGGAAATTGCCAAGGAAAAAGATAATCGTGTCAAAAACCGAACAACGTGTGTACTACGCTGCTTTTTTTTCTCCTCATGCGGGCGCAAAAGTAGGTCTAGTATACGTCATCCACTTTTGTGCGACAAGTATGGTGTGTATGATCAACGCAGTGCTTGCATATCACCGCGCTGTGCTAAAATCAAAATACTAATAGTACTGAAGGCGAGGGAACTGAAAAGACGAACCAACACACGAGGTCGATTTTCTGGAATATAACCTTGATTATTCACCTTGTCCTCATCATGTATACCAGATATTTTCTAACTTATCACTGCCAAAATCACTGCTGTTTTAAAGATACTTAGCTTTTATATTTGATCTTGACGGATGACCTTGCTAAAAGGGAAGAGGAAAATATGCTGCTAATTAACACTTTCTACTTTCTCCTTAATATTATCTACCCTTTCTGCTATAAAATTCTACTAATTTGCCCACATATTGTATGTAATCTACAATTACTTAAAATTTGGACCTGTCTAAACATTTGTTGTCTTGAAATGGATGAATGTAAATTAGAAAAAAAAATATTTGTCCCATCCTTAAACCCTTAAACAGACGATAAAATTTTAGACTGGGCCAACTTGGAACAGGTTGCGGGCAATAAATTAACTCTCGCTGACTGTATTATTTAAAAAATAGACCACCAATCTAACTATTAGGGACAAAGTCATATGGAAATCGGCATCGATTCTAGTTTACCAGAATCCCTGTAAACCGAATGACCTCGGTTTCGACCCTGGTGACGTCATTTTAATCTTTTAACCTCGATACTGCTGATCCTGGGTCAGGCTGGTGTATCTATGGTTTCAAAATGGTGTTGAAAAGTAGTACCAAACAGTTCGAATATAAAAAAAATCGGGGTGACTTTATTTTCATCAAATTTACTCTTATTTTGTTTGATAGTATGTTTTACAAAAGTTTATCACATTTATTGATACGATAAAGATCTCCCACGTGTAAGCCCGATCTTATAACGGTATCATTTTATCACGTTGACTTCTATCAGTAGAGAACTCCGTTTCCATTGATGTCTTCTCTGCGCACGCACATTTTAAATTATGACAATCGAACTGTCATATGCACTTCCCCTAAGTATCACTCAGATAGCGGGGAGTGCAGCCCTGGGTTCCTGATCACAAAACGGTGAAATCAGTTAGCCAATTAAACCCCGCTTTGCACGTAAGTACACGTGGAAAGCGGGGTAATATTGGCAAAGTGTTTGCACTGTTTTGTGATCCTGAACGCAGGGATAATTTCTGTCTGGGAATGCGATACTATTTCTAGACTGGTCGCATCAGAACGTGCAAGACAGAGGGCTACCTGTTTGAGACCAGTCCAAAATCGGCTAGTATAGCATATTCTGCTAGTTGACAGCTTGGCCAGTCTACGCCTGGGTAGGATCAAAGTGAACAAGGCGAAATTAACGGTTTTTGGGATTAATTCGAAATGAATTTGACTGAGTTGGATGATAGACTTTGAATAAAAAGGGAAGTATATACATTGCACGTTAGGCAAATTCTTTTCAAATTACATCCGCCCTCATTTGTCGTCTGTTAACCTCTTTAAAATTTTAACCTTTCTCAAATTTTGGAGAACGAAAAAGGGTTAATCAAAATTGAAAATGGATATGGACTAAGAGTTGCCTGCTGTGCGATATATTCTCATTTTTTACCTGTATCGCTTGACTTTAAAGGTGAACATTGATTTATATGCACCCGAATTTGCATTTAGGTGTTCATTTTATGGCGAGACAGTAAGCAAAACTTGAATGGATTTTTTCATCGACAAAAAAAGCTACTCCGCTTAAATTTTGCAGTATACATGTATGATAGCCTATTTTATTCACGAGTTTTTTTTTTTCTAATTTAGAAAAAAATATTTTTTTTTTTTGCGAGAAAATGCATGTAATACTTGCAAGAGGCAGTCAAACATTTTCCATCAGTGAACTGTCACGCGAAAAGGGACATATTTTGGTAGTGCGTAAAGTGAGCACCCTATCCAGACTGCGCGGACTGCGCCGACTGACTAGGGTCGAAACTTTTCGCACTGTACTCATTTTTCTGAAACAAGAATAACCAATCTTCCATCCCTTGAAAGAATATTTGAAATGCGATCTCTGACTGGCCTGTACTAGTACCAAAATTTTTATCAAATATTTATTTACGGAGTTCCCAAATGGTCTCTATTCGCGTGACGAGTCACATATAATTATTGTCTCTATATTCAGGATGTATTGGCCAATTAGGAACACCTCGGAGGCCCACTGGTATCGGCGCTCGACTCGTAACTTGAGGGTGCATAGTTCGAACCCCGCCAGGGTGTGTAAATTAGTAGAACACTAAATAGCCAAACCCAGTCAAAACAGATAACTAGTATGGAGTGGGTTTGACCCACTGCCTCTTTCTCAGGGACGTGACTACATTCGAACATTCGAATTCGAGGGTGACTCTATTATCTTAGAATAAATAGAAAAAATGAATAATAAAAAAAAAATAGAGAATGCCGTATACCGAAACGTTGGTACTTAAAAGAATAATTCGAAATATACGTGTTGTTGTAGTTATTTTGAAAATTATCTTAGACAAAAAAGAAATAAATATTCGGAACACCACTCGGCAAATCTCACGATTAACCTCGGATGTACATAGACGGATTTTTTTATAAAAAACTTACGAGAAACCCTTGGAAAAACTCGATGACGTCAGTTAAAAAGGCGTAAGCCCTCGAAACTTTGTGTGAAAACATTCGAAGTCGCCAACGCTACTAGTTCAAGTCACTGACATGAAACAATCGTATCCTTATGTAAATATCTTAAGATTTTTAGATCATGGCTGAAAAAATCTTAATTTTTGAGAATGATTCGTCATTCTCAAAATTAAGATTTTTCAGCCGTTATTTACTGTAGAAGATACAAATCTACAGCGCTAGTTTTCCTTTCACTGTTTCCGCCTAACAAAATGTACGATTTTGTTACATTCCCTTCCGCTTTACATACATACGAGGTCTGTTGCAGTTTACGAAAATGGCCGACTGATGTTCCGAGTGGGTTACCTCCCTCATTACAGATTGAGATTACCGTTCTTTACTATAAACCCCGGTTGGTAAGGCATTGGACTCCGATTCATGGGATCACCGTTCCTATTCCCGGCGGCGACACACATTCTTGGCGACATTTTCCCCACACTAATGCGTTGATGATCGAAAACCTATGTTGGATAAGCAACTTGTGGCTCGGAAAGGATGCAGAGATAGTACTAGTACTGTATTGGTTAGAGAAATGCAAGGAATCTATGGTTAGGCGCTCCAGAAGCCACAACCTGAATAACAAAACAACTCATCACAACACAACACACGCACACACACAGCCGCGTTAAACCACATGGCATCAACACCATAGTCGTATATCCGGTACAGTGTAGTAAAATAGTGTCCGGTGTGGAACCATACAAGATGGCGGACGTAAACAACAATAAGTATAAGTACATTTTCAATCGCAAACTACAGATTGATTTCACTGATGGCGTTTAACAATAGATATTACAACCAACTTATAATGTCCGATTTTCGTGTTTTTCCGTTGTTCTCTTGTGATGCTAACTACACAACTTGGATTCAACGATAAAGTTGGGTGATGAGCAAAAAACGAAATTGAAGCGGTGATCCCAAGATTTATTCCAGAATATTGGATTCATTACAAATAAAATCACCAATGTCCCACGACCTATCGTAAGCTCAAATCCCCACAAACCGTCCCAAATTTTGACAGCTCATCTAAAAGCATTGTGGAAAGTGATATTTTTAGTTTTTGTAAATGGACAACGGTCCAGGGTAGCAACAGACCGTTTTCTCCTTGGTACAGTAGAGATACAAAGGTTTTGAGAACATTTTGAACCAGTGTATATGCATTTTTTGAAACTGTGAAGACACATGGTTTGGGACCGTTTAGAACAAGCACGACGTTAGTAAATAATGACATAAATGCCGTCATGTTTTGAGAGTAGTCGGATTATTATTTCGTTTAATTACTGACAAGTCACAACCAAATAATGGTTTCCCTCTTGACACGCAATTCCAAATACGAGGTGGGTTAAAAAGCATTTTTGGAACGATTTCATCCTGAATGCAGGTTTGAAAGCGTTTCAAAATGATCAACGTAAATTGATAAAAGGGGAAGTATAAAATCATCAGACTGAACACACTTGGATGAATGTCACTGGCGATTATTTTATCAATTCTATTTTTGGTCATACTGCTTATTTAAGTTAGACAAAAACACTTTTTGAAACAATCGCCTGTGATGTATGTACATCCATTTCTTAAATACTGATTAATGGGTTTTCAGATGCAAACCAGAGAGAGGTGCACTTTTGGCGAACATATAACAATTCTCACACAAATTTTGTATTTATAAAATTTTATTTGATAAAAAGAAAGAGTCATTGGTTTGGAATCAAAGTATTGTAAATTACCACAACATTTATATAAGAACGATAATTGTAAGAAACAACTTGTATACTATAAACCGTCACGCGAAAAGGGCACCCTTATATTGCAAAGTAATAGTTCAGTAAAGAACACTATGACATTGGCACCCATTCAACTCAAACGAAATTTATTGCTTTCTCCGTCCTTTCATTCCTAAGTCTCGTTAAAACCATTAAAAAACGCTCTAAAATCACTGAAAAGTTATCAAAGACTTGTTTGACTTTTGAAACGCCGTGAAGTCATGGAAATATATTTCTTAACTCTTTTTTTACTTATGTATATCATGTTAAAGGGAGGTTATGAAAATCGCTTATTTCGTTCAGGTTGAACGAACTGAGCAATATTAATTACAATGAGTTAAATCGTGAAATTGACATTCGCCTTAATCAAAACCATTCTAAATCGCTCACTCAGCACTCCATTCATTTATTCCAAACGCTCACTCAAACAATTCAAAAACGCTCAAACCCGTTGAAAAATATAGAATCAACAGCGTCCTTCAAAATAAATTTGGATAGAGAAAAATCGCGATTTCACTGACGCAATTCAAGTTGTAAGCGTGTAAAAGGTTCTTGAAGAAATAAAAAGCTACCTACAGAACTTGTATGCATATTTCATTAAAGGGAAGTAATCAATATCCTAATATTGTTCATCCTAAGCAAAATTTTCTATATTGGATTACCTCCCATTAAATTCACACAAAACTCGCTCAAAAAATTCATTCAACTTCGTTCCTAAATCATTCCAAAATTATTCACTTTGTGAATTTCACGATGTTGTTAACTGTACCTTCCCATAATTCATTTTAAAACTCGTGCATCACACTCATTCAGCTTCATTCAAAATTAAATCCAAAGTCATTCACCTTATCAAATTCTCGACCTTCATAAATGTATCAACCATAAAGTCAGACTTGTAAGGTTACTCACACTGGCGCAAAGGATTTTGTTCATTTTTTTCCTTGCATTTATTGGTGACTTATCACGCAAAGAGTGGCCATATTGATAGTGCGAAGTTTGATGTCCAGGTCAGACTGTGCAGGAATAACAAATTTTGTTGATTCCCTGAAGGTAGAGTGGCCATGTTATTCCAGTCACGGTCACGCAAAAAAGGACCCAGAATATTAATTTAACGGAGTTCAACTATGGCCCCTTTTCGTTTGACAGGTTGCATATAAAATTCATTAACCTATATCGTTTGGCACATGCAACGATAAAAATCTTAATGAAAATTAAATCATTGTCTAAATCTCTGGTGGCCCCTGTGACGGTTCCATTTAGCATAAATATCATGATTCAATTGACGGATCCAATTTACTCGCGCCTCAAAGATCTTTCATAGGGTTCTGATCTATTCAATTGACGGATCCCATTTACTCGCGCCTCAAAGATCTTTCAAGGTGTTCTGATCTATTCGATTTGACGGATCCCATTTACTCGCGCCTCAAAGATCTTTCAATGGGTTCTTATCTATTACAATTGACGGATCACATTTACTCGCGCCTCAAGGATCTTTCATAGGGTTCTGATCAATTCAATTGACGGGTCCCATTTACTCGCGCCTCAAAGATCTATCAAGGTGTTCTGATCTATTCAATTGACGGGTCCGAATTACTCGCGCCTCAAAGATCTTTCAAGGTGTTCTGATCTATTCAAAAGACGGGTCCCATTTACTCACGCCACAAAGATCTTTCAAGGGGTACTGATCTATTCAATTGACGGATCACATTTACTCGCGCCTCAAAGATCTTTCAAGGGATTCTGATCTATTCAATAGACGGATCACATTTACTCGCACCTCAAAGATTTTCAAGGGGTTCTGGTCTATTCAATTGGCGGATCCCATTTACTCGCGCCTAAAAGATCTTTTTAGGGGTTCTGATCTATTCAATTGACGGATCCCATTTACTCGCGCCACAAAGATCTTTCATGGGGTTCTTATCTATTCAAATAACGGATCCCATTTACTCGCGCCTCAAAGATCTTTCAAGGGGTTCTTATCTATTCAATTGACGGATCACATTTACTCATACCTCAACCACACTTAAAAACCACCCTTACCTTTCTTACGAACTCAATCGTAGACATGTTCTGATCAATTTCTTTCGGTTTCGGATGACCAAGAATCGCTATCATATTTTGACGGTTCGCCGTATAATTTACCAATATGCCGATTGTATTAGGTCTTTTATGTTCTCTTAATCCATGGGATATCCCTCGATCTTGCGATGGTAGTCTTGACTTTTTCATTCTGTAATTATTTTATTTTAGTTGGGACAATCAAGATTGTTACATTCTGAACGGCTGAGAATTTAGTTTAAATCTTAATAATTATTTTCAATCGTGTCTAACAGGTTTTCTGCAAGCTGATAAGCTGAAAAATTAGTTCATTCCTCAATGAAATCATCTTTGAGCACGCAGCTATTTTTATGCTTGTGCGAAATGTAGTCCAACAAGTAATCTGTCTTATTATATATTTTTTTCCATTTTTTGCATTGTAATATTAAATCATACAATATGAAGAGAATGAATGTGAATGCATGTGTACGAAACGAAAAACCTTATCACACTAATGTATAAATCCGCTTTGCGTATTCATACAGTGTGATTAGGTTTTTAGTTTCATACATACATAGAATATAAAAAATAATCTGTTCATTGCTTGAAAGAAACAATTTTAAGTACGTGATAAAGAGTGTTCTGGTCCACTATAGTTGGAAATTCAAACAAGGCCATTCTTCTTAACATAAAATCTATATTGGAACTTCCAACTTAAATTAAGAAAAAACAACTGTTCATAGTCTTCGATCAGTCTGTCACAAAGGTAGATATTATTAAAATTTTAATTATTTTAATTAATCTTTTTAACCCGTAATAGATCCGCATCTTTATCCGGAAGTCATGAACTTTAACAGTGTTAACCGAGGTTTCCTAGTGATGGATCTATTTGGGTTGAAAAAAAGATTAGAGATGACAATGAAATGTAGGTGCAAATTTAAAAAGAAATAATCTCGTGGGAAAGAAAAAAAACACCGAAACGAAAAAGGAGAAATTACATCTTACAAGTAATTTCTTCCTTTTTCGTTATATTTTCTTAAGTGCCAAATCACAGAAAAGTAAGACCCCCGAATCTGTTGAGAAAATCGTTAAAGTATGTCCATTTTTTTTCAAAAAAAAAAAAAAAAAAAAAAAAAACCAAAAACAAAACCAAACTTATTTTGATTTTAAAATAATACTTATTCCTCTCTTTATTTTAAAAGGAATTCACAGATGCTCCTTTCTCGCACAATGGATGATATTTTCAAGTAGAATAATAAGAAACACCATAATGCACAAATTATCAGTTATTATTGCAGGCGGCCGCCTGTGAGCCATCATATAAAGTCAATGCTTGAATTATCGTAGGGTCCTTTTTTGAACCTTCAAGGAATTCGTCGAACGACAGTTTATCGTCATGGTTCTGTAATAGAAGTGATTTATAACGTTACATATGGAATCTGCTTTATTTCTCTCTTTCTCTTAACTCTCTATGATAAATGAAAACATGCCCTAGTACAAGATTTATAACTTAAAATTTAAAGTACAAAAACTTCCAAATCAAAATCTTATTTATATACGAGTAGTCTTAAATAATTATTTTAGATTTTATTTGTTAACAAAAATCATTTCTTGTACTGTGTATAATCTGTTTTCATTTATTGTATAAATTCTATCTGTCTATCTATGGTACAAACATTAGAACAATGTTAGAAATTAATTCGTATATAAAGCAAAGTTAGTGATAAAAAAAAACCATCTCTGATCTAAGTTATAGATTATCTTGCTTAATATATCAAAGCTAGCCACAAAACCGTGATGATCAATTTTTATTATGCGGCCATAATTGAAATTCAAATAAACGCCAATGAACCAACATTTGTCTGTTTCTAGTTAAGGTTTAACTGAATAAAGCAACTGTAATTTTGAGTCAGATGTGCAAATGATTATAAAGGTTACTATTTTTGTTTGTTCGTTTCATCTTCAGAAATAAAAGCTTTGCTTAAGTATCAGCTTTCTGCATTTATCACACAATTTCCAATTCTTATATGCATGAATTTCGGTAATTGTATTATTCTGCTTGATTTATGTTTTACTCGCATTTATATTTTTCTGTCTATGAAAACATACATAGCATATTACTTAAGTATTTTACTTTTGGCAATTTAAACTAACCAGTGTATTCTTAACAACAACAACAACAACAACAACAACAACGATGACGACAACGGCGACAACAACAACAATAAGAAATATACCTTATCCATAACGTCAAATATCTTATTAACCCGCTTGTCTGGTGTATTTTCTTCTTCGGGCAACTTCACCATATTTCCCTGAAAATATCAAAATTGCAGGGTTCAACATTTAGGGGAGTCGTGGAGTCAGAGACTCCTTAATTATTAGGAAGAACAGCTGCCCTGCGTTCAGGGTCACTAAACGATGCGAACAGTTAGCCAAATATTCCCCGCTTTGCACGCAAGTGCACGTGTAAAGCGGGGTAAAATTAGCAAACTGTTTGCACCGTTTTGTGTTTCTGAACGCAGGGATGCATTTTGCAAGTTAGGAGTGCAATGGTCTATTTAATCAGAGATGAAAATTTCGACAAATAATTGAGTACGGCAGTTTACTTTTCAATCCACGTTTATCAAAATTCTTGATCTTCAAAATTCAAAAGATTTTATAGATAACATTTTATTGTTTTTAATGGTAATCTTATAACTGGAAAGAAACTACTTGAGAAAAGAAACGAAATCTTCTTTTCCACAGTATTTTCCATATATAAAACTTAAGATTGATTTCATATGTTAAAAGTCCACTGGACTCCTTATTCACATAAGTTAGTTGCAAATCCTTAAATGTAAACAACTATAGATCCACAAGTTTAAGTGAGGGATGAAAGGTCAATTTCGTCTATACCTGTATAGACAAAATGGACATTTGATCACTTCACTCTAAATTGTGGAACTATACATTGTATTATGAACTGCAGAGTATCGAACGTGATTAGCCTTTCGGTCTATTTTGAAAAAAGGGTTGTGATTCTAGAATATTACTCCCGAGGTGCGAAAAGTATCAGTTCATTACAGTCTGGACACTCGTTTGGAAGAGTGACCAAAATCATCGAGGGACAAAACCTGTCACTCTCTCAAGACTTTTAAAGCTGCTCTTTCACAATTTTTCATAGAAAAATACAAAACTTGTTCTTATATTTGGAAATGTGTGCATTTTTTACGATTAAGAATGGCCTAAGGGCATCGACACTAAAACCAACATATTTCAATAATTTTGTAGCATAAACTGAGCGACTTTAAAAACGCAACAAAGTAAATTTGAAAGTTGAGTACAGAAAAGTAGATTTGGTTTGACTAAATTTAGCTGAAATCATACAAACAAGATGCTCTGTTGAATCGACCTAATCTTGATTTGATTTGACGCTTTGGTTGGTCTCGGCATAGCAATCTACTGTTCACTCTTTATTAGTCATTGCACTTTTCATGGTTGATTGATTTAACAAATTAGAAGTGTGGAGGGTAATCAACGATAGACATTTCAAAAACCGTTAAAAGAAGCGAAATCAACTCACTCGCTTTGCAAAAAATGTTCTCTTAATTGAGTAAGTCAAAAGGGAAAGTGTTCCTTGAAATCGGAACGTCGTTAACGTCGATTAGACTAAAATTATTCATTACTTCGTTCAATATTTAAACATCTGCATGGTAGAACCTTGCCAAAAAGAGTTTCAAAAGACTTAACGTGTTAAAATGACGTTAGTGTCATGCCGTAAACACGCTTTAAATGGCATCTCAATTCTAAACGAGTTTTCTGGTAAGGGGTTAAAAGTGTGAACAGACTTTGTTTGCCAAAACCGCATTCACATGAACAGCGTTTGTGTTTCTACGAACGGAATGGAACAGCATGTAAGTGACGTCGTTTCTGGTAAAAAAAGACGACGTTTTGGTGTTGTCTTTGCAGCAAACGTGCTTAAACGCAGTTTTCATAATTTGTTTGACCTCTTGATTCATTCAACCAAACTCTGAAATTTGTTTGGCTTTTGTTTCATTTGAAACGAAAATATCGTTCAAGCAGTAGGGCTATGGAGAAATTTTAACTTACGTGGGTATGCTTAAAAGTGTCCACGTATTGGGAATACAAGAGAATGTTTCAAAATAACATTGATGTTGGACTAGAGGTAACTTGTTAAAGTAACAAATTAAGTATATTTCAGTGCGAGTATTTTCACTAATATTAGCATTTAAGTGACATTTTTAAGAATTGCGTTTTTAGAGTATATTTTTTCGAAGCGGCAAGATCCAGTTTATTTATTTCGAGTCTATAAATCACAAAATCATTACTTTCTATGAACAATCATTCATTTTTGCTTGTAATGATATGAAGTTTCCAGCTGTCAACTACTTTTACCTTTAACTTTGATTAAATAAGACAAACACGCGGAATTCACATGCATAAATAGTTTGTTCGAAATTAAAGAATACTTATTCAGGCGTTAGTAGTTGCTTAATTTATTCAGAAATATTTTCGCTTAATTCAGGAATATCATTCTTTCTTTCCATGCATTACCAGATTGAATCTTATTATTTTAAAGGCTTCGTTACTTTCCAATTGATTTTCGGAACATTTTCAATAATCACATTTTCCTGATCTGTGAAAGAGCAGCTTTAAATAGATGTTTAGTGTGTACCTTACCGAATCTAAGGTTTAGAAATATACAACTTTCTAAAAATGTGTGTCGAAAAAGAGGAAAGAAAAATGTGATAGCCTACCGACAACATGATGAATGAGTTGTACGGAGCAACTTGGTGACCTTATATGGTCTAACCAAGAAGACTATACACTTACTGAAATTTAAAGCGTTTTCTAACCGTCACCAGAGGGTGTTTGTAGTCATTGTTTCAGTAAATTAATCACGTAACGACAATGAAATAACACCTATTCGAGAGATGATTATTGGTCATAAAGCTTCTCGAAGGAAACGAAATGCTTGATTGACGGTGACAAGAGTAGATAAAATTCATTTTTAGCTAAGCTATTTTCGGGGAAAAACCCGAGATATTGCATTCGCCTAGGAGTTCAATCGGGAACCTTCGGCGATTCTACGTAATAGACCTCGGGAATACTACGGGCGCAGCCATGAAAGCGCGTCATTTCGCACGAGGGTTTACATGACGTCACAAACATAAACGATCCCGTTAAGGATGACGTTGCATAAAACAAAATCAACGAAAGAAGAATAATGGGCATATCATTATTTGATAACAAAACGCAGTGTCTTGCTGCGTTTTGTTATCAAATTATTATATGCCCAAAAGATCTAGAAAGACGATCGGAAAGAATAAACAAAATGTGATTTTCTTTATGCGTATTAACCGAAGTACCATCAGGAGTCGAATTACCTAAAAAATGACCCAAAATTACTACACTTACGTCCGAGGTACTTTTCAAGTTACGGAAAAGTCCGAGCGATGTTCCGAAAGCTAGGAGTTGCCAACGTCGTTGTCGTCGTTGATGTCGTCCTTTTCGTCGTCGATGATGCTGTTGTCGTCATGATGTTATTGTTGTCGTCGGCGTGCGAAAACTAGGACATTTTGTGATATCTTTGGTTCTTCTAAAGGCATTCACTCGAAAGTTTGTAAACATGTTCATCATCAAAAGAGCAACCATACTATCAAGGGGGTTGGTTTGTTTGAATGGGTTTTACGCCGCTTTCAACAATTTCGTAGTTATATCGCGGCGGTCGGAGCACCTAACAATGGATTCCTGGTATTTCTTTCACCTGTACTACCATTACACCCTTTCCTAGCCTCCGACTGCTATCTCACATAGGTTTACGATTATCTACCCATTGGTGAGAGACAAACGTCGGAAAGGATATTTGCCGCCACTGGGGATCGAACCCACGACTTCCATATTGGGAGTCTTATGCCTAACCAACTGCGCTATGGTGGCGGCCTCGAGAGGGATGGGGTAGGAGGTATCCCTAGATGCATTTTGAACAATATATGCCCCCTTTTCGATTAAATGTTTATTCACCATCAAGCACCAATAGCCGAGCGTAGGCACCCGTTGGTGGTGCTCTTATTCTAAAAAATAATCAAATTTGCGTTTCATCGTTACAGTAGGTGACGGTTAGCTATCAGGGCACGAGATTATAAAACTTTTCTCGCGCTCAACTGAAAATTTCTCAAATTTCAACGTGAGATCACGGACCCTGTATATTGAGAGTCCCTGGTGAGATTAAAGCTTTAAATATGGTTTTTTATACTGTAATAAATGGATGGACATAAAGATAATATGAAAAGTTGTAATGAATAACAACTTTTCCTATCATTTTTTTTTGTTCATGTACTGTATTTTTTTTTAACATTTCTCGCAAATCTCGCTATCTGAGCAAACATTTTATTTAAACTAAAAGTACAACTGTTAGACACCAACTCTTTCTCATAAAACTGCAAATTAGATTTCCGATTTCACAGGAAAACTAATCATTCTAATTAAGTCTCAGTTTGGTGTTATCTCGAGAAACTATATAACTTCACATTTTAAGCGGTTCTGTTTCTATAAAACACATTATCCCTTCATTATACATTTGTTTTTGTTCCATTTTTGTAATTCGTGGCTCTAAACAATAGCACCACGTTATTGCGACACCAACAATTGACGTCAAAATAGAGGACGCCAGTCTTGATAATTGCTTAGTGTTAAGTCTTTTTTGTTTATGAAATATTTTCATTTTCTCTATGATATGTCGATGAATTAAGTCTGATGTATGAGGAGGAGTGATACGCAGAAGGTAAAATCCGAGGGCGGATCCCATCAGACTTTATTCATCTTTACGCTCTCTTTGTGACAGACTAGTGTATCAAAAGTAAAAATTACAGCTTGACTCATTTTGTTTTGTCTTGGCAGGCCCTTGGCGTTGTAAAACAGCAATTTCGTTGCTCATGACGCTTTTTCTCGATAAATTGACCGGTATTTTATTTTTACTTTTGTCAAAACTTGGTTACAAACAATGTTTAATCCAGAGTCCTACTTAAACTCTTTTTATTGTAGAAAAAAAGTGTTTTCTTTTTAATTTTTGCGTTTTTAAAGTCCCTCAGGCTAGATTTCTTTCTTTCTTTCTCTGCTCATATCTAAGTAATCATAAATAAAGAGAGAACAATCGATCTAAACGTACATTTTGATTGGCTTAATAGTCATAAGTCAGAAGTTCCATGTACATTTTAAGGATTTCAAAGCAGAAAAAACATATACGAGGGTGGATAAAAAATACGTGGACTTTTACTATAACTTTGGTATTTCCCGACAGAAATCAATGAAATTTTGTACACGTCTCAAATCATTTAATGTTGACAAAATATCAAATTTACAAGAGTCTGCTATGACTCTGACGTAAAAAATCCAACATTTTATATACCTTGGTAGGTGCTACCGGCGCAATCCATTTTGTAACGTTACTTCCTAGTGTTGCTACCTGTAATTGTCCCCTCAATTTGGACCAAACACTTCCAAACTTCGCCGTGTTGATGTTATGAGTTAGGATATCCAAAATTTAAGCATAATCCATTCGCTTTTTTCGAATTTAAAGTAAGTTAACTAAGGGCACGCGTCAATCTTTGAACTTCGAAACGACGGCACCGGCGCAGCCAGAGACAACCAGACAATAATAAAGTTCTACTGGACCTAAGGAAAACCTAATCGAGAGGTTTACATGATAGAATATGCTAAAAGGTCCTCAAATGTAAGCAGCTACTTTCTTTTTAAATGGTTTAAAGGGTTTGTTTAAGAATGGAGAGTGTTTCTGAAGGATGACACTCAGAGAAAGGAAAACGTCTCCTCGGCGTTTGATCTGTAATTGTCACAGAACAACATCAGTTCAGAATCGTTTAGACACATTACACATTTAAGTTCATCGTTTTGGATCAGATGGATACGAAAATAGTACTTATCCAATGGATAGGCGATGCAGAAATCGTGTTTATTGTTGAGTTGAGTATTTTGAAAAGTGCTGACTTTCGAGACGGGACTTATCAATACCGCAGCGTCATATTGACGTCGTTACCGTGCGCCGGTACCAAATGACTACATGTTTTAGAATGGTTGCTACAGGTGACCAACTATTTGGATTTCATCCAAATTTACACGGCAAAAAGAAAAATGCCTCAAATTAATAACAATGAAGTTTTCTCTTCAAAGTCTGTGAAATCAAAACTTCTCTAACGCTAGTCTACGTAATTTTTTATTCACCCTCGTATATTTTGATTGTCTCCCCTCGATTTAGTTTCGTAACATTGTTCTGAAAGCTAAAATACGGTTGCTTTGTTTCATGTAATCTAAAGCGATCTCTCTCAAGTTCATACTATGCGGTTGAAATTCATGAATTGATAAAGAAATTATCTTTATCTTTAAAGCAGAAAACGCGAAGGCAAACTCTATTTCACATTTCAAATAATCGTGTTACTGAACATATCACTTTTCTAACTTGGATTTTTTGTCACGAAACCCCATAATCTTAAATGATCCGTTATACAGGAAAATCTGTTTAAATGACGCCATTTAGTATTTCCAGTTGTTCTTTCCTGATTATAAAAACGAAGAACAATGTTAAGCTGGTCTGAATTCAATGAATTTCAATCATAAACTCAATTTGCGATGAACTTGAAAAAAGGACCGTAAAATATTGAAGAAAATAGTAAGAAAAAGAGAGAAATTCCTCGAAACAAGCATATTCTCTGTTTCTCAATGTTTTTCCAAATACCACCATAGAAACCTGCTCTCTGGAAAAATGGTAACATAAACAGATAAAAGGCATGAAATTCTTTTTTTAAAATATCATCATTCGTCTTGTTTTATGAACAATAAATTTTGGATATTTGTAGAATTGGTGTTTTAGTCTATTTTCAATTCTATCATCATTAAGGCAGGTTTCGTTGGTTGCCCCCCTCTTTTTCTTCTCACATTGCGATATCAAATTTTCGAGTAATGACATGCCAAAAATTATATGTTTAATGGATTTCACCTCGAACGCTCCCTATGTGCGTCAGTCTAAATAATACTTGATGGTCAATGACCTAGCCTAAATATGGGTTCTTGGTTGCCTAAAATAACACAGAAATACGTAGGAATCACAAGAGAAAAAAAACTGCCAAAAATAGCCTTGATTAAAAAGTGGTACTAATTGAATTACGACTAGATCCGATATTCTCGTAAATTCATCACGGGAATACCCACTGGAAAAAAGAAAAAAAATGTAAAAAAGATATATTCATTTCTTACTTCCATTGGACTCTTCTTCGATAAGCAAAGAGTGATAACCACTGAATAGAACTCGTAGTGGTTATCATCCTTGGCGAGCGAAGATGCCCAAGACCTTAAGCAACACAAATTATACAAAGGAAGACAAACCCAAAGACACACGCTTACACTAGTTAATATTGTATAATCCATAGATAAAGGCTCTGTGCAAATATTCGTTTAACAAAATTGAAGGCAAATTTTACCTAATCGAAACAGAATAGAATCACAAAATCGAAAAGATATTCACATGGTCATAAGATTAGGAACATTCTTTGAAATTTTAACGCAAATCCGACAAAAAATGAAAGGGGGGGGGGGGGGGGGGGCTTGGACGTACGGGCGTTCTGACGTACGGACGGCTGTACAGATGGACAGACGGCTAAGATGATATTTATATACGCCAACCTTCGGCGGCGTTTAGGAAAAGCTAAATCTATCACCAGAATTCTAAATATGTGTCTTAAAATTCTGACTGTCCAAATTCTCAAGAATGACGGACAAACAATATAAAATATATAGGAGAATAGACAGAACGACAGACAGACTGACAAAAAGACAGACAGTTACTTTACATACCACCATTTTATATATGGAATCTACAATATCTGTTAACTCTTCTCTAGTAATATAACCATCACTGTCTAAATCGTATAATCGGAAAGCCCCTGAAAACGGATCGTAGAAAGTTATTGCCATAACTAGGAAACAAGTATACAGTTAATATCATCGTGAAATCTATATCCATCTGGATCAAAACAATTTCAAATTTCTGGATCAGCGTTCCATCCCTAACATTCACCCACACCATTCAAAATTGGTTTTAACTTGTTCAAAGGCGCGTCTAAATTTTTTGAAATAATTCTCATTCTTTTCAAATTGTTCACATTATTATTCGGCTTTAATGGCTTGTGTTGATTATTTAACGTCTATACTTAGTCCTAAAAGAATTTTTTTTCTGGTAAATAGAAATTTGCTTATATGGAATTTCCTAATTTGACTACGGACTCCCAACCATTTCCAAACAGAAGTTTGAGTTTACGTACAGACGTCACACCCCCGCCAACGTTAGAAATCGATATATTGATTGGTCAATAACGTCAGATACAACGGTGCAATTGCGTTATATAAAATAAGATGATACGTAACAGAGGAAGATAAAGCGAATACATACAATTTTTATTGGAGTATGAGTGATTATTCAATTTTATGGACAGTTTTCTTTTCACGGGGTTAAATTTCGCCAACACACGAAATTTGTACGCAACCTACGTTACCTATGGTGTACAATTGTCATTCAGATGTGAACTTTATACAAGTTAGGGTGCAGGAATTGAACTGAATGCGATTCAAGGATAGTTTTTCATCAACTGTGGGATACAAGAGTAAATCACTCAAAATCAAAGATCTTTTACTAGCATAAAGTCAATGAGTTCTGTGTGCCTTATTTCTCAAAGCGTCAATAGTTAATAGTCTCGCGGTTTGTCATGCAAAATTTTGTGACGGTACATATAGTTAGTTTCGAGATATTCGAATTTTTAAAGAGCACACTTTCTTTTAGAACTGAGTATATTTTGTCCCCGAAGACATAAAAATAAAAAAAATACGTTGATTTTACAAAAGGGGTAACAAGACATCGCTATTTTCGCCCAATTGGACAAAATTACCTCCTTTGAATTTCGCTCAAAACAGACTTATCGTACTCATTCAATTTCATTCCAAAATCATCCATCTTGTCAATTTCACGATGTTCTTAACTGAAGTTAAGGAAGCCTGCTACGTCAAAAATGTTCCTGAAGTTTTGTTGGTTTTCGTATAGTTGTTGTACATCTGAATGTAAACATACGCACTAATATAACTCAGGTGAGCAGCTCGAAAGTGATACTGATAATAATAGTTACTATATTAATGACCAGAGCAACAAGATTAAATTTCAATAAATCATTAGACGATAATCTCCATTTTAAAGAAATGTTAAGACATTAATCGAATGCCAAAACAGAGTATTTTAGTATTTTTATCCCAGCTGTTAGTTATCAATAATCTACAATGAAATCGTATGGTTTCTGAAGTTTTAATTGGCAAAACATTTACCACAACATATAACTTGTATATGAATTAAATGTGTCTACCTACATTTTAATTTCTCCTCTACATTTCCTCTTGATGTCACCGACAATGCTTGTAAAAATTCGTGGAATTCAATATAACCATCCTGAAATGTGTACAAACAAATCAAGTAAGTTAGATACAATTTAAAAAATGGAGTTAAAATGTGATTTTCGGTGATGCGGTGTTTGTTTTCATTATTGCTGTTTATGCATGAATAAACAATGTTGATTAATAAAGTAAATAAATAAAAAAAGAAAGTTATCTTTAATGATTTCTGTGTATGAGTAAAATTTCTGAGAATAATTACATGGTGTTCATTTCTGCATTCAGAATGAATGACGTTTAAAAACTTGGAATATAAATTTTGAATCTAAATCGCTTTGCTAATTGATTCAATAACAAAGTTGGGAAAAGGGGCCGTTCTATTTTTTTTCTGTTGAAATGTTCGTATTGACTCAGTTCTATATTTCTTATAGGAAAGTAGTTTACGCCAGATGAATTGAAAGTCGACGAAAAAAGTAAATAAATAAATAAAATAATAGGTTCATTAATGTGTATTACCTTATTTTCATCGAATACATTAAATACGAATGTAGCGAATCTACTTGGATCACCAAATGGGAAAAACTGTTTGTAGATTTTGGTGAATCCCTGTAACAAAAAAATATTAAATCAGCCCTATATTCAGGATGAAAAGACGGTGCAAAATGTTTGCAAATTATATCATGCTTTCGTCTGCAAAGCAGCGTACAACTTGCAGACAGTTTGAATCGTTTTGTAGCCCTGAACGCAGTGCAGAATTTACAAATTATCATTTAATGGGATATATCAAGCCAACCGAGACATTAAGCGAGTAGTTAGTAAAGCTCAGATATTATTTTTAACCGCCAAAAAAAAAAAACTAATTGAAGCATGACTTTTGCAGGAAAATATGTTAGTCAATATTGAATTCGTTTTCTGTAAATGGTTCTTACCGTGTTATATGTAATAAAAGGTTTGCATGGTTCTTTGACGTTTATGTTTTTTTTATATCTGTGTGTGTTGTATTTCATTTGACGAGATACTGATTTAAAACTGGTTTGAGCTTGAATCTTCAATCGGTTATACAGTTAACAACGCCGTTAAATTGACGAGGTGAATGATTGTGGAATGCCATTGCTATGAAATTGAATGAGTGCTACCATTGAATTTTGAGTAAAATCAAAGGGAGGTAATCAAATATCGCTAATTTTGTTCAGGATTAACAAAATTAGCGATATTTGTTACCTCCCCCAAAATAAGATATGCATACAAGTTCTATAAATAGCTTCCAATTCCTTTTAGAACCAATCAGACGCATACAATTTCCATTATGTCAATGCAATATATATTCGAAAGGTTTAAGATCCTTCGTAACTGTTTATGTAACCGTTTTACCACAAACCGATATTTTTTATGCACTGAAAGTAACTAAGAGGGAAAACATTGAGAAAAAAGGAGAAATTGCTTGTCTAAAGCAATTTCTCCATTTTTCGCAATGTTTTCTTCAATATTTTTCAGTCCATTACCAACTGTAACATACATTGAATTAACGTCTGTGCATTTTTTAACATTGGATTAGTCTAAAGTAACTGTTGTTTGTTTTATGGCATCTGAGTGAGACAAGTTACAAAGTGACGTCATTTAGGAAGGTTTTCCCAGAGAACGGATCATGTACATCTACCTCTAGTTTGTAGCGCGTCGGACTGTCAATCCAGAGGTCCCGGGTTCCATCCCTGACGGCGGCACTCATTCTTTCCGACTATTTGTCTACCACCAATGGGTTGATAATCATAGACCTATGGGGAACAGCAGCTGGAGGCTAGGAAAGGATGTGGTGGTAGAATTGGTGTGAGAAATACCAGGAATCCATTGGTAGGTGCTCCAGTCCCCGCGATATGACTGAAATAATGTTAAAAGCGGCGTAAAACCTCATTTAAACAAACAAATAAGCAATATATCTACCTCTAAAGTAAGCTTTCCGTCAGGACAGTCTTTCATAAAACCCTTGTACCTAAAATAAAAATTAACAAGATAAAATTATTTAAAAATTGACAAAATTACTGAAGTGTCGTAATGGAAAGAAAAAATGTAAATATTCCATGAGAAAAATTTTTTTTTTTTTTAGATAAAATTCTCTTGAATCTTCATCTTAACTCGATATTTTACAAATTTTCATAATAATTTATATTGTATCTCATGAAAGCAATATTTACTGAGCCGCGTTGAAAACGCGCCATCTTTTTTAAAAGTTAATAAAGTATATATACGCGGAAAAGGAATTATTTGGTTGTTTGAATATTTTGAACAATATTATTGAAAACAGTTTTAAATAAATCATTTTGGAATTTAATAAGAAAAAGAAGAAAAAATGGACTCGACCCGACTATGATTTTTCTTGAAACAAAGCGATAAAAGAAACATAAACAACAATAATTAAGTGGCTCTCATTCTATCTTATTCGTGTAAAGATTGCCGTTGATGCTCCAAGTCGTACAGAAGTAGCAAGTAGCAGATTTTCTGCATTCAGCGTGACGTAAAATGACGTATAATGACGTCATAGCTCTCGTTATGGTTCTTTAGTCATCTCTGACTGGGGTTAGGACGAAAACATAGTCGGCTGCGAGCGAGTAATAAGAGATCAATTGTGGACAATTGCTCGCAAGAACTTGTAGTAACAATTAATTAAATCGTAAATGTGACGTTCATCTCGATCAAGACCATTCTAATTCGCTCATTCAGCGCACAATTCATTCAAAACATACACTCACTCAAACTATTTGAAAACGCTCCATTTTTTTTTTAATGAAAAGATCACTCACTACATTCAAAATAAAAATCAGTAGATAAAAGGGCTGACGTAATTGGATTTTGTAAGCGTATTGACGAATTTGTGAGGATACAGACAGTTATTCATAGAACCTGTATGCATATTTTATTAAAGGGAGGTTATAAATATCGCTAATTTTGTTCATCGAGGAAAAAATAGCGATAGTGGATTACCCTCATTGAATTTCAATATCATGCCAAAATCATTCCAAATCATTCTTAAATCATTCTTTTTGACAATTTTATGATTTGAGTTTCTTCTTTCTTTTTGTGATTTTAATTTTTTGAATGTTTACAGTTAAGAACAGCGTGAAATTTACTAGCTGAATGCTGAATGCTATTGGAATGGTTTTGAAACGAAATAGAATGAGCGAGAGGAATGAGTTTTGAATAAAATTAAAGGGAGCTAATCCAATAATTTTATAAGTTTTTGTTTTAAATAAACTTTAATCTTTAGTCATACTGGTCACCTTGACTCCGAACAATAGCCTTAAAAAATACATTAATTTACAATGTTAACAGTTTAGAAACATCGTGAAATTGATCGTCATTCCGATCAAAATCAATCTTAATCCTTCACCCAGCGCTCCATTTATTCATACCAAACGCTCATTCAAATCGGTCAAAAACGCTTCAAAATTATTTGAAAACATTTCGAAATCGTTCAAGAAGATCAACATTTTATTTCAAATCGATCAAATAGTTATACTATTTTATTAGCTTGTGTGGATCTTCAAGTGTCTGATTGGTCAACGAAGACACACAAACACAAAAGTTCGTATATTTTATTAAAAGGGGGTAATAAATATCGATTATTTTGTTCATCTTGAACAAAATAAGTGATATTGGATCCCCCCTTTCATTTCACACAAAACTCGCTAAACACACTCAATCATCTTCATTCCAAAATCATTCTTAATCGTTCATCTGGTCAATTTCACGGTATTCTTAAATGAATCAAAGCCGCCAGACCAATGAAGAAACGAACGTTAAAGGCGAAAGTCGTATTGCTGGTGGAAACAAGTGTGACTTTGAAATGGTGCACAGAAAAAAGGCTAGAACTTTTGACAGAGAGGATCAAGAGCTTAAAAGCACAAAATACAATAAATCATACGAAAACAAAAAGAAAGAAAGAAATTTGTAAAAGGGAAAGAAAGGAAAACAAGACAAACAAACGAAGATTCTTACCACTGTTGAATCTCTTCTTCTGTAACTGAAAGTAGAAAAGGCAATCCTTTAAAACCAAAGCTTAGTTTATAGTCTGTTTCTATGTCAAGCATATTCAACCGACTTCAATTTTAACCCCCGATCAACAACCTCATCATGTTGAAGCCTTTGAACTAATAAGATTCAATCTGGTTATGCATGGAAAGAAAGACCGATATTCCTGAATTTAGCGTAATACATTCTGAAAAAAAAAGGCAACTACTAACGCTTTAAAAATAATTCTTCAATTTCGAGCCAACTATTTACGCATGTGCATTCCGCATTATTGCCTTATTCAATCAAAGATTAAGGTTCATGTAAAGTGTTTGAGACCCAATTTTATGGGCATTCATTTGCCAAGAAAAAGCATAAAATAATATACCTGGACATACTGCTATTTCTTGGCTAATGAAGTGCCCTAAATATTGGGTCTCAAACACTTTACATGAACCTTAAGGTAAAGGTATTTGACAGCTGGAAATTTCATATCAATACAAGCAAAGATGAAGGATTGTTCACGGAAAGTAACGATTTTGTAATTTGTAGACTGGAAATACATAGACCGGACCCCTTACTGATCTTGACGCTTCGAACAAATAATTTACAAAATTATTGAAATATGTTGTTTTAAGTGCCAATGACCTTGGGCCATTCTTAATCGTCTAAAAATACACACATTTCCAAATCTTAGAAGAAGTATTGTATTTTTCTATAAAAACTGTAAAAGAGCAGCTTTACAGTTAATTTTGAGAAAGGAATCAAGGGCTCCCATTACGCAAATTACGTAAGTGCGTAATAGAAATAAAACTTCTTTCGAAAAAAGTCGTTGACGAATGATCATAAACATCGAGACTACAGCTTATCTAAGCTGTAGTTACGATGTTTTGATTAATCAGCAACGCTCAAATCATAAAAATGGGAGCGGACGGATGACATTATTTTTTTGTCACAGTCCAAATATCGCCTTCATCCTATATTTTCATTGGTGGTCGCCTTCTGAGAGCGTATTAATTTCAAAATCCTAGTTACGCCTATGGGAATCATTGGACTGTAACCTTATATTTCACAGGGACCTACTTTAACGTATGATTACAAAAACATCGTATCCAGAGTTACACCCAAACTGTAGTTAAGAGGTTTTGTCACTTAAGAACGATATATTGAGTGTCTGTAGACTTGATGAACCATTATCTTTGTCTGTCAGACAAAGATGAAATACCGACCTTTTGTACCATAATCACATAACATCATTTATCATTTGTTATACAATAATGTCTTCCAGTTATATCTGATCGTGAAAAGAGTAACAGTATGACCTGTTTGAATAGTCTTTTTTTTTTTTATTTCATTTTTTCTTAATCGGACAATTGCTTCTCTTCATAAAATAAATTCTTCTTTTTCTTCTTCTTTTTTATATTCAGTACCTGGCAATTTGATCGCCGTCAGAAGAAAAGGATTCGTGTGCATTTTCAAAATCAAAGATACGGATCAGCTGTACCAAAACCACGATTCTGGATCCGAGGTTATACGACTTTTCTGTTTCAACTGAGAATTTTTCTAAAAGAATTTAGATACGTAGTTGTATAAATATATAAGATAACATTAACAAGTTTTTTTTTATATAAATGTACTATAACAGATTTCAGCGTTAATCTTAATTTGAAATTTGAGTTAATTCTAATTTGAGAATGAGTAAATCTTTATAATCTCGGACCCTGTCCTTTTTTCGCTAGATGGATAGCACTAGTATTAGATAGAGGACAATCGTGTTTCAGTGTAAGATAGAAATTTATATCTTTGAATGAACAAAAGCTATTTTGTATGAGTGGCGAACGACAATACGTTTTACATTTTACCATGATTATATGAACGATATTTCCTGAAAATCAAAAAAAGGCAAATTGAAACAAAAATAATTGCAATTACGGAATCTGTGTCATTTTCAGCTCGGCTGTTTTCGGGGAAAATCCTAGGTACTGTGATCATCTTGGCTGTGTTCGCGTTGGCGTTCGTGTTGTCTTTTGGCGTTGGCGTTAACGTTGAAGTGGCAAATTTTAACTTTGTCATATCTCTGTTGGTTTTGAAGATATCTGCATGAAACTAGACTTTCAAGGGAAAGTACTCTGGAAGCATTTTTGTAAGAGAAATGCTCATTTTTCGACTTAGGTTTTTTACATTATCCAGCCGAGCTTTGTCACCGATTGCGGTGCTAACGTTTTTTTTTTCTATTTTCAGTGAAAATATGGAAACATCCAAAACACAAATTAAAACTCTCTCTAAATCAGAGCACCGCAGAGGCTTCATCTGAGTATATTACATTAAGCCTTTTTTTGGACGAATTCTGTTCGATTAGTTAGATTCGCTGGCGTGTTTGATTTCCCATTTCGTTAATTTATTTTCATAATCCAAGAATTATGTTCTACAGTGGCACGTTTCTGCCACGAGATAGAAGATGCATCAATTTTTGCTGCAAACATTTCCAGGGAAGAGAAAGCTTCATGAAGTTATATTTACTTACTTTTTTATGATTCTAGTCAGTTTCTAGCACAATTGTATAAACCACATCATGATATTTATACAGTTAAGAACATCGCGAAATTGGCAAGATGAATGATTTTGGAATGATTTTAGAATGAAATTGAAAGAGAGTGTGGAGCGAGATTTAAGTGAAATTAAAGGGAGGTAATCCA
The DNA here is from genome assembly GCA_948146395.1 of Fragum whitleyi. Lineage (NCBI taxonomy): Eukaryota > Metazoa > Mollusca > Bivalvia > Cardiida > Cardiidae > Fragum > Fragum whitleyi. The sequence continues at coordinate 74,842,864 of OX411543.1, forward strand.
ATATCGCTAATTTTGTTCAAGATGAACAAAATTAGCGATATTCATTACCTCCTTTACTGATATATGCATACAGGTTCAATGAATAGCTTTCTTTGTCTTCGTGAACGCGTAATACGCTTACAAAATTCAATTATGTCAGTGAAATCGTGGATTTTTTCTACCGATTTTTATTTTGAATGTAGATGTTGACCGCACCTTTTTAGTGATTTTGGAGCGTTAATGAATGAAAGTGTTTGGAATAAATGGATGGAGCGCCGATTGAGTGATTTAGAACGGTTTTGATTGAAATGAATGTAAATTTCACGATGTTACTAACTGTGAATATCTCTATTAAACCAAAACATATTTTTTCGTGAATATCGATATGAATTTTTTATCACCCCTCTTCTCTCTATTGCTGTAAGAATATCAACGAATCGAATTATCAGAAATTTAATAGATCTATACTTGAACCAGACTTTTGTAAATTTTAAAAGTCCAGCACCCCTTCCCAACCTATTCTCAGGTCTGTGTGTAATTCATAGGATGTAAATCTTGGTCGTAAATTTAAAAAAAAATGTTGGAATATGAACGAAATTCGCGATATCACATTACACCCCCTTCATTGCGTTCAAAACTCGCACATCCTACTCAATCAGTTTCTTTAGGTATAAATATAAAACATTCACTTAGTCAAACTCACAATGTCATGTTTTAACTAGTAAAATTAAAAACGAAATCGATCACTATTTCATGGCAGAAATAAACCACCATACTACACTGTATTTCCTGATTCAAATGATCGACCAGATATCTGCGTTCAAAATACTATTCAGTTGATAATTAAATTTTCAGGAAAACGATTAAATGAAAACCATTGCTATTTCATTGCTTTACATTATTATATAACTGGGTTTCGAAAAAGATAAGACACTCTTAACGTAATATTAATAATTGAAAGGACTCATTAGCTAATTTATAACAAGATGATAAAATACATTAGACAGTCATTCATTCAGGATGAAAACGTTTGAGAAACGTTTTAGAAAAGATATTCCGCTTTCCGTAAGAGTAAACGCTAACTTTTTCCCTTTTTCTGTTTTTTGTAAAAAAAGAAAAAAAAAGAGGTGTGGGAAAACAAACGTTTAAATAGTGTCGGGTTAAGATCTACTTGCATTGCCTTTTTGAGTTTTCTAAGAGAAACATGAAAAAAGCAGTATCATTTCTAAAACATTCCGACAACGTGCCTACAATACAGGAACTATAAACACGTTGCCTTCAGTATAATGAAACGCTAATAACAGTAAGTTACACCGTGAAATTGTCATTCGCCTCAATTAAAACTATTTTAAATCGCTCACTCAGCACTCCATTCATTCATCCCATACGCTCACTCAAACCATGTAAAAACGCTCAAACCCATTGAAAAAAAATAGAATCAACAACGTCATTCAAAATATATTTGGAGAGAGAAAATCGCGATTTCAATGACATATTTCAAATTGTAAGCGTCTAATAGGTTCTTGAAGAAACATGAAGCTATCTAAAGAACTTGCATATTTTATTTAATGGGGGTAATCAATATCGCTAATTTTGTTCAGGATTGGATAACCTCCCATTAAATTCACTCAAAACTCGCTCCGAACACTCATTCAATTTCATTCCTAAATCATTCCAAAATCATTCACCTTGTCAATTTCACGATATTGTTTACTGTAAGCACCTTATACATTAAACCCTAAAATACCTACTTAAGGTTATCTCATGAGCTGTGTAGGTGCATGTGAGCGCTTTGTAGTCAGTTTGGTTTGGTTTAAACCTGTTTATTTTACATCGATTGGCAAACATGTTCTTACAACTTAGATTAATTCCTCTCGCTTCTGCTTCCTGGGAAATTCAGTTTGGAATAATGTTTGTTGAAATATTATACGTCCAAGTATTAAAAAAAATAATGAATAATCGTATTTCATTTCATGGTGGCATGAAAAACATATACCCCATTAAGATTAAGATGACGGTTAAGGAAATATTGAATTTGACAAGGTAGATGGTCACGGAATAAGGATTTGCAAATTCAGGCAAGTCATGAAATAATATTTTTTGGAGCAATTTGTTTATAGTTGTTGAACTTTCTTTGGTGATACTGCATCGTTTATGATCGACTTGAGTGCGTGTTTTGCACGAATGAATGGAACGCCGTTGAGTGATTTAGAATAATTTGGATTGGAAAACGAACCAAGGTTTATGGTGATCTGAACTTTAAAATAGAATTCTTGAAAGTCATCACTGAAATATAATATTACCAAACAAATGACAAGAAAAAAAATCCAAGTTTCAACCTATAAACTCTATTCGTCAAAGTTGCAGATTTCTTTGATACGAAGATTATGCATTTTGCATTTGATGACACCTACTACTTATTGAGGAAGAAAGGCATCTTACAATTTTCTTCTTACAAGCAATGTCTTCTTTTCCACAATTTTTTCTCCAAAATGTGGAAATAAGGACTCTCTAACTCCTTTCTCTCAAAGCCCTGTATATTTAAAACTAGAAAGCCATGAATGGCTTGAGTCGCTCCACAGGCTTGAAATTTTGAAATAGCAAATCTAAGGTTTGACTAGATTTTAAGATATTTTGGGTTCTACTAATGTTGAAATGATTTTCAAAGTTTCCACTATATAACATATAGAGAATGACCTCTGCCCATAAAAGACATATATTTCATCCAATAACATTAATTTTTCGCTGCATGATAAAGGTTCGCTCAAGGATCATTCCAGTGACACTTGGTTGATATCCATCAATTACATTCTGAGAAAATGATTTTTAAAGTTGCCACCATATATCATATACAGAAATGGCCTCCGCCCATTAAATGCATACTTTTCATCCAATCACAATAATTTTTAGTGGACTGATAAAGGTTGACTCAAAGATTATTCCAGTGAAAATTGGTTGATATCCATCAATTACATTCTGAGAAAATGATTTTCAAAGTTTCCACTATATAACATATAGAGAAATGACCTCCGCCCATAAAATGCATTTTTTTCATCTGATCACAATAATTTTTGGTGGACTGATAATGGTTCACTCAAAGATCATTCAAGTGAAATTTGGTTGATATCCATCCATTACATTCTGGGAAAATGATTTGCAAAGTTTCCACTGTATGACATTTTGAGAAATGACCTCCGCCCATAAAATGCATATTTTTCAGCCGATCACAATAATTTTTGGTAGACTGATAAAAGGTCACCCAGGGATCATTCATGGAAAATCTAATTGGTATCCATCAGTTACAATCTGAGAAAACTCACCTTTTACCATATTTGGAAATAAGCCACGCCCATTAAATCCATGTTTTTCATTGAATCCAAATTTCTTGAATAACTTTGAAAGAGGGTCACCCAAGGATCATTCCTGTGAAGTTTGGTTGAAATTCATCCAGTAGTTTCTGAGGAGAAGATTTTTGAAGAAAAAGTTTACGACCGCACGCACGCACGGACGTACGGACGGACGGACGATCGCACGACGGACACAACGTCATGACAATAGCCCCAGTGGATTTCAGCCAGTGGAGCTAAAAACACAACAAAACATTGTTCACTATGTATTAATTGTTTGTATGTTCATCTATAAGATACGTTTTCATTTACTGGGAAATTTCCAATGATTTTGTTCAAGTTTGACATGTGATTAGAAAACTTAATATAAGCCGAATTTTGTGTCAAGAACTATGTGCAAAATTTGACAGATATAGCGGTTTGGGTTGCTTGGAAAACAAGATTAAACTGATTGAATATAGAATAAATTTTACCAGAAACCCTTTTCAAAGTATGACGTTGTTCATGGAATCTATAATCGAATATGACTTAAGCTGTGTCTCCATCTCTCGGGATGAGCGACAAACTATTGTAAGTACCTATTTATACTGAGCCACGAAAGAAACGTCACATTTTTAGACTTGAAAAAAATAGTATAGTAAGAATAAAGAGACGTTTACTGTTCTTTGGTGTGAATAAATTCAAATGGAGTCAAAGTAAAATAAAAAAATATCCATTTGGTTATTCTTTTTTTCTTTGCTGTTTATATAGATTGGACATAGCGTTGGTAATATCTACATTAAAAGGGAAGAATTTGTCAGTGAAATTCTTCAAAAATCAAATGTTCCAAATTTTCGTGAGTAGGTACTGGTGTTAAAATAACAAAAAAAATGTCGGTTATCCGTGTCAATTTTCGTAAAAAAAACTTTCGAGATGCCATTCCAAGTAAGACAAAAGATGCATCTCAAGAATTCTTGCACAGGGATCACAAATATCTCGTATTGGCATATAAGAAATGAAACACACGTTTTTTTCCAAAAAAAAAGTGTTTAAACTAAATCTCGACATAGCATCAAAAACTACCCGAAACCCTCTCTTAACACACACGTATACAATCAAAGACCTTGTTGCTAACAGCTGTCTTGAATAAGTTGGGCTTTGCTATGCTATACCTCTAGGGGCCTATGGTAGGATTTTGAAATAGACGAACGTATCGCCTCTGTCTCAACTTTTTATTGGTGTTTTACAACAATTTGGAAAAATGACCATCATTGAAAGTCAAAAATAAGGCTTTTCACCAAAATATTTAGTATGAATAAAATTGTTCTTTTGCGGCGTTTCTTTTGTAATTCAGTATATTAATATATACTTTCAACAGTTTAGAGCTGGCCCCTCGATATGCTTTTACCTTTTTTCTCTCTCTATTTTTTTTCTCACAGTCTATATAGTATTTCTCCTCGAACCAAAATGTTGGCGCACTCCTCACTAACTTGTAAAGTGGCGTTGTCAAACTGATGTCCTTACAAATCTATCAGAGATGTCTACGAGTTATCTTTTTTCTTATTTATTATTCATGAAAACAATAGAAATGATGACATGGGGTCACTTCATCAGACGGAATTTTACACAAGGATTATTTTTGTCACTTTAACACGAGTTCTTTTGATTTGTTAGTCATTTCACTTTTATTTAGACTGTTGTTTTAATTTCAGCTTTTTACAAGATATGATGGTAAAGTATTGAATTGCAATTACGAGCGGTGTTCAAACAATTTGCGAAAAAAGTGTCGTCATTTTTTTTTTTTTTTCATTTACCACGAAAACGTCGACATCAACAACAACAACAATAAAAAAAACCTCATGTGGCTATTTCATTGCGAGTACGGATATATTATGAATATATATGCCCAAATATTCTATCTGAGAGACCATAAAGTGACATACAGTCGATATTGCTATAGAGTGACCACGTCTATTAAGCGATCGTTTTGAAAACTTCCTTCTTTGATTGAAAATGTCTTAAAAAAGATATTATTGGTCTAAAAAATAATGTAAACGAATACTTTGTTGTAAAACTCATTAGAATCGTCTCAATTCGACGATCCTTTCGAGTTTTTACAACATAGGGGTCTTCGAATAATTCGCAATAACATGCGTATTCAATCAAAATTTTATTTCTCATTTGTAACTAAAACATGGACTAAGTGAAAATTCCGTTAAACGACCGTTTTTTGTGGTTCCGTTAACATCATGTCTGACATTTTTCTATTCATTTTCAGGAAACTAAACATTTCTTGTCTTGTAATGGATTAATATAAATCAGAAAAATTTAAAAGCCTTGTCCCATCCTTAAACCCTTAAACAGACGACAAAATTTTAGACTTGACCAACTTGGAACAGGTTGCAGACAATAAATCGATATGAGTGTAATTTGACATATATCTAGGGTAGGAATTAAAAAAATAATGGGGTATGAGTATAGGGTGGACAATATTGTGGGTAAGTGAGAAATTGACCCTATCAATTTCTTGTGTTTCCACAGTAAAATACAAGTTCTTTATGGAATTCAATTTAATGTAAAAGAAAGAGTCGAAGGGCTTGTGCCCCTACAAAAATAGCATTACTACGATTGTTAGAAGGAATGATTGAATGGATAAATTGACTGACTAGTAGCTAATCAATCAACTCAACTAGAATTATAAAAACGAGAGTTTGGTCTGTCTGCAAAGCGGTTTCGGGCGTTGTAATCTATACCTTGGGAATACGTTGTTTTTGGCGGACTTAGCGCTACATAGCCTATAATAGTGAGCATTCCATTCGACATTTTTCCTTCGAAGTGAGTTCGGAATATGGCTTACGATCCCTATAGGTAAATTGGACCCTTGGTTTCCCTCGCCTAAAAAAGCCGTGATAAAAAGATTAAAATAATGGACTGCATGCCTTCAAATGTCACCTTGTCTTTTTATAAACCAGACCTTCTGCGTCTTTAGCGCTTTGATTTTCACTCCCGCGCCGTTGGTGATAGTTGGTGATAGTATATATTATTTATTACAGTTATGGTTGCTAGAATTAAGAAACATTAACACAGAGCTATTCAATATGTTCAAAACTATATATGGCATGTATACATGCTATTTTAGGATGTGCGGCACTTCTATTTTTTCGTTCAAACAAAATATACGATTTTCATAAAGAATTAAGGATTGCCTGACGCGACTGTGAAGTCTCAGGCACATTTCTCTATTCTGGGAAATTTATGTTAGACGTTCTATTAAAATGTATAGCCTATTGCAAAATGAATTCGTTATCTTTTATTAGATTATATTGGGAATAATAAGCCAAGATATTTCTCAATCATAAGCTAATCAAATGAAGATTGTCTAAGAAATTCAGAGCTTAAATATAATTTTTGAGGTATTAAACATAAGTGAAGACAGTGATTCAATTCCTTTTATCTATCCAATCGTTGATATGTCGTAATCAATCGAATATGAGCTTGTGCGGGACACTTTCAACAATTTCACACATGCGCGAAATACAAACTTTGAGCAGCGTAGACAACAACAGAATGCAACATATTATATGCTGACAATCTAAGGATCGATTAAGACCTTGCCAATCAATTGAGTGCCAAGGTGAAGATTCTGGTAAGACTGTGCAACTGCACAGGCTGACCAGAAGCTTTGCTTTGCGCACATGTGAAATTGTTGGAAATGTCATGCACAGTCTCAAATATAATGTGCTTTGATTAACTCGTAGTTTGACTTTTTCTTTCATATCTACAATATGCCGTACATACAGTTAACTACATCGTGAAATTGACAAGTTGAATGATTTTGGAATGATTTCGGAGTGATATTCAACGAGTGTGGGGTGCAAGTTTTGGATGAAATTAAGGGGAGGCAATACCTATTGGACGAAATTAGCAATGCTTTATTTACACCCCTTTTGAAAAACTCAACGTGTACTCCTGTTTTTATATCTTTTCGGAATAATCAGACGCTTTGAAATCCGCTTTCGAAAATAAAATTGTGCAATGATTTGATCTATTTGAATGAAGCGTTGTCCGTTAAAGTCGATTTTGAAGCGTTTTGAACGATTTAGGAGCGTTTCTGAGTTTTTTGAGAGCGTGTAAGGAAGAAATGATCGGAGTGCTGAGTGAGCCATTTAAACTGGTTTTGATCGGGGTGAATGTAAATTTCACGATGTTACTAACTGTACTTTGAAAAGCTTGAATGTTAGACCAAGGATAACTAGAGTCAAAGATAAAAAAAAAAAAAGCAGAATATCAACATTTAGCAAAAGTTTATACCATAAGACTTATCAGTCTGAATATTTATTGTTGAAATGATTCTAATGACTTTTAACAACATGAGATTCTTCATTAACAATTATCACTAGACCAATAATATTTACTTTTGAGATATTTTTTATTCAAAGAAGGGAAATTTAAAACGGTCGCCTAAGGAAAGTATTCGCTCGAGCAAGATGAGCTGTAAATGAAAGTTATAACGGAGCTAGAAAACCCAACCAAAGGTTAGAGGTACATCCGCTTTAAGGCCTTGCATTGTTTCACATTACACGGCGTTTAATGTTTCGTGGATTGCCAGGAAGCAGAAAAATGATTCAATAATATCAATGATAAGATATCGAATTATCGCAAAGGTATAGGATTGGTAATTTCATAATTTGAGGGGTCAGCGAAAAACTATTTTGAACGTAAATATATAGGCACTGACTGTCATTTTATACGGACCCCTTAAATCAAATATAAAATTTGAGCTCACACAAAACCGAGTGTTTGAAATATTCATCATCTTGAGGTTCATGTAAAGTGTTTGAGACCCAATTTTAAGGGCTCTTCATTAGCCAAGAAAAAGCAGTATGTCCAGGTATATTGTATATCAAAATGAAGCTATTTTTTAGCACAAGCAGTTGAGCAACATAAGATCGCCATAGCTATAGCGGTAAAGCTAAAGCATTGTGGAAAAGGGTCATTTTGTACAGAACAAGCAACTGCATGACGGTTGGATAAAATTGGCTCATATTTTAACATAGTACAGTCTAAAGTACCACCAAGGTACTACTACAACCTTAGATATAAAACTCAGTCTCAAAAGACTCTTTTGAAGCAATAAATTTCTATTTATTTTGTCAACATACATGTCAAACCGGTTCGATCTGTTTTCAATATAGATGTTAGGTATGGTGCAACAGCACACCATAACATTGTGAAATACTGTCTGTGATTAATTTCGAATTAGAGTTTTTGAATTCAATGATCTATAATAAATTACTATACATGTATATATTTATCATTCAGTGAAATAGAACTTTATATATTACTAAACAACCTTACAGGTATATAAACTATTAATGTCAATTTTACGTGTAATAACACACCATACCTGAAAAAAGATCTACACGTTTACAAAATTAGAATGACATATATGACATATGAGTTTTTAAAATAAGTCAAAATAAATTGCTTGCAAAACTACGTTTAGGGTGCAAGTCTTATACCAACGTTTGTAGTAGTACCTGGGTAGTACTTTAGTCTGTACTTTGTTCAAATTTGGGCCAATTTCATTCAACAGTCTTCCAGTTGCTTGTTCTGTACAAAATGACCCTTCCACAATGTTTTGGCTATACCGCTATAGCTGTGACAGTCTTGTATTGCTTAACTGCTTATACTTATGAAAAGCTTAATTTTGATATATAATATACCTGGACATACTGCTTTTTCTTGGCAAATGAAGTGTTTGAAAATTGGACCTCAAACACTTTACATGAACCTTAAGGAGATAAAAACTCGACAAATACTCAATCTTTTCTGTTTATAAATTACTCGTTTAATAAGGATCTCTCAATAAATATGCCCTCACTATATATTTCCCTTGTAAGCATAAACTATAACTAGCTCACGACTTCTTCACAGATGAAGACATGCGTTCTGACATTGGTAGCGATATTCTGTCTAACAAAATTGATAGATAAATTCTTCATCTAGAGAAAATTGTCCATAAAAGTTTGTGGTTGGCCATTACAGTCATTATTTATTTCTGTCTAAATGAAAAAATAGGAGAGAAAAGATATCTCTGGAGGAATGATATGTGCTAATCATTGATGTACCCTACCTAAGTGTTATCGCTAAGAACATTTTCAATTAAATTTATGTCAAGTGAATGATTAAGGGAATATTTCGGAGCAAAATAAAAAGAGCGGGAGGAGAGAATTTTGAATGAAATTGAAATGTAGATAATTGAATTTCGATAAGGTAGATAATTGAATTTCGATAATTTATCTAATACGAAGAAACGATATTTTATTATCTCCCTTTTTGAAACTAAGTATTTTTTATGTTTGTACAGTTAGTTACATCGGGAAATTGACATTCGCATCAATCGAAACCAGTCTAAATCGCTCACACAGCGCTCCATTCGATCATTCCAAACACTCACTCTAACCATTCAAAAACACTCAAACCCATTGAAAAATAAAGAATCGACAACATCATTCAAAATAAATTTGGATAAGGAAAAATCGCGATTTCACAAACATAATTCAAATTGTAAGCGTCTAATAGGTTCTTTAAGAAATAGGAAGCTATCTATAGAACTTGTTTACATATTTTTTTAAAGGGAGGTAATCAATATCGCTAATTTTGTTCATCCTGAACAAAATTTGTGATATTGGATTACCTCCCATTAAATTCACTCAAAACTCGCTCCACACACTCAATCAATTTCATTCCTAAATCATTCCAAAACATTCACCTTGTCAATTTCACGATGTTGTTAACTTTAAGAACATTTTCAATTAAAGTTATGTCAAGTGAATGATTAAGGGAACATTTCGGAGCGAAATAAAAAAAAGCGGAAAGAGAGACTTTTTAATGAAATCAAAAGGAAGCTAATTCAATATCGATAATTTATCCAAAAGGAAAAAAAAACACTATATTTTATTTTCTCCCTTTTGGAAACTAGGTATTTTTCTGTTTGTGTGTCTCAAAGACCAACCGGATGCTTTAAAAAAATACAGCAGGCAAAGAAATCGTGCAGTGATTAAAAAGATATAAATGAAAATGATAACCGTTTGAATGATTCATAACGTCTTTGAACAATTTCGGATCGTGTTTGAAAGAATGGAGTGAGAATTTTGAATGTCTTGAATTACAGTTAATAACATCGTGAAATTGACATTTATATCAATCAAATCATTCTAAATTGCTTATTCAGCGCTCCATTCATCAATTCCTAAACACTCACTCAAAATTCAAAAACGCTCCAAAATCACTTAAAACATAAGATCAACAACTACATTCAAAATAAATTTGGATAGAAAAAATCGCATTCTCAAAGACACAATTGAAAATGTAAGTGTCTGGTTGTTTCTTAAAGAAATGGGAAGCTTTTTATAGAACTTGGATGCATATTTTATTAAAGGGAGGTAGTAAATTTTAATGATATTGGACTACCTCCCGAAGATTTCACTCAAACCTAACTCATCGCACTCATTCAATTGAATTCCAAAATCATTCCAAAATCATTCACCTTGTCAATTTCACGCTGTTCTTAACTTTAAGCGCTGAATGAGTGGTTTGAACTATATTTGACCGGCATGAGTGTTAATCTCAATGTTAACTGTGTGTGTAATTTCTTTGAACATCTTCAATTGTTAAAGTGAAGTTTAGAAAAGATTTGGGAACGAAATAAAACGAGTGAGATTAACGAGTTTTGAAATATGCTCAACAAAGGTAATCGGTTATCGCTCATTTCATTCCAAATCATAACATAGAGAAAAAATAGAAATCCCTTGAGAAACGGTTGTGTTAATATACGGTGCACTTCTTAGATATAGGAAGCTTCTATTATAACTTGTCAATGTTTCTTGAAACTTAACTTATAACCTGTTTCAAACTTGACATGAACCCCGAAGGAAGGAAGGGAGTGGGACACGAGGCGAAGCGGATATCTTTGGAACGGTAGGATAAGGAAATTGCATGGATAATTAATTGACTCATGTGACGACTGCCATGCTATTCCTACAGTTAACAACATCATAAAATATACAAGATGAATAATTTTAGAATGAATAAGGGTTGAAATTGAATGTATGTGGGGAGCGAGTTTAGAATCAAATTTAAGGAAAGAAATACATATCGATAATTACCTCCATTATCGATATCTTATTACCTTCCGTAAAAATCCACGTACTTTTCCGTTTTGGGCGTTTTCGCCTAGAACGATTTCGAAGTTTTTTTGAACGATTTCGAGGTGTTTTTGAGCTGTGTGTGTGAGTGTTTTGAATGAATGTATGGAGCGACAAACGACTGTTTTGGAATGGGTATGATCAAAATGATTGTCAATTTTACGATGTCATTTACTGTGTAGGTCATAACGAGGGTTTCTGCGGAACCGCGAGATTTATCAACTAGTGTATCATTTGAGCTTGTGAAATTACCAACAATTTCGTGTACGTGAAAACTAACACTAAGATTATTGCACTAGTAGGGAGAATTTGAGAAGGGATCAAGACTTTATCTGTATACAAAGAATACACAGGCTGACCAGAGACTGTGCCTTGCGCACAGGTGAAATTGTTGGAAATGTCATGCGAAGGCTCATTTAAGAAATGTTTGACCCCAAGAGCCACAAGGTATACTGCGCTTTACAAATCGTTCGATAATCGAATGGTCCTTGAGTGCCAATGGCGAATATACAGGTGCCATTCCAGTTGTGAAGGCAAAATGTAAACTAAGACTCCCCCCCCCCCAAACTTTCAACATCTTGGCGCATGAAAATAGACCAAACTACAATTGAGCCTGTGCATGACATTTCCAACAATTTGAATTGTTCGTGATGTGCAAAGATTGAATAGCGTCGACAGCCAGATATTGTAGATAAATAGTTACCGGACGGTTTACAAGTACTTTGAGACCTTATCTATCTACCAAACGCATAGTGAAGACTGGTCAGACTGTGCTTTGCGTAACTTTGAAATGGTTGGAAATCTCGCGCACAGGCTCATTTAGTTTTCTCCATAGAGCCGTGGTTGATACCATAAAGAAGATGTCCAAAAACTTTGGATATGCTACTTCAAGCGTTCTGATTTTTCTTTGAATTCCAAAATTCCCGATTGAGCAACCTTTTCCTGATCGGGAAATGTTTCCCAATCGGGCAATCTCACCAACCTGTTCCAAATTAGCATACTACGCACACTCAGTGAATCGTGTTAAAGCTGCCATAATACACAAAACGCTCTAAAAATGCTCTTAAACAAATTATTCAGTGGCATAAATTTAGAAACATAAAATTAGTCCATGAAACTATACCTATTTATTCATAGATAAATTGTAGAAAAATACGTATATTTCATCAAAAGGAAAAATAGAACATTGATTTTTTCGTTCAATTTGAACGAAATTAACAATATTTCTTCCCTTGGATGTCGTTCTAAATATGCTTTCTCAAACCATTCGGATTGAAAAAAAAAATAATAAGTCCCCTAGTATATTTCGCTATGTTCTCGACCGTGCAAAAAACGGACTTTATAGGGGCCGTCTTACCTCTTTTCACGAGTTCCTGCAAGAGGCAAAAGGATTCCAGTAGAAAGTAACAGTGATATAATGGTACGTATTATTGTCAGTGGCGCCACAATACGTTACATTAATACAAAATACTGCGTGATAAAGCACGATAACGTCTCTAGGTACTCGACTATGAAATAGTTATTCCATCATAACTCTACAAGATTGATGTTCGGATAGGGTTATATGACTGTTGTTATATAACTGTGTCAATATTATCAGGAATGTTGGTTACAGTTGCCTTTTGTCTAGTTACAACAATAATATTTTGTTGCATTATTCAATGAGACTGTTTTATGGTGTATTAAATATGCGATCAATTACACGAAAAGTGACACCCTGGTAGGTTCGAAGAGTTTCAGCCATAACCAGGCCGACCAGAATCTAAATATTCGCTTCAAATGATCATTTCTACTTTCTTTTATTGTCATTTTAGGAATGCAAATTCATATTGACCTCAATTTTTAATTCAAAGTTGGTTAACAATGTTCACCTGTGTTATACATTGTGAAACATAAAACCCAGTAAGATCTTAATACAGCTCAATGTCACCAAGAGAAAGTAGTGCGCACTTAATTTCAATTTACTATTTTTCAAGAATTATCTCCTTCTTCTAAAAAAGAAAAGACCAACCAATCTTGAACAACTTGAATTCCTGTAAAGCGTCCAGTGTTTTGAAGGTGAATCGCTGGTGTTGTAACGTTTTTCCATGGTGACAGGGAGATGACAAAACAAAACGCCATAATTTACTGCCTATACTTCAACGTGTAAGGTGATGTGTAGGAATCCTGTTATTGATACGCAGGTTTATGTAATCGGGTTTTACACAACTTTTCAACATGCGACAGTCAGACTCGAGACGGGTTTCAAGAATTAGTCGACGCGTGTTCTAAATGTACCCTTCTTGTACCTTTTGTTTGAATAGACATTTTTTCTGTCAAATCGCGGTGGCTGTGAAGCAGGCGATTAATTCAAATCCGAGTTTTGCCATATTTGTATATATAGTATTATAAAGACGGTCTTATCTGATAACCTATAGGATGAAATTTTGATTGTGAAACAATCGCCTGTAGACTGGGGCACCTAAACACGAATCTAAGATATTGCCCTCACCAGAACTATTATTAGCCTGCATCCTTACCAGCCTTCTCTTTTTGTGACCATATTAGGTTCACGATTATCCACTAATTGGTAGGAGCAACGGAATTCAAACTACAGTTAGCTACATCATTGAATTGGCGTTCGCCTCAATCAAAACCATTTTAAATCGCTCACTTAGCAGTCCATTCATTCATTCGAAACGCTCACTCAAACCATTCAAAAAAGCTCAAACCAATTGAAAAAATATAGAATCAACAACGTCATTCAAAACAAATTTGGATAGAGAAAAATCGCGATTTCACTGACATAATTCAAATTGTAAGCGTTCATCCTGAACAAAATTTGCGATATTGGATTACTCCCATTAAATTCACTCAAAACTCGCCCCACACATTCATTCAATTTCAATCCTAAATCATTCCAAATCATTCACCTTGTCAATTTCACGATATTGTTTACTGTACGACATTGTCAGGACAATCCAATTCCTGTACAAAATACCCCCTATACTGTATCCTGTCAATATTAAGTCGTTGATATGTGTACAAATTATTATCCATTGCTGTAAGGTTAATCCAGAGTTACGGCTATGGTCCATGTTTATTTCTGTGTTTTTTTGTGTGTGTGTTCTTTTATATTTTTGTTGTTGTTGTTTTCGTTTGTTTTGTTTTTTTGTTTTGTTTTTTATCCACGCTCGTCTCATTCTGTCGCCCATGATCTATCTTTTTTAAAATGCGTCTTTATAGTTAATTTCAATACTTTTTTTCTTCAAGCCATCGATATCCAGTTTCTTGTCCCATCAGAACCTGTCCCGTGACAATGTCATGCGGTTGATGTGGTTTGATAAATGAGCTTTGTGATCGAAATGATCTCCCGTGTATAACAATTACTGGTTAACCCCTTCTTAACTATCTTCCGGGAAAATGTCTTTTTAAAGGTGTAAGTAGGCGCTTAAATGAAAACCTGCATGCGTATGTGATGATGTATACATGTTCTCTGAAATACGTTAAACCAGGGTTCGTCACGAAGGGAATTCCATGAGTCAGAGTATCCTTGTTTACCAGTTTGGATTCCTGCGTTTCGAAGGAGGGAGTCGGGACTTCCATGATTAATTGAGAAAAGTCAAAAAACCAAATGCACAGGGTAGTTTACTTATCAACCAAATATGTCAAATAGTAGATATTTTCACTTCACTAGTTGTTGAAGATTATCATTTACACACATAACATTTAGTAGTATTTTGATAATTATGCACAAAGTGCTCAGAAAAGGGTTATCAGATACATTGTATCAAATTACAGTTCTTGCTCAAGTTTGCTGGTGCATCTCTATTCACGCGTACTATCTTTATTGTATGCGCTTAATTTTTTAAGATATTAAAAAGAATACTCTCGTTGGAAGGTTTTAGTCTCCTTTTTCATTTCCTTACAAAACTAGTCATTAGGTATGGAAAAGGTTAGTATTTTTTTTCCTTCACTACCACAGGATTTGGATTTACTTTGGGGATTCGTTAGAGCATGGGCGAAAAGATTGTCAATTTATTGCAGTGTGCCATTGTAATTAAAAATTCATGAGAAAGCAATATTTGACTTGATTATCATCGCCTGACGTACAATGCTGGATCATAAATCTCGCCATTATATCTCTCTCTTCGCTGATGAGATTTTTACAAAACAGGCATGTCCACGCTTTTTGTGATTGCAGTTTGTCTTGCTACGGTTTACAACAAAGTGTAATTAAAAACTAGAATTATTGGAATGATTTTTATTTTATCTTATAACTATACAAATATTCGTATGATAACATCCCGTATGATATTTTTTATGATATCACATAGTTATTTTTAGAACATGATATAATGTGGTTATTTTTAGAAACTTGCATTTCAGTTAGAAACACCGACGAAAAGAAGACAAATATAGGTTATAAGATAAATATAATACGTACTAAGTGTATTGTATGAAAAAATATCTAACTCGGTTGTGAGAATTGGTAATTGTCTCGGCAGAGCCTCGACAATTTTCAATTCTCCCAACCTCGTTAGATATTTTTTTCCATATAATACACTAAGTACGTATTATATATATATTGAGCGAGTTTTGCGTGAAATATAAATTGGATAATAAAATATCGTTAATTTCGTCCAATTTGGACGGAATCAGCGATATTATCATCTTTCCTTTAAGGTAGCAATGGACACATGGCGTCATTTTTTTCCGCCCAATGAATTTTTTTCTTGGTCACATATGTTGTAAATTAACATTGTGTAGTCATTATATTAAAATTTGAAGGTACCTTTCCACGCTCGTTTTCATGCTAGAGTTATCTGCCCTTGAGTGGTATAGGCCATTTTTCAGTAAAACGGTTATATTCGTTTTAGGTCTAGTATAAACTCTGTACTAGGTTATAGCTATAAAACACATAGATTTTGATAGACCTTATACATGTACACAATGGCTATTGACAAGAAAATTTCTCCTTGATCAATTGCATTTGCACAATTTGCTTTCAAAAGTTAAAAATGCTCTAATTTTTGTAATGTTACAAGGTAAAAATGCCACATAAACCTATTTTTTTGAAGAAATTACCCAATGAATTTTTCTTATTTTCCGATATGTTTATAATCCATATTTTTCCTTTATTTGGTAAAAAATTCAGCATACCTTTCCATGCAAATAAGAAAGTTTTTCGTTATTTTCAATGTTACCCCCTAATCGAATGACGGTTTTAACGCAATTTTATTGTTAAATTTATTGATCCAGGTATTCAATTAATATCAAATATTGAAAAGAAGCTAAATTATGAAGTTTTACCACCAATATTCTACGTTTTTTCCATAAGTAGTATCTTACGAAAACCGGTCTTTTTAAACAACGCGCAAAAAGAGCCGTAAAATAAACGAAAACCCACTTCCGGTTTATAGAGTCGGGAGTGCGCTGTCCATTGCCACCTTAAATCAAAAAGATAGACGCACTCTTCTTTTTGTATGTCTTCATGGACCATTCAAACGATTTAAAATCCACAATAGTCAATAAAATCGCATCTTGTCGAACCAAGGGTTACGAACGTTTTACTTGTCTTACTTGGTATTCGAGAAGAAGCTATCGATTCGATACCCCTTGACTCATGAAGATGTGCATGTACAAATGTACTTGAAATTAGCGTTTACTATGATTAAATCTTTTCCAAATCACGCGTTCAACGCTCCTTTCAAAAGATTCATGCACTCAAACAAACCGTTCAAAAATAGTCAGAAATAGCCCCAATTCTCCACAAATGGTAGAGTATTATAATTATTATTAGTATAATCAATATTACTATAAATGTCATTATTATTATTATTTCAATTAACAACTTCAATCGCACCATAGTATTGATTGATAGATTGGATGGAGTTTTACGCCGCTTTAAATATTTTTCAGTTATATCGCGGCGGCTGGAGCACCTTACAATGGATTTCTGGTATTTCTCTCAACAGTACTACCATACCATCCTTTCCTGGGCTGCAGCTGCTATCTCACATATGTCTACGATTATCAACCAATCGGTGAGAGACAAATAGTCTGAAAGAATGAGTGCCGCCGTCGGGGATCAAACCCGGACCTCTAGATTGACAGTCCGACGCGCTACCAACTGCGCTATGACGGCGGCTTACCATAGTATTGGAGTGGTATGGAAAATTTACATATAGTTAGCGTGAAACAATTAAAAGTAAGGCTTAAGATTTTGAAAAGTACGACAAAGATGAAACCAAAGAGTTGGTGCCAAAGTAGACTATGGGCTACTGGGACCCCTGTTCCCCCCCCCCCCCCCCAGGGGGGAATTTTGTACACTATGATTTTCTGAAAGGTACACGTATAAGCAACATTTTAAGACATGTTAGCACTCTGGCGAGTGGGGCTTTTGTCAGATACGTTACTTTGAAATCACCCACCCTAGATCCTTATTAAATGCTACAATTTGCTCCAATTTTGTGAAATTCTTTGGACAAATTGCGATTTTTAGTACTATCTCATACATGATTCTTGAGTATGGGTGATAAAACATCCACAGAATCCTGTATGATTCAAGAAAAAAGGTGAAATATACGTTACAATTACAAAATTGTCCCTCAATATTCGCCTATATAAAGATGTTGGCATTTGGGCGCCAAAAATATTCAAAGTCAACACTTGTTGGCAAAATTCACAAGATAATATGATGAATTCATATTTATATACTTTATATAGGCCTGCATATTACTTGTTTTATACGTAGTAATGAAAAGATTTGAGCACATGTCATTTCAAGCCCTTAATACAATGTAATTTCATATACCGTTCATAAGCAGAAATGAGAATGGCAGGTGCAATTTACTACTCTGATCATGCAAAATAAAACAAGAATATCATTTATAACTGATGTTCTTATAACAACAAATGCTTTATGTCTCTAAAGGAATGTTGTAACATACGTTACCTGAAAATATTTTACCAAAACCCGTTTAAACTGCTTTATTTTTTATAAATAAGGATTAAAATTCTTTGAATTAATAGCTCTCAGTTCTGTTTCTTAGAAAATGCATCGGTACTGAATGCAAATGCGTGACCAACAAAAGATCAAAGATCCCGTAGCACTTATGGTATTAAAATTTAGACCTTAATTGAGAAGTCAATGTTATATCTTTGAACACCCAAGAAGGAAATTCTTATTAAATGCTAGTTTTTACATATATTCCTTTAATGTAAAGTGATAAATCACACAAATTGAAGTTAGTATCATTTGTAGTATCCCATCCGGGATCCCACAAGGTTAAAAATTTGATAACAAGATTTGAGATCATAATTTTGAAATAGCCAAATCATTAATACATGTATACCCAATTGCTGAAATCAAAATACCTACACCCTTCTAAATCAGCTCAGATCTTGATAATCATTTTACATTAGAAATTACAAACATCCTGAAATATTCAATATAAATACTGGCTTTTTGATAGATATGGATATGTACTTAGTGTTGTACTATACCCATTGTTTAATTTCATCATAGGGAAATATCTGTTCAGTGCAATTACGTATCTATCAATCATACAATGCAGCATGACAGCTAAAATAATTTAATTAATTGAAACTTTTTCAAAATAACTTAGTCACTTAAGCATGTATATCATTTATCTCTAATTTCGTGCATGGTTTTATTCGTTTTGAAACAGAATACTGATGGTCATAATCTAGTAACGTATGTTACCATTTGTAGGAAACAAGTCACAATTATCTTAAATGCACTTCAGTGTCAATACTGTAGCCATTTAAATCAAAATTATTGTTTCTCTTTGATTAAGATGGATATTTTGGTTCTACTGCATGTTTTTCAAATTGTTTGTCTGGAATGTTGGCCAAGTGGTTAGAATAAAACTTAATGGTTAGTAGAAGAGTCTTGTACTTGTGCACATGAGAAAAATATGAGAGTTATGCCAAAGAACCATAAGTATATTAATTAGAATGGGCATTTTTCAATTCTTTTCTTACTTTAACACAAACTGCATGTACATGTATATTGAAAGTCAGCCAGCAATGTCAAACAGGAATGCAAATAGAATGTTAAATAACAAAGCCATGTACACATTAACACCTATAAAGCTCATATAAGCATGCGACTTATAGACCCATTATGCAATTTTCTTATTTTAATGAAGTAAGACTTGGGTTGTATTTGAATGAGGGCTTGATATTGATAAAATTCTATTGCTTAAGCAATTTATCATTATTCATGTAATGTTTCAGAATGTAAGATATAAAAGAAGCTCTAATTCTATCTAAGATATGTTTCTTTTGTGCATAAAAAGTACTTATAGTTTGTATCTAGTTCAAAGTTAAAGCATTTTTTAAGTTACTTTTTTTTACTAAAATCTTTTGTAAGAACTAATCATGTTCAAGAGCATAACAATTGGTGTGCATCTAATTGTCCTTTGGAAGCAGCAATTATGTTTTATTTTCTAAAAAAGGATCTTTTAAATGTAACATATATTACTCTCTTTGATAGCTAAATCAAAATGTATATGGCAATGTTCTATTCATTTGAATATAATATGGTCATACTCATGTAAATTTTAAGTATTGATCTGAATTGCACAGTTTCTTGGCAAAACTAGGATTGCATTCAATGTACTTTTGCATTCAATTGGAAACAAAAGAGAGCTAAAATGCTTCAAAGAATTTCCAGGCCATTTTAACAGTTTAGCACTCTTATCTAGGTGGCTTATCCACCTAACCATGAATTTCTTGTATTTATCGTACACATTATTCCATTCATCACATCATCCTTTTAAAGCCTCTAGCTGCTTATACAACGAAGATGAACAATAATCAACTCGTTTGTACTGGCTGATGAAACCTTGTACATATGATATGGAGTCAACTGCGCTACCAAATCCAATGTGCTACCAACTGGGCTACGATCGTGATCAACTCTAAGAAATATTTTTAACTTTTCTGTACTAAATTGATGGAACTATTGCTTAAAAAATATTGTAGGAACCGCTTTTTCCATCTATTTGGTCATCCTTTTTCACAATGAAAAATGTCTTTTATCATCAGAAGTAACATATATAACTTGTGTTTTATTCTAAAAATGTGAAAAAAGTCTCAAACATAGAAGAAACCATAAGCTGCCTCAACAGTGTGTTTGGAAGCTGCCTCAACATTGAATTTGGTGCATTTCCATAAACTATGATAGCGGCTCAGTAATAATTATACCTATAAATAAATTGTAACGTATTTTGCATGCTTTTGAAACCACAATGTGTCTTGAAATGATTGAAATTTATATTGATACCTTAAAAATACTTTAAACAGTTGTGGTTTATAGTTGATTAAGACAATGAGGGATTTTACAATAATTGCAATCAGATGAGATATGAATAAGCCTATGGTAATTGATGGGTAAATTGGTTACTTTAGAGTAACGTATTTTGCAAATAGTTTGATTGGCAGATGCATGAAAAAAAATAAAATCTCCCAAAGAACAGATGCTTATAGAAAAACACAGTAAACAAAATATTCAGTAGAGCATTGATGAATATAACATTTCTTTTGAATGCATTACATTGAAATTTAAATGTAACATATTTTACTCCCATGCATTGCTTGTAAGGGCTATATTTTTCAAGTCATAATGTAAATGAGCTTCAAATACCTCCAGAATCACAAATATTATTAACAAAAAACAAAATATCATTTAATATTTACTAAATTACAGGTAATTTCTATAACAAGACAAACAACTGATATTGTTTTATGAAAATTTTATGGGTCGGTTTCTTTAAAGTAACGTATCTCGCATTTGCCCCAGTGGCCAGACTGCTAAGAAGTTTCAAAATGCTCAACATTGCATAGGCTTTTAGAAAAGCAATGTTAACAATCTTCCCAATGGGGCAGCTATGGAAAAATCATTCCTATCAATGTGCCTTTCTTTGAAATTCAAAAGTAACGTATTTTACTTCCATATCATGCCTTCAATGGGGATTTATTTACAAAGTATTAGTATGAATTTGCTCCACATACATTCAGCAACATAGATTTTGGTATAAAAAGATCACTTCTGGTCATTTTGACTCATTTTTTCACTGTACAAACCTAAAATCTTGTCTTGAAAATTTGATAGGTAATTCACTTTGAGGTAACGTATCTCACTAACGCCCCACTTGTATGAGTGCTAACAAATCTCAAAATGTTCTATATACCATGGACTATCAAACAGGCAATGTTAACAAAATTCCCAGTGAGGCAGAGATAGACAATTAATTTCTATATTAATAGTTTTCTTTGAAATTTAAGGGTAACGTATTTTACTGCAATATCACGACTCTTAAGATGACCAGATTTTTCAAAAAAAAAAAAAAAAAAAAATCCATAAATGGACCCTACAGTTAATCAGTAACACAAATATATGTATAAGAAGTCAACTTTTTGACATTTTAACTTCAATTTTTTGGTTACTCTTTTATAATTCATTTTCAAAATTTTGAGGGGTGTGCTACTTTAAAGTAACGTATCTTACAAAAGCCCCACTTGCCAGAGTGCTAACATGTCTCAAAATGTTCTACATACCATGGACTTTCAGAAAAATATGGTCTACAAAATTCCCCCTGGGGGGGGGGGGGGACAAAACCCATTCTGATTCATGGACTAAAGAAGGTTGGATCGATTGTTTATAAAAAAAATGACGTAACGGAGAAAAGGGTGATAACGATGTGATATTCGTCCTCTATAAGTTGGCGTTACTGTCATTATTGGATTGGACCTAGCAATTACTTCGTTTTACTTCCTCATCATCGGGCAATCACAGCTGAGTATGTGCATGTATGTTTTTTCTCACCGAATACCTAGATAAAATATAGTTTTGGACAAACCAGGAATATGAAAGGGTACAGTTTTCAAAGGGCCTCTTTTTCGGTTCATCTTCATCTATTTTTTTTTTTTATAAATACTATTAGACCTCACGGAAATGTCCGAGTAACCACATAAATAGACTCGATTATTGCAATTTCGATGAAGATCGATCTCTTTTTTCTCTGAAATGCAGTGGCGATTGCAGACGTGGTTCGGGGGGGGGGGGGGGGCTCGTTCCTCCGAGGCTTGTTTCATTGCCCTGCGCTAATTCAATATTAGGAATTTAAAGGGGTATTAGGAACCCCTTTTTGTACGGCGTCAACAAAAAAAAGGGCTCAGGATCCTGCTTTAAATGTAGTGTTTTTCATTTTAACTATCCTCATGTCTTGTGCAAATTTTGAAATATTTTATGGATTAGCTTCACAATGCGTTGAATAAATTTTTACCTTGAAAAACAACTTCTGAAAAGAATTGAAGACTGTTTTAAACATCGACAGTCCGAAATGCTACCAACTGCGCTATGACGGTGGCTGTGATAAGTCCTTCGTATACCCTATCAGATCTAAAAGTCTTTCAAGAGCGCCAAGCCCATTCTGTTCAAGTGCAAATGACTGATTGACAATAAATTGTAATAGTATGCTTATTCTCGACCGTTAAAAGGAGTCACCAACACTAGCAAAAGGGGGCAATTAGGATTTCAAGTTTAATTATTTCATCAATACTTGCACAAATCCTATATTGTGGGTAGTCATTCGAATCGTCTCAACGAGACAATTCAAATGAGTACCCACAACATAGGGTTTTAATAATAAATAAAGATTTTTGAACTTGCAATACCCTTTTATCTGTACCTCGCATACAGTTAACCACATTGTGCAATTGACAATGTGAATGATTTCGGAATGATTTAGGAATGAAATTGAATGAGTGTGAGGAGCGAGTTTTGAGTGAATTTAACGGGAGGTAATCCTATATCGCAAATTTTGTTCAGGATGAACAAATTTAGCGATATTGATTATCTCCCTTTAATAAAATATGAATACAATTTCTATGGATAACTTCCTATTTCTTCAAGAACCTATTAGACGCTTACAATTTGAATTGTGTCGGTGAAATCATGATTTTCCTCCATCAAAATTTATTTTGAATGACGTTGTTGATTCTATATTTTTCAATGGGTTTGAGCGTTTTTGAATGGTCTGAGTGAGTGTTTGGAATGAATGAGTGGAGCGCTTAATGAGCGATTTAGAATGGTTTTGATTGAGGTGAATGTCAATTTCACGAGTTTACTAACTGTAGCACAGGTAAAATTTCTTACAATAGGAAGAGGATTTCACATTCTAGAGCACGCATCAGTTTGCGTAGCTTTGTCAATGATGCAGACGTCCAAGTTACCAAAATGTAATTGCTGGACAATACTGTTAGTTACATCGTGAAATTAACATTCACCTCAATCAAAATCGTTCATTCCGAACGCTCACTCAAATTACTTAATAACACTCAACAATTGACAAAAATACAATTTGAAAATGTTTAAAAAAGGTCAATATTTCATTGAATTTTATTAAATTATTCGACGGTTTTTACTGGCTTGTGAGTTTTTTTTATTAAAATTTGTCTAATTTGTGCGTGAAGACACAAACAGATGAAAAAACGTTTATTTTTTTAAAGGGAGGTAAAAATTGCTAATTTCGTCCAAGTTGGACAAGATAAACGATATTAGTAACTTCTCTTTAATTTCATTCAAACCTCGCTCCTCACACTCATACAATATCATTCCAAATTAGTTCCAAAAATATTCAACTAGTCAATTCTACGACGATTCTAACTGTACCATCAATGATGCACCTGAAAGATCGGTCGATTTACGGAATATATCACACAAGGAAGCACCCATACGGCATACAACACGCTGTTCGCATAGTTCATACAAAAACAAGACCTGTCTGTGAAAAGAAACAGGGTGTAAGTGACCAAAGCCTAAACTGACATGGTTATGAAGCAGTTATGAAATCTGATGCGTCTCGTCAAAACTCGTCAAAACTGGTCATACTGCTAGAGTCTTTAAGCGTGCACATGGAGAGTATGAGACATATTCTCGATGTTTTAGGTCGATACTCGCCTTTCAATTAAATGTCTTTAAATGTTACGCATTTTAAGGGTCTGAAGGAAATCAGCCGACACATAATTTGTGACGTTTTGCAGACGTAATTTAAGACTTCTAGTGGCAAAGAAACTTAATTTAACGGGAATTTGATCTCCCTCAGATCACGTAACAAATATTCTTTATAAGTATGCCTTCTTGTTGTTTATTTGGTATTAAGAACATAGAAATCGACTTACAGGTTTGGAAGAAAAAGCAGGTTGACCTTGATGGGAGACGTACGATTTCAAATGTGAAGAATTACCGTGCGCGACGCCTGTACTTTCCAAAGTTGCCACAGCTATTGCAATTACCAGCAGCAATAGCCCGCTGTTCACACAGTTCTTAAAATTCAGGGACAGATTGAGTCCGGTTAAAGTAATTCCAGGTTCTAGAATTAACCATTTTACAAAATTTAATTGACAAAGCATATTTTTGTGGGTTTGTGGTGCTTTAAGCACACTATCTGATTTTGGAGGCTTCTTTGCAGGAGAAATGCGACTTATTATGGTATTTTTCCGAAAAGAAAGGTCCAAAACACAAGTCTGCAGAGAGAAAACTAATGAAGATCACTATAGTTTCCACACTAAACTGAAACATTTAAAGATAAAAATCACGTTTATTTTTTTAGACGATTGGATAACAAACATCGTTTCTGTTTGTTTAAGGTGAATTGCATATACTTAGTTAGGAATAAACTTAGAAAAACACTTAGATACACTATTGAACATACAGATAAGCAGAAAAAAAAACGAAAACAAGTCAAAAAAAGAGAAAAAGAGTTTTGAAGGTTTGATCAAACTAAGCTAAATTATAACATTATATGACTTCTTTCTTTTTGTTTGATTGTTTATTTCCGCTCTGTTTTCTTTCTTTATATCTTTCCTTTTCTTTATCAATCGCACATTATTTTGTGAGCTTATACACCTATAAGCGATACAAGAGAGGGTAAAATGAAATAGTTTGAGGCGAAAACTGGAAACTGTGAACAGTAATTTCCCAATGGATTAGATATTTAATCTACAAAATGCTCAATCTTCAGATATATGAAAATGAAACATGCTGAAATAACATCACCTTTTTGCGTTCGTTTTTTATACTACGTTTACCATTTAAGACTATTTGAAAAGGTTAACATCATAGAGAATTTGACAATCTTTCCGATCAAAACCAGCCCAGCCTTGCTTTCAAGAGAGCTTACAGCGCTAGCAAACGTAAGTAAGCACTTTTCTATATATCCTAAACGATGTGCTTGTTTGAGGCGCTTGCGATAAGCGGCTAGCAACATTACTAAGTGACTAGCATACTAGCGAACCGTAATCGCTCCAAAATTGTTAAAAAAAGCTTCGATATCGTTCAAAGCGACCATCTTTTCTTTTAATAGTTTAATAGTTCCTTAGGTCTAATACTACTTTTGAAAATAATAATAAAACAAAAAGGTTTTAATTTAAATCGATTAGTTTACAGCATTTTATTGGCTGTCGTGGATTGTAAAGCTTCGAAATGGACTCTAAGGACACACAAACAGAAAAATTCGTAGATTTTATTAAAGGGAAGAAATAAGATAAATTTCAAAATGATCTATAATATATTACCTCCCTTTAATTTCATTAAATTACTTCTCATTCATTTTTTTTCGAATTCAATACTGAACCAATCACATTGTCAATTACACATTTTTTTTACGGTAATAAATTTGTTAAGCATTTAATCAAAAGCCCCAACAGCGCGTATATTATGCAAAGGGGAGTAATAAAATATCGCTCCTTTCATTTGAACACCGCGTATCACATAAAGCGGGCGTATAGAATGATTTTCATCGGAATTAGGGTCATTTTCACAATGTTTCTTACATGTAACAGTACGAACACACAAAGCTGAGATCTCGCAATTATTTCGTTGTGACATCATCGTCATCATAGATCACTATTCGTGAATGAGATCTTGATTCTTAAATGATTTAGAACAAAAGTCAAATACTTGGAAGATCATCGGGATTTTTCAATCTGGCGGAGACACACGTTTTCTAGGAACAAGTTCAAAGATGAGAAAACCATGATTTCCCACGGGTGTCGATGTTATGTTTTTAAATCGGACTGCGAAGCAGTCGATTTATATATACCGTTTTCCAGAAATCCAGTCTGTTTGACCCACTACATTTTTACCATTATCTTCTGAGTAATGTGTTCAAACCAAATTATGTGTTTTCCGAAAACACCGAAGAAACGGCATTTTCAGTCACAATCTAAAAACTTTTGTTTTTATCTTATTTACTTTTCGACAAATAGAGAAGATGCTAATACAAAATTTGATGTAATTTTCGCTTTTAGTAATTACCAGTTAGTATTTTCAGTGTTTATAACAAGATTTTCGGTTGGGTAAAGGAGTTGAAACGTTCAATAGGTTAACTGTATAAAATTTGTAGCACTTACAATATTACTGCTCTGATATTTTTCTCGAAAGGTCATTTACCAGTTGTAGGGCTGACAACCAATCAAATTCTGTTATGATTATTACTCGGTCAAAACCCACGCGTAAATTCAGACCACGTGGTAGATGCAAATGGACATCGTCTGCTCGAAATGTGTCAATTAAGTTGTTTGTCATTGGTCAATAGTCGTCTGCACTCAAACAGGGAGCGTGGGAAGTTTACTTTTTGTTCGCATGGTGGAATGAGTACTGTTGACTATGTGTTAACAAATAGAAATAATTTTGTAATTTTGAAATATTTGATTTCAATGAGCACTCTGATCACGCTCCAATCCTATTTTCAATAAATTCAAATTTGAGTATGAAGAAAAATTATTCAACAACAAATAAACCGACAAAAACATACGATAAACTGATATAGGATAGCAGTAAGAGCGATCTATTTTTAGAACAACTCATGAATAATCATAGAGAGCTGCTAGATTTAATCTATTGGTCAGAAACCAAAGATATAAATAGCATATTTGGCGATTTCACGTGTTTCTTGAGGGAAAATGCATTTATAGTATTTGGGAAAACCCAATGCTTGAAATACAAACATGTTGGTTATCAAAATTGTAAATAGTTAAATGAAAAATGTTTGTTGCTAAACAGGCTTTTAAACTCTATAGAGAGAGGAATAATATTAATAGACAAGCTTTTAGCTTGGCGCGTGCTCATTATAACAACGTAAAAAATCTGCTAAAAAATAATTTAGACTAGCAGAGGGCTATCGAATCAGCAAACTCTCAAAATCGGACCTACGAGGTTGGATGAGATGGCGATGTCCTCGAAAAGATGGAGCGTTAAGACAAAAAACTCACAAATTGGGCAAAGATTTTACCAACTTTTATTGTCCAAATTTGAGCCCTTTTGATTGGCGAACTATTGCACTATCCCAGCCCCTCCATGATGTCCGATTTGCAGTGCTGACAGCACTTTGATTTTCCAACGTAGTAAGGATGTAAGGTGTGCTAGAATTAAGTAACCAGAAAAATCGAAAAGGAAAAAAAATGTTAAATTTGATTTAACCATTTGCTGTTTAATCCCAGCCTTTTACGTGCCTGTGATTCTATGATTGAGAAAACATTGTGAAAAAAGAAGACATTGCTCCTGACAAGCAATTTCTTCTTTTTCCACACTATTTTCTACCCTACTGAATGGTTATTTTTCAAATTAAATCCACTTTTAAATTTTCGTCTGCAAAACCTTTGAATTTGTACAGGTCCAAAATTTTGTAAAACAGGAAAGTGTTAAATTAACGTGTACAACATGTTGTTGGCCACATTACGTTGGTAGACGACAAAATCAGCTAACGAAAACTTGAATAAGTATTTGTTTTACAGTTAGTTACATCGTGAAATTGACATTCACCTCAATCAAAACCATTCTAAATCGCTCACTCAGCGCTCCATTCATTCATTCGAAATTCTCACTCAAACGATTCAAAAACGATCAAACCCATTTAAAAATATATAATCAACAACGTCATTCAAAATAAATTTTGATAGAGAAAAATCGCGTTTTCACTGACATAATTCAAATTGTTAGCGTCCCATATGTTCTTGAAATAATAGGAAACTATTTATATTACTTGTATGTATTTTTATTAAAGGGAGGTAATCAATATCGCTAATTTTGTTCATGCTGAACAAAATTTGCGATATAGGATTACCTCCCATTAAATTCAATCAAAACTCGCTCCACACACTCATTTAATTTCATTCTTAAATCATTCCAAAATCATTCACCTTGTCAAATTCCCGATGTTGTTAACTGTAAACGTTTGTTGTGCAAAATGACGAAATGAAAGCCTGTTTTAGCAAACATCTAACGATCATTTTTTGCCTAAGTCAAAAATTAAAGTTACTTCTACAGTAGAAATTAAATATGGAAGATGATTCTAATGGTTTTTTGTGGGGCAGAATCGAACAATGAATGAAAAGACCAGGTACGCTTTGTGAATTTGACTTACGATTAATGTCTTCGTAAGAAGTTTAGTAAAACGGGTCCTTGGTTCTAGATTTCCCGATCCGCCATCATAACGCAGTTGGTATTGCGACAGGCTCCCAATCATTTCGTCAGGGGTTCGATCCGAAGGCGGTACACATCTTTTCCGACATTTATTCACAACCAACGGATGGCTAACCGTTAACCTATGTCGGACGTCGGACAAAAACTGAAGGCTCGGAAGAATTTTGTACAACAGCGTGTAATTGACTGATTGAATGATTTCGAAATGATTTCGGAATGATATTTATTGAGTGTGTGGAGCATTGCTTGAATGAAATTTAAGGGACGAAATTTGTGATAATTTATTACCTCCCTTTTAAAGAAATCTCCGTTCTTTCCAATTTATGAGTAGCAATCGGACTTTCTTCAGTCCTCACTAAGGTAAAGAAATTGTGGAATTTGATCGATTTCAAAAAAAAATTAATCGTTTTGAACGATTTTGGAATTATTTTAAATGGTTTCTGGGTGTTTTGGGGCGAGTTTTTAAAATGATTGAAATGGAGCGTTGAGCGAAAGATTTAGAATGGTTTTGATTAGGTGAATGTTATTTCACGGTGTTAATAACTGTACTAGTGGCTCGGTGCCCTAGCCGTGGTGATTTTACTGAAAAATTATTAAAGGGGCATTTTTAAAAACCCGATTCAAGTAAACTGAACAAGGCTAGATTTCGAAATACCACTTTTTTTTTAGGTTTTTATGGCCATAATATCATAAAAATATATATTTCTTTGAGATTTGATCACCAGAATTTAATTTCGACGTCTGAGTATAAACATCAAGCGGTATAAGTGTTAATCGATTTTGAAAAGCAATTAAACCTATATTTATCTTGGTGCCTAATAGCAGACTAGAAACTCCCAAATATTAACTGATTGCGGGAAGATAAAGAAACTAGAAATTAAAATCCGGCTATAGTTTTCTCCCACATGGATATCATGATTTACAGTAAGTTAATAACAGCGTGAAATTGACTCTCAGTTTGATCTAAACCATTAGAAATCGCTCACTCAGCGCTCCATTCACTCATTCCAAATACTCACTCAAACAATTTAAAAACATCCAAAATCACTAAAAACATAAAACCAACCACTTCATTCAAAATGAAAGTCGCTAGAAAACACACGACTTCACTGACTTAATTTGATTTTATTAATGTTTGATTGTTCCATGAAGACAAAAATCCTACTTATAATTATAGATTCGTTTTCAATTGAGTTTACGCCGCTTTTAACAATCTTTAAGCTATATTGCTGAAACACCTAACAATGGAATCTGGTATTTCTCACATCAGTACTACCATTACATCCTTTCCAAGCCTTCAGCTGCTATCCCACATCGACCCATTGGTGAGAGATAAAAAGTCGGAAAGAATGAGTGCCGCCGTCGGGGATCGAACCCAGGACTTCAAGAATGACAGTTCGACGCGCTAGCAACTGCGCTATGACGGCGACATGTCTTTATAGAACCTGTTTGCATATTTTCTCAAAGGGAGGTAATAAATGTCGTTAATTTTGTTCAAACATTTTGAACAAAATTAGCGATATTAGATTACCTTTCTTTAATTTCACTCATAACTCACTCATTCCACTCAATCGACTTCATTCGAAAATCATTGACCATGTTAATTTCACGATGTTGTTAACTGTTATTTCGACTGTAGTTTCGACTAACTGATCGCTGACTGACCGAATCATATTTTGACGGGAGGCCCCGTCGGGAAGAAGGAGGGTGAAAGTACCCTAAACCAACACCTGCCCCCCCCCCCTCCCCCACCCCCGGGTTCAGACAATAATGCACGACTGAGTCCGTCAAACATCAATTTGTATGTCCGATCTCATTTAGTTGTATGTATTGTTAGTAATACACTCCGTACAATTGTGTTATAAATTGGCATTAGCTCCGATCAAAATAATTGCAAATTACCCGCTCAGCGCTTCATTCGAAGAATTCAAGCACTCAAATCTACCGTTCAAGAATGCTCAGAGAAGCTCAAACTCTCCACAAATGGGTTTCAAGACAAGGTCATTAAATGCAACATTTTTCGCATGAATCAATTTTAATCGTAACCTAATATTGGAGTGGTATTGCATTTTTTAAACATATAGTCGAAGTGAAAATTTTTAAGTAAAGATAAAGATTTTGAAATTTATATAAAAAAAAGATCAGACCAAAGGTCACATGGTCAAAGAACTCGATGCCAAAACAATGATGGATCGATCATTTCTAAAAAGTAGTTTTTAGCGTAACACAAAAAGAGGCAGTGGTTTAACCAAAGTACAATGTACTATTCAAATCATTTCTTCAGGAACATAGTCTAAATTTAACTGAATAAGTGTGTGTGTGTGTGAGTATTGGGGGGCGGGTAGTTCAGAATAAAGTTCTTGCAAAAGTATTCTTAAATGTGATCTGTCACACGAAAAGGGACCATCTAGAAACTTCGTTAAAGTAAATATTTGAAACAAATATTGTTTCTAGAACAGGCCAACCAGAGGTCGCATTTCAAAATTTATTTCACAGGAAGGTAGATTAATAATTCTAGATTCAGAAAATTAGTAAAGTGTCTACGCGCAGTCTGACAATGGACGAACTTTACGCACTTCCCATGTGGTCCTTTTTGGCGTGACGGGTTAATATTTAAGTAAAATGGGATGACTAAAATTGATTTACTGATACGGTAATTACAGAAGTAGAATGTCTCATTTTTGGCAGGTGATAACGATGTGATATTCGTCCTCTATAAGTCGGCGTTACTGTCATTATTGGATTGGAACTACCAATTACTTCGTTTTATTTCCTCATCATCGGGCAATCACAGCTGAGTATATGCATGTATGATTTTTCTCACCGAAGACCTAGATAAAATATAGTTTCGTTAAACACGGTTTTTGAGTGGATACAGTTTTAAATATGTCCTCTTTATCGTTTCATTTTATCTATCTTTATTTTCTTTTTTTTTTTCAAAAGTAGTAACAGATCCCAGGAACTTTTCAGTGTACGGAAATGTCCGAATAATGTTCCATATGAATAAACTCGATTATTACAACTTCGATGAAGTTCGATTTCCCTTTTATCTGAAATATAGTGTCGGATACAGAGGGGGTTCTAGGGGTTCGTTCCTCTGAGGCCGATTTATTTCATTGTCTTGCGGAAATTCAATCAAAATTGGGTATTAGTATGAAAACAAACCCCGTTTTTTTGTACGGCGTCAACAAAAATATGGGTTCTAAGGACACAATAGTAAGGCTCATAAGGGCACTCTCTTGAGGTTTCATAGTCCTGCTTTAAATGTAGTGTTTTTCATTTTAGATATCCTCATGTCTTGTGCAAATCTTGAAATATTTTATGGATGAGCTTCACAATGCGTTAAATAGATTTTTATCTTGAAAAACAACTTCTGAAAAGAATTGAAGACTGTTTGAAACAGTCCTCAATTCTTTTCTGAAGCTGTTACCCAGAGGCTCCTACGGACCTTTATCAGACAGTTGATGATAGGTAGACCTGGTTTATTATTTGTGTGTCTCAGACTCACGTGTTCCTTTAAACCATGTCGGGATTTGTTTGTTTGACCCCCCTTACTGAAATCCTTGACCCGCCATTGAAATTGGCATATATGCATTGCAATTGTTAAATGTAAAGAAAATAACCAATTATTGAAAAGAAAACAATGAACATATCGTTTGTATTATCGGGATATGCGATGAAAAGCAAGTATACTTGCCAAAATAAGTTGGGATCAAATATTGATTGATACTTTTCTAAAAGATGCACTGCATTTGCAAAACTCATTTTGTTCTGTTATAAGCATCCTCAATTCTGGAGCACACTTTCGTGAAAAATAATGATATTTTAACAAAGGGTGACTGAGGCTACAAGATGCGAATACGTAAAACATTCCTAAAGACCATCTGTAAATTGTTACCACCACCCACCCTAATTATAAAAAATCATTCTCTGTCTATGAAAAACAACTGTCTGATCCAAGTGTGGCTTCCACTCGCATCGACTGTCGATTGACAGTGCCTCTATTAGCATCTTATCCACAATTTGCGGAACATTTACTCTTTGATAAGTAGTTCTTAAATGCTTTCCACTGGATTATCGAGCAATAGCGGCAGACTTTCATTTGATAAACTCACCACCTAACCAATGATGATGATGATGATAATAATAATGATAAACAATTTATACCCCATTTTCATTCGTTTGCATCTATCTGACGTAATCTAAGTGGGGGCCAATAAATGACGTCAACATGAACGTTTCGTAGCAATCCCGTGCAAAATTACGAGCTTACATAAAACATGTCCTAAAAATATCACTTTTAGTCTAATTTTTGCATTAAAGAAATAGAATGATAGCTTGTTTTTCGAGTAAGGTCGACTGATATTTCATATAGTGAACAACAAAAGCTATAGATTTTGTTGTTCACGCATTAAAATATCACTCGATATAACACTAAAACAAACAATTATCCCCAACTCTGTTTTCTTCATTTATTACATGAAAAAGCCGCTCTGTGTTTCAGGTATGCATTTCGGTCTAAAATCGTTTGGTTGCAATAATTAATTATTTTAATAGGGTTTTACGCCGACTTCAATAATCTTTCAGTTATATTGCGGCAGCTGGAACACCTAACAGTGGATTCCTGTTATTTCTCACACTTGTACTACCATCACACCCTTGCCTAGCCTCAAGCTGCTATCCCACATAGGTTTACGATTATCAATCCATTGGTTGGAGATAAATAGTCGGACAGGATGAGTACCGCCATCAAACCCGCGACCTCTACATTGACAGTCCGTCGTGCTACATGTACCAACTGCGCCATGACGGCGGCTGCAATAAGTACTATACTTTATCGGATCTAAAAGTCTTTCAAGAGCGTCTAGTCCAGTCTGTTCAAACCAGACGTTTAAATGCATAGGAATAATTTGCAAAAAATCTAATAGTATGCTCATTCTTGACCATTTAAAAGAAGTCACGTACAGTTGACAAAATTGTGAAATTGGCAAGGTGAATGATTTTGGAATGATCTTGGAATGAAATTGAATATGTGTGGGGAGTGAGTTTTGAGTGAAATTAAAGGAAGCCAATTCAGTACCGC
Source organism: Fragum whitleyi (assembly GCA_948146395.1). Taxonomy (NCBI): domain Eukaryota; kingdom Metazoa; phylum Mollusca; class Bivalvia; order Cardiida; family Cardiidae; genus Fragum; species Fragum whitleyi. The sequence continues at coordinate 74,876,959 of OX411543.1, forward strand.
TAATTTTGTTCAGGATGAACAAAATTAGCGCTACATATTACCTCCCTTTAATAAAACGTACATAATTTTTTGTATGTGCGTCTTTGTAGACAAATCAGCCACTGTAAAGGCCACCAGACAAAATTATCTTAGAATACTTTCATCGATTTAAATTAAACGTTGATCGCCTTCCACGATTTCGAAATGTTTCCTAACATTATTGGAGCGTTTTTGATCGATTTAACTGAAATTTTGAATGAATGAATGGAGCGCTGAGTGAATGATTTAGAATGATTTTCATCTGAATCGGTGTCAATTTCGCGATTTTGTTAACTGTACACTAGCAAGAGGGGGAATTTAGGATTTCAAGTTTCATCATTTCATCAATACTTGCACAAATCCTATATTGCGGGTAGTCATTCGAATCGTCTCAACGAGACGATTCAAATGGGTACCCACAACATAGGGTTTCAATTATAAATAAAGATTTTTGAACTTGCAATACCCCTTTTATCTGTACCTCTGATAGTATGGGTAAAATTTCTTAGAATAGGAAGAGGATTTCACATTCTAAAGCACACATCAGCTTGCGTAGCTTTGTCAATGATGCATACGTCCAAGTGACCAAAATGTAATTGCTGAACAGTACTGTTACATCGTGAAACTGACATTCATCTTAATCAAAATCATTCTTCATCGCTAACTCTTCGCCCACACCATCCATTCCAAACGCTCACGCCAATCACTAAAAAACGCTTCTAAATTTATGAAAATAAAAGTACAATTAGAAATCGTTCAAAAAGGTCAATATTTCATTGCACTTCATAAAAGTATTCGACGGTTTTAAATTGTCGTGTGTATTTGTTTTATTTAACCGATTGGTCCGTGAAGACGCACAGACGGGAAAGAATGTTTATTTTTAAAGGGAGGTAAAATATTTCTTATTTCGTACAAGTTAGATAAGGTTTGCGATATTGGATTACCTCTCTTAAATTTCATTCAAAATTCCCTCCACATACTCATTCAATATCATTCCAAATTAATTCCAAAACCATTCAACTCGTCATTTTTACGATGTTTCTAACTGTACCATCAATGCACCTCAAAGATCGGTCGATATATTGAATATAACACTCAAGGAAGCACTTAAACGGCATGAAACACACTATTCGCATTTCTCTTTGATAGTTCATACAAAAGAAGGATCTGTCTATGAAAAGATAAGGGAATTGGTGACCAAAATATAAACTGACATGGTTCCTTGCTCATTGCAGTCTTGAAATCTGATCCGCCAGCTCAAAACTGGCCGTAACGCTATTCTTGATGTTCTAGGTCGATACTCGCCTTCCATTTAAATGTCTAAACATGTTGTACTTTTCAAAGTTACCAGGGCTATTGGCCAACTTATTTCTCGCCCGCTTTCGGGTCGGGTGTAGACTGGTCTCACTATCGAATATCAGAATAGCCTATTCTAGGCTATTCTGATATTCTAAAAGTGGACCAGTCTAGAGCTGGTAACTCGCCTTTTCACAGATACCCTGATGTTGCGGGCAACAGTACCCGCCCAGGGTCAGAAATAAGTTGGCCCTATGACAATTACCAGCAGCAATAGCCCGCTATTCAACCAATTCTTGCCTTTCAGATATAGTTTCCACCTTAAATCCAAACCTTTAAAGATAAAAATTACGTTATTTTTTTTAGGCGATTGTACTCTGGTTAAAGTTAAATTGCATGTGCTTAGTTATGAATAAAATTAGAAAGAAAGATACACTATTGAACGTGCAGATACGCAGACAAAAATACAAAATAATAATAATAACAAGAATAATTTTAGCCGAAAAGGGAAAAAATGAATCCCAACCTTTTTATCCAGTGAAAATGTAACATGTTTTGACTTCTTCCTTTTTTTCGTTTTTTTCTTTTTTGTTTTCATTCTTTATTTCTTTCCTTTTCTTTATCACTCGCCCATTATTTTGTGAGCTTTTCTTATATCTACACCTATAAGCGATACAAGAGAGGGTAAAATGAAATAGTTTGAGGCGAAATCTGGAAACTGTGAACAGTAATTTCCCAATGGATTAGATATTTAATCTACAAAATGCTCAATCTTTAGACGTATGAAAATGAAAGATGCTGAAATAACATCATCTTTTTTGCGTACGTTTTTATACTACGTTTACCGTTTTAAGACTATTTGAAAAAGTTGACATCATAGAGAATTTGACAATCTTTTCGATCAAAACCAGCCCAGCCTTGCTTTCAGGAGAGCTTACAGCGCTAGCAAACGTTAGTAAGCACTTTCCTATCTATCCTGAACGATGTGCTTGCTTGAGGCGTTTCGATAAGCGGCTAGCAACTTTTTGAAGTGACTAGCATAAGTTTACGAACCGTGATCGCTCCAAAATTGTTCAAAAAACGCTTCAATATCGTTCAAAGCAACCCTCTTTTCATTAAATAGTTTTAAAGTTCCTGAGGTCTAATACTACTTTTGAAAAAAATAATAAAACAAAAAGGTTTTAAATTAAATCGATTAGTTTACAGCATTTTATTGGCTATCGTGGATTATAAAGCTTCGGAATTAACTCTTAGGACACACAAACAAAAAAATTCGTAGATTGTAATAAAGGAAAGAAATAAAATAATTTCAAAATAATCTATAATATATCACCTCCCTTTGGATTCATTTAATTGCTTTTCATTCAATTTTTTCGAATTCACTACGGAACCAATCACATTGTCAATTACACGATTTTTTAACGGTTATAAATTCGTTAAGCATTTAAACAAAAGTCCCAACAGCGCTTAGATTATGCAAAGGGAAGTAATAAAATATCGCTAATTTCATTTGAACACGACGGATCACATAAAGCGAGTGTATAGAATGATTTTGATCGGAATGAGGGCCATTCTTACAATGTTCTTACATGTAACAGTACGAACATTCAAAGCTTAGATCTCGCAATTATTTCGTTGTGACATCATCGTCATCTTAGATCACTATTCGTGAATGAGATCTTGATTCTTAAATGACTTAGAACAAAGGTCAAATACTTTGAAGAACTTTGGTATTTTTCAATCTGACGGAGACATACGTTTTCTAGGAACAAGTTCAAAGATGAGAAAACCATGATTTCCCACGGGTGTCGATGTGTAATTCTTGGGTTACGTTTTTTCATACGTAGTAAGGATGTAAGTTGTGCTAGAAATAAGTACCCAGAAAAAAAATTGAAGAGGAAAAAAATGTTGAATTAGATTTGATATACATGTACAACATGTTGTTGGCCACATTACGTTGGTAGTTGACAAAATCAGCTAACAAAGACTTGAATAAGAATTTGTTTTAGACGTTTGTGTTGCAAAATGACGAAAAGAAAGTCTGTTTCAGCAAACATCATTTTTTGCCTAAGTAAAAAATTAAAGTTGCTTCTACACAAGCAATTAAATACGGAATTCTGCCATGCATCATCTCATTGTATTGTCTTTTGGAGACGATTCTAATGATATTTTGCGAGGCAGAATCGAACAATGAATGAAAAGACCATGTACGCTTTGTGATTTTGACTTACGATTATTTTTTTCCTAAGTGGTTTAGTTAAACGGGTCTTTGGTTCTAGATTTCCCGATTCGCCATCATAACGCAGTTGGTATTGCGCCAGGCTCCCAATAATTTCGTCAGGGGTTCGATCCGAAGGCGGTACACATCCTTTCCGACATTTATTAACAACAAACGGATGACTTACTTGGGACGAAAAACTGAAGGCTCGGAAGAATTTTGTACAACAGCGTGTAATTGACTGATTGAATGATTTCGAAATGATTTTAGATTGATATCGATTGAGTGTGTTAAGCACTGCTTGAATGAAATGTAAGGGAGGAAATTTGCGATAATTTATTACCTCCCTTTTAAAGAAATCTCCGTTCTTTCCAATTTGTGTGTACCAATCAGACTTACTACAGTCCTCACTAGCGTAAAGAAATTGTGGAATTTGATCGATTGCAATAAAATGCTAATCGTTTTGAATGATTTTTGACTTGTTTTAAATGGTTCCGGGGTGCTTTTATGTGACTGGAGTGAGTTTTTAAAATGAATGAAATGGGGCGCTGAGTGAACGATCTAGAATGGTTTTGATTAGGTGAATGTTATTTCACGGTGTTCATAACTGTAGTAGTGGCGAGGTGCTCTAGCCCTATCGATTTGACTAAAAAATATGACATGTCTCGAAAAAGGACCATCCAGGGCCTCTGTAAAATAAATATTTGAAAAAGAAATTTGATCCAGCATATATCAACCAGACGAAGCATTTCAAAAATTCTTTCACTGGAGTGTAGATTATTCAGTCTAGATTCAGAAGAGATAAGGTAAGTGCGAAAAGATTCGACCCTACTCAGTCTTTGCAACCCGCGCTGTCTGACCAGGTTCGACACTAGACGCACTACCCAGATGGTCCCTTTTCGCGTGACGTGTCACAATTATTAAAGGGGCGCCAAACCCGTTTCAAGTATACTAAGCAAGCCTAGATTTCGAAATACCACTTTATTTTGGAGTTTTTTTTATTGCCATAATATCATAAAAATATGTATTTCTTTGAGATTTGATCACCAGAATTTAATTTCAACGTCTGAGTATAAACATCAAGCGGTATAAGTGTTAATCGATTTTGAAAAGCAATTAAACCTATATTTATCTTAGTGCCTAATAGCAGACTAGAAACTCCCAAATATTAACTGATTGCGGGAAGATAAAGAAACTAGAAATTAAAATCCGGCTATAGGTTTCTCCCACATGGATATATATATATAATACGTACTTAGTGTATTATATGAAAAAAAATATCTAACGAGGTTGGGAGAATTGAAAATTGTCGAGGCTCTGCCGAGACAATTATCAATTCTCACAACCGAATTAGATATTTTTTCATATAATACACTAAGTACGTATTATATTTATCTTATAACTTCTTTTTGTCTTGTTTTCGACGATGTTTCTAACTGAAATGCAAGTTTCTAAAAATAACTGCATGATATTATTGTTCTAAAAATAACTATGTGATATCATAAAAAATATCATACGGGATGTTTTCACACGGATATTTGTATAGTTATAAGATAAAATGATGTACAATTTATAACAGCGTGAAATTGGCTCTAAGTCGAAATCGCTCACTCAGCGCTCCATTCACTCATTCGAAATACTCATTCTAACCATTTAAAAACATCCAAAATCACTAAAAACATAAAATCAACCACTTCATTCAAAATAAAAGTCGCTAGAAAACACACGATTTCACCCACTTAATTAAATTTTGTTGGTGTTTGATTGCTCCGTGAAGACAAAAAAGCTACATGTATTTATAGATTCGTTTTCAATTGAGTTTACGCCGCTTTTAACAACCTTTAAGCTATATTGCTGAAACACCTATCAATGGAATCTGGTATTTCTCACACCAGTACTACAATTACATCCTTTCCTAGCCTTCAGCTGATATCCCACATTGACCCATTGGTTAGTGACAAAAAGTCGGAAAGAATGAGTGCCGCCGTCGGGGATCGAACCCAGGACCTCAAGAATGACAGTCCGACGAGCTACCAACTGCGCTATGACGACGACATGTCTCTATAGAACTTGTTTGCATATTTTCTCGAAGGGAGGTAATAAATGTCGATAATTTTGTTCATCTTGAACAAAATTAGCGATTTTGGATTTCTTCCCATTAATTTCACTCAGAAATCACTTGTCGCACTCATTCTATTTCATTCCAAAATAATTCCAATATCATTCTGATAGTCAGTTACACGATGTTCGTAATTGAAGAACTAACCAATCTTCTTTAGATTGGATACAAAAGATAGAACATAGAAAAAGCTTGTCAAACCTGTCACTAAAAATGTTTAAACCTATTAGAGCGGTGTCTGGTATTCTTGGATGGCGGGTATTCTCGGCGATAGTCACGTGTTTCTCCTATGCATTGCCAAGGTACATGGTTCTTTTGGGCTTTATTTTGTTATTCAAGTTATTTGATTTATTTACATATCTGCAAATGACATTAAATCTTATGAAGGGGGGAGATAAAATTTATTACATGCGACATTGTGGGAAAAGCTTTCAATTTAAGGTAACTGCTAATTTTTGTCTAGCTTCATCTTTTTCTTTCATCACTTATTATGGGATATATAAAAGAAACAGAGAAACTTTTCACATATGGAGATATTTACTACCTAAAAGGCACATCTTATTAGATGAAATGACAATGTAGTTAACCTTGATTTGAGATTCCAAAAGACCCTACAAAAATGTTGCTTTCGGGTCTTCCGGATACCGTCTAACTACCCAACAGATGAGCTTCTGAGTTCTTCTTCTTGTAAAAAGCACATTCTAACTTTGCAAAAATAAAAACCTTCGACGAAAAATTGTCAATCGACGATTTCCAACAATATTTTTGCGACAAAATTTCGTCTTTTTCATGTAAAGAAAGATATGAATGCTGTTTTTCCATCGTACATCCCAAAACTAGAAAAATAAGAAAATGATATGTGATGATTTCATTTGAATTCATTAACGTATTGATTAAAGAGAATCTGAAAAGAACGTATCTTTCTACTCTTATATGGGTCAGAACTGAGCGATATCAGTACATAGTTCGACACTCATCCATTTATATTGTATGTGAATTCTTGAATTCATTGGATACGTACTGATCAGATTATTAACAATTACACGTATGTTTGAAGCTAGTGACTTTTCTCCAGTGCGTTCCTATACAGAAAAAGTACAAAACAATAGTTGAAGTATACTCATTGATTTTTTATAATGTGCCCACTAGTATCTCATAACTTTTCTTAAATATATAAAAATATATTAAAATATGAAAATATATTAAACGGGGTTGATTGAATGTAATAAGATCAATGTATTTCGGAAAAGACCTAGATTCTAAGTGCCTCTGCGTTTATTTGCTTGAAAGATCATTATCATTTTGAACTCTTCAAAAAGACATTATTTAAATGTTGTATCTACAAATACATTTCATTTGTTTAATTGTATTTTGTATTTAGAAATTAATAAAATACGCCTCAAAGATGTTTGAATCCAATTCAGAAATAATTCTATTTCACTTATTTTAAGTATCCGAGATTACCCGCCAGCGACCAAGATCAGATGTCTCAACATGGGTTTCTTTTATCTGTTTTGAATAAATTACGATTTTGCTAGAGTAACTTTTTTATTATCTAATCCTGTCAAGAATAGATAACCATTGTCAATAAACACGTCAAGATCAAAAGTATAATTGTCCATCTGCATCTTTTTTATCCGAAATGTCTTAGGTATCCGGAAATACCCGACACCGCTCTAGATGGATCGCAAATAATCCTACGTAAACTTGGAAATGTAATCGAGAAAGGGGTCGTTGCATTTAAGGTTAAGGTAAAACAGCCTTTTAGGACATTTACTTATTATATAGACTGTCGACACATAAAGATTGAAATTTTCGATTCGAATGTCTTTATTGTACTATTAATACAGATTTACAGATTATAATGTTAAAATGGCGTCACCATGCAATGTCGAAACCAAGATCGTTAAAGTCGGGTTAGACTGGCTCCCGTCCCACTGATCTGAAGTTTATAAAAAAATAAGCAAAATTCAACTGGAGAAAGAAAATTTCGTATCAGCTTATATTCTCTGACTGGCCGATCAGTGTCAGTTTTTGAGAATATGGGAGGTAATTTCAAATAGTACAACATGAGTGGTGTACCTTATATAACACTAACTCACAGCCTGGGAGCCAGGCTAAAGTCGGGTTAACATAGATCGATTCCGAGTCCAATAAGAAATTACCCGAATAAATTGAAAAAAAAAGTTAAAATAATAATAATAATAATAATAATAATCCAAAAATTGCGTCACGACAAGGCCACGTCTAAACTGATCAATAATAACACTGTGTAAATGAGCTCAAAATGTGTCTGGATTAAAACAAGATACGCGTTGACGGAAACCTTACAATTGATAAACAAGCAGATTGGCTTCCGTATAACATCTTATCGTTTTCCATCAAATGAAATCTAGGGATACTTTATGAATCTTTATTTCATTCAGACTTACACATAAACAGTACATCGTCTTCACAAAATATAAATTATACAGAATTATATATCGTCTTCACAAAATATAAATTATACAGAATTATATCATACAACTTCGTCCTCTTCCGCAAACACATATGTTATGATACAGTTAAGGTAGTGGGCCCGTAAAAATTCCGCAACGTTTCGGAAGTAATGAACTTTAACAGTGTTGACCGAAGTTTCCTTATAGGAAACCTCGGTCAACATTGCGATAGACCATGAGTTCCAAAGCGTTGTGGAACTATTACGGATCCACTACCTTATAAACACCAGGGAATTGACACTGCGATTGATTTTAGAATGATTATATAAAAAAGTAATAAGTAAGATCAGTGAGTTTTGAATGAAAATAACTAAATGAATTTATTAAACGATTAACGAAGTTATCGATATTTCTTATCTCCCTCATAATAGGAAATACAAATACGAGCTTTTCAATCAAATAGATTTCTATGTCTTTACAAACCAATTAAACGTTTCCGAATTCAAGCAAGTCAGTGAAATCGTGGAATTTTAGGAGCGATTTGAATGCACATGTATGAATTTTGTGCGTTATTGAACGGTCTGAGTGAGATATTGAAGTTGGTGACTGGGCGCTGATTGAGCGCTTTTGGACAAAGCAAGTGTATTTTTACGATGCTGACTGTATTTGTTTTCCACTAAGCGTAATAGAAATCTTAGGGAAATGGTTTTGGTACACGTGTGAAAACATTGATGAAAGACAGACCTTGCTACATGTGCGACTCAAATGATATTTTAGTAGCATTACTTGCAGAAGAATGACGTTTTTAAAGAACGGGGGTGTCCAAAATTTCCGGAAAATAATCACCATTCATTTGATTTCCTTTCAATAAATAATTCGCGTATAATTTCAGCCATCTTTTACTAAATGACATCGAATCGCCCCCGATCAGGTCGACATGACGTTGCTTTGGTTATTGATTTCTCACGCCATGCTTTTTATTTTCGTTGCATTATTGCATTATTATAATGAAGCTTTAGAATATCACCATGCATCTATTTACTGAAAATATCATTGGATGTGCGATTGGCAGCCCTTTTCTTGAAATTGTTTGGACAGCTAAAAGAGGAAAGGGGTATTTTGTTATATTTGGGATGGAACATGAAACTTAAAGCCTGGCCTTACAGCCTGGCCATACTGTAAGTAGATAAATCTATGTCCACAGACTTTAAAATGTCTTAATTATGAGTCTATTTGAATGAACTATGAGAGCAAGCGACAATTTAAACTGACGCTTCTAAATGGCGTGCTAACGAGATGATAAAATCGTCTAGACACCCAACAAGTTTAAATGTGCTGATTTATGAAACACCAAGAATGATCAGTTGGGAATCGGATTGCTAAAAGTTACCATTCGTTGAGACGTAAACGCATCACGAGGCTTATTCAAGCGAATGACGAATGACCGTCACAATGAAATATTGAACATCAGATCTATAAATAGCCTCAGGGGAGTGACGTAAATACGTCACTTACTTTAATGCTTTTTGGTGGTTTATCGAGAAATAACGGTAGATTATCACTTGATAATCACACCGCAAAATCAGTGAAATTATCAAAAACTTATACCCTCGTTTTGTGCATTCCATCCTATCTGAAGTCATCTATGCGGGGCGAAATAAGTGACGTCACAATGAACGTTGCATAGCAATCATGTGCAAAATGACGCGAAAATATGTCCTAGAAATTTCACTTTTTCTTTCATTTTTGCAACAAAGAAATAGAATAATCGTTTGTTATTCGAGGTAAAAAAAAACTATATTTTCACTCGTGGCTCTGCCACTCGTGAAAATATTGCTTTTGTTGTTCACTCAATGAAATATAAATCGATCTTACACTGAAACAAACGATTATCCTCTATCTCCTTGAGGCTAATTATAGACTTGAACAGTTTGAAATTACAGACAAGAGATATAAAATCGTGCTTAGCTTTGGGAAAAAGATTTGAACTCAGTGAAAGAGGCCCAGCGGTTAGCGAGCTCGACTAGTACATGTAATATAAGTGTCCTGCTTCGAGTTCCAAATGAGGCGGGTCGTGTATTTGGGCATGAGACTTCATGGACCGAGCCCCAGTCCACCAAGCTGTAAAAGTGGATAACAGCGATTAGAATCCAAAGCTTCTCTCTCGATGTGCACGGAGATATCTGGAATGAGTTTGGACCACGAAGGAAATAAGTCTTTCGACGCTTTATTACATGTTATCCTCGTGTAAAAATGAAAATAAATGAAAATAAAAAAAGAAAACTTGTTTGGAAATTGTATTTAGCATTAAAATATTTATCATATCAACAGTACTACACTTAGTAACATCGTGTAATCGATTAGATGAATGGTTTTGAATGGAGTGGAATGAGCGAATTATGAATGAAATCAATCGGAGTAATATTATCGATATTTAATGGACGCCCCCACCCTTCCAATTCCCCCTTCGATAAAATATACGTACTTTTCCGTTTGTATATTTTCAAGGTTTTGTAATGTTGAAAATTTAAAGATACACTATGAAATTGAGATTTGAAATAATTCTCATCCAAATGTTTATTTCACAACATTTAACAACATCGTGGAATTGATATGGTGAATGATTTTCAAATTAAATTAAATGAGTATAATGAGTGAGTTTTGAGTGAAATTAAAGGGAGGTAATCTAATACCGCTAATTTTGTTCAGGATTAACAAAATGGGCGAAATTTATTACCTCCCTGTAATAAAATGAGTATACAAGATCTACAATATCTTTTTTTTCTTTTCGAACCAATCAAGCGCTTTCAATTTTGATTACGTCAGTGAAATCGCGATTGTTTTTGTCTATTAATATTTATTTTAAATGTAGCTGCTGATGGTACATTTTTGTTATTTCGGAGCGTTTTGTGCGGTTTGAGTAAGTGTTTGGAATGCATGGGTGGATACTGAGTGAGCGATCTAGAATGGATGGCTTTGATTGAGATGAAAGTAAATTTCACAATGTAAATAACGATAAAATTATCCTTGTCACTTACTATCGTCCACAGAGAATCTGACGGATAGATACCTGAGACCTTAAGTATACGATATGTGTACAGACGTAGATCTTTAAATTCTTCTTATCAAAATTTTCGTCACTACGAAATAAATCTAGCATTGCTCGATTTTTAGAACATAAGCAATTTCAGCTATACAAAAATAAGCAACAAACAAATCAAATACTTATTTTAAGATATACTAGAGGTAAAAATGTTGATGCAGAGATGTTACAAATTCACTTGATGTCATGTAAAATATACATTGAAACTACGGTTTTGAAACATCGAATGATCAGGAAACTACATCGTAAATAATTTATTATCCATCGGTGAAATGGGATAAAAATAAAACTCAAAGATTATCCGAGTCAATTTTGTAGATACCAGTTTTACATTCAATTTTTCTATTTTGAATTCCTACGGTTGAATAATTTAAGAAGTGTTTGATATGAAATCTAATCGCAGATATTGTTTCTTTTTCCCAGGAATAGATTTATACAAAAAAATATTGATGTTGTTACCATTTGAAATATCATGATGAAAATCTTAGCGTCTTAAAAAGGTTGGTACCAAATGCAGGGTGAAAGATCACTCAACATGGAGCCCTTTTTTAACGTCGTTTTACATGTAACTGCGTTCATCACCAGTATTTGACGTTACGTCACAACAGAGGCGTTTTTTTCTTCGTTTTAGTCTCAAGCATGTACCATCGACTTTGAGAAAGAAAACGAAAAAGCAATCGCGTGACAGAATTAAATATAATAAACAGAGATCATTTTCTCTTTTGGGTGTAAAATACAGCAATAATAGCTATGTCTAGACACGTAATATTAACTTAAGGAGTAACACCAGAATTTGATTTTTTTTTATTTTATTTATCTATTTTTTTTTTTTTTTTTTTTTTGGCATTTTTCAACATTTATAAAAGGGCGTTCAACGCCTTAACCCTTTCCTGTTTTACAAAATTTTGGACCTGTCCAAATTCAAAGGTTTTGCAGACAAAAATTCAAAGTGGATTTAATTTGAAAAATAACCATTCAGTAGGGTAGAAAATAGTGTGGAAAAAAGAAGAAATTGCTTGTCAGAAGCAATTTCTTCTTTTTTCACAATGTTTTTACAATCATAAAATCACAGGCACGTAAAAAGCAGGGATTAAACAGCAAAGGGTTAAAGTCGATAGCACATATACATGTTAGAGGATAGGCACTTACACCATTTGAGCAGTTCCGTTGACTTTTAAAGTTACATTTGTTAAGCAAAACTGTTGAGCTTTTCATAGTGCTCAGTACCTTTAAAGCACTGTTAAAAATTTCGTTGCGTTGAAATAATTTTTATCTTATACCTATACAAATAACCGTATGATAACATCCCGTTTGATATTTTTTATGATATCACATAGTTATTTTTATAACAATGATATTATGCGGTTATTTTTAGAAACTTGCATTTCTGTTAGAAACATCTACGAAATCAAGGCAAATAGAGGTTATAAGATAAATATAATACGTACTTAGTGTATTGTATGAAACTATATCTAACTCGGTTGTGAGAATTGATAATTGTCTCGGCAGAGCCTCGACAATGATCAATTCTCCCAACCTCGTAAGATATTTTTTCTCATACAAAACACTAAGTACGTATTATATATTTACAAGTGCCATAAAAAAAACTTTTTGCATACAGGACATGAAATTGAAAAACTTCAAGCATATTTTTCATTCATTTTGATTATTCTGAATATTAATTTTTCATTTAATGAAGTATCTATAAGTCGCATCACGAATTCAAATAACGCTGGATCTTTCTGCTCTGATAATGATGAACAATACACATTTTTTAAATATTGCAATTTGATTTGAAAAAAAAGAACTTTATCATGCAATGAAGCCTGTATTACCCTGATAACACATGCCTGATAATATAACATGATATCAGTCAGTCTATTTTTAGAAACAATTTGCATACACTTTTTCCTGGATTTCTTTGATTTTTAAGGGTTTATTATAATTAAGCGCTGAAAATTATTGCATGATAAGTAGAATAACACGTTAGTGTCTTAAAATATCAATGTTATCTGGTCTCGGCTGCGAGAAATTATCATGACTCGGCAGAGCCTCGTTCTGATAAATTCTCCCAACCTCGGCCAGACATTGTTGTTTTTAGACACTAACATGTTATTCTCTATTTATCATAAATTCAGAAATCAAGATAACTGTTTTCACTAAAATTATTTAAATCTAGGAGTGCATACATATTGTCTTCTTCTTCTTCTTTGTTATCATTGGTATTACTATCAATATTATTATTGTTATTATCATCAATAATTTTATTATTATTATTATTTTCACCTTATTTTTTATCCTAACAGTTTATTGTGGAAAAGAAATGTAAGAGCGATGTTGTATTGTATAGTATGAATGAAGACGGTGCTTGAACCAATCAAATCATAGGGAGATAACATTTTCCCTTTAAGTGTAAAATACAATTATAAGGGATTTGTCTAGACTTGTTATATTGACTCACATGATTCGTTTTACCCTTTCCTGCTTTACAAAATTTTGGACCTGTCCAAATTCAAAGGTTTTGCAGACGAAAATTTAAAGTGGATTTAATTTGAAAAATAACCATGCAGTAGAGTGGAAAACAGTGTGGAAAAAGTAGAAATTGCTTGTTAGAAGCAATTTCTTCTTTTTTCACAATGTTTTCTCAATCATAAAATCTTAGGCACGTAAAAAGCAGGGATTAAACAGCAAAGGGTTAAGGAGTAACATCAGATTTGATTTTTTGTTTGGCATTTTTCAACATTTCTAAAAGGACGTTCAACGCCTTAAAGTCGGTAGCACATATACATGTAAGAGGATAGGCACTTACACCATTTTAGCAGTTCCGTGGACAAGTTACATTTGTTAAGCATAACTGTTGAGCTTTTCATATTGCTCAGTACCTTTAAAGCACTGTTAAAAATTTCGTTGCGTTGAATAATTTTTTACAAGTGCCATAAAAAACTTTTGCATCCAGGACTTAAAATTGAAAAACTTCAAGCATATTTCTCATTCATTTTGATTATTCTGAATATTCAATTTTCATTTAATGAAGTATCTATAAGTCGCATCACGAATTCAAATAACGCTGGATCTTTCTGCTCTGATAATAATGAACAATACACATTCTTTAAATTTTGCGATTTGGTCTTGAAAAAAAAAGGAACTTTATCGTAAATTCAGAAATCCGGATAACTGTTTTCACTTAAATTGTCAAATTCTCAGAGTGCGTACATATTTATTCTTTGGGGTTTTTTTAAAACTGCCCGATATTTTTTTTCTGGACAAGGTTCTTCTTCTTCTTCTTTGTTATTATCATTGGTATTACTATCAATATTATCATTGTTATTACTATCATCAATATTCATCACAAGAATATAATAATAATAATAATAATAATAATAATAATAATAATAATAATAATAATAATAATCATAATAATAATAATAATAATAATAATAATAATCATTATTAATTATAATTATTATCACATTATTTATCCCAACAGTTTATTGTGCAAAAGAAATATTAGAGCGATGTTTTATTATAGAGTATAAAAGAAGACGGTGCTTAAACCAATCAAATCATAGACAGGTAACATTTTCTCTTTAAGTGTAAAATACTATTTCAAGATATTTGTCTAGACTTGTTATATTGACTCACATGATTCGTTTAACCATTTCCCATACAGTCGAGAATTTAGTTTGCTGTTTTATATAAATACCTCCGAAAATATTGTTGAACAATAATTCGGCCTTCCCTATGCACGATTTCCTTTTCGAAAGGACGGATAACGGATGTGGGTTGTAACCAAATTAACTGTCCTCTTCATGTGTCAAAAACAACGTGTTTCTACTTAAACTTTAAGACCGCGACAGTTTAAGAAAATTTACCTAGATTTTTTTTTAATAAAAGTAGAAAATGGAATGAAGATGAAGCGTGAAAGTGGTCAATGTCAGTATCATATAGAAACTACCACAGCACGGGAAAAGTGTGCAATTTTATATAGAACATAGAAGGTCGAAAATTTGGCAGGTTCTACCCTTTCAGCAATGTATTGAAGCCGCCGTAATAGCGCAGTTGGTAGCGCGTCGGACTGTCAATCTAAAGGTCCCGGGTTCGATCCCCGACGACGGCACTTATTCTTTCGGACTATTTGTCTCTTACCAATGGGTTGATAATCGTAGACCTATGTGAGATAGCTAATGGAGGCTAGGAAAGAATGTGGTGGTAGTACTGGTGAGAGAAATACCAGGAGACCATTGTTAGGTGCTCCGGCCGCCGCGATATAACTGGAAAAATGTTGAAAGCGGCGTTTAACTCCATTTAATCAATCAATCAATCAATCAATCAATCAATCAGCATTGTATTGGTTTTCATGTGTATTCCGGTATTTCTATAAACCGGGTTTGTTGAGTCACCTCGGGGAAACAAACGACAAACTACTCACTCGGTCTTATATATACCTACCCGATTTCAAAATTGTATGTTTTTCGCATTTAGAAGATTAACTAAATATCATGTAAAAGCTGCCGTCATAGTGCACTTGGTAGCACGTCGGATTGTAAATATAGAGGTCCCGGGTTCGATCCCATATGGCGGCACTCATCCTCTACGACTATTTGTCTAACAGCAATGGGTTGATAATCGTAGACCTAACTGGGATAGCAGCTGGAGGCTAGGAAAGGATGTAATGGTAGCTCTGGTGTGAGAAATACCGGGGATCCATTGTTAGGTGCTCAAACCACCGCGATATGACTGAAACAATGTTAAAAGCGGCGTAAAACCCCATTCAAATCCAAATCAGAAACATATTATAAAAATCTTGTATCACACCATTTTCAAAATGCATATTTTTATGGTAGAAACAAGTCTCGAAAAAGAGTATATTGGACCTAAGTGGGCACTACTTTTTTGAAAAGCTATTAACATCTGACTCAATCGTTAACACGTAGTAACACTTTTGAACGTAAACGTCCACCAAAAGCACTGAGTAGAAAGAAGATATTCATTTAATTATTTGACCATAATATCGGATCTGGTTGTTATTTAATTAGTCAACCTTTTTATTAACACCATTAGTGAGAAGGTTTTCCAAGTCATTTTTGCGTATTCGTATATCGGTGTTTCTTTTGACAGCTTTGATTCCATATCAAGGGTGACTTTAACGCTTGTTAAGAACTGTTTCATTAATATTGACACGAACTGGATTCAATGTAAAATCCATTAATCAAATTGTACTTGGCATGACATCATTCGGCAATTTGATATTGTATTGTTAGAAAATAAGAGAAAATATACATGTAACTAGAGCTGCTTGAGTAGCTGATTTGCTCCACCGGCATGAATCTACTGATATCATCATACGAGAATAAGTGGGTGAATGAGCGAATGCTTATTTCAAGTAAATACGTGTCACGTGCTAAAATAATTCTGCAAAGACAAACAAAATCATGATAAATGAATAACATATTAAAAATTGACCTCTGTCTGTTTAACAAATATTTTCCATCCAATCACAATAATTTTGTGCAGTGTGATAATGGGTCATCCAAGGATCTTTCCAGTGAAATTTGGTTGAAATTCAAAACACATATTTTCATTAATTTAAAAAAAAAAATAAATAAATAAATAACACTAACAGAATGTTACTGCACAATATGCTGGTACCTTGTCCTCAAAATTTTGATTGTGGATCTCGCTTTTTATTACACATCACTAAAGGATATTACTTCACAATAATTTTTTGTCATAAAAAATTCAAACTTATTATAATAAAAAGTAAAATATCAATTCAATATATTCATTTTATGCTGCCCAATACCTTAGAGTGCAACCAAGTCAGCTCTTTGTACCCCACTCTGAACCTCAGTAGGTCAGAACATTTTATACCACTTGTCCTCTCTGTGCAACGTCACCCTTTGCTCAACTTAACTGGCCAATTCTAAGGAGTAGTCTCAAGCTACCTATTTCACTTAATGTTTATACAAATTTGGATTTCAACAAAGGTTTTGTTCCTTCTAATCTACAATCTTTACACTTATTTTATTTTATAAGTCTAGAAAAAAATCATCATTTAGGTGAAACCGAAAGGGTGATCAAATATTCACTTTATATGTTGAAATGTCCTCCGCCGATATAATCAAAATATTATTTGCAGACTGATACAATTTCGCATAAATACAATTCCCATCATATTTGATTGAAACTCATCTGTTTTAACTTTGAGATAAGTTTGTTTTACCCTTTATTGGATATTCCACCATATAACATATTTTTAAAGAAATGACCTCTTTTGATAAAAGACATATTTTCCATCTGATCACATTTTACGTAGACTGATTAAAGATCACTTAAGAATCATTCCAGTGAAATTTGGTTGATATCCATCACTTAGACTCTGAGAAAACGATTCTGTAAAAGTGCTTTCAGAACTAACAAGTTTTATAATACTGTTGCTTTATATTTATCAAATTATCGTTAATTTAAAGGAAACGAAGAAATATAGTCTAATACGTTTTATATCGTTTTTTTTTTTTTTTTTTTGTTCACGAAATTTTAAAATGTCAATTGTTCTTACCCGAAAAACAAACTATTATTTTATTTCTTTAATTCAAAAATGAGGATAAAATGCGAACATTCTTTAACAAGTGTTTTTATATGCGTCATTCAGCACGTGATTGCTATGCAACATTCTTTGTGAGGTCACACATTTTGCTAATTTTAGATGACGTCAGATATGGTAAAATCAAATAAAGCGGGGAATAAGTTTTCGATAATTCCACTGAATAGACAGTGAGTTTATCAAAATAACACGCCACCGATATTCCTCAATAATCCACTGAAAAGCATTAAATAAAAAGGTTAAATATATGTTGTTGTTTTTTTTGTTGTTGTTTTTTTCAAATGAAAGCAAAGGGCAATCCAATAAATTTGTGTAGAAAAATATTACAAACGAGCAGTAATCAACATCCTTCATCTTGCTCAATTAATATGATTTTGCGGTATTTTCAGAGGAAACTAAAGAGTTTGCAGAAATTACATTTCTTAAATTGATTAGTCTGCAGAAACAAGAAAAGTAAATAACCATAGCAAAGCATTTACAGTTAAAATGTATCATATGTCTTATAAAAATAAATATTGAAGCAATATCCCATTCACGAGAACTTTCGACACACAGCGTTAGCAATTTTCTCTAGATGCTACGTCTTGATTATTAAACTGCTCTGCGTTCAGGATGACATAGCGGTGCAAACAGTTCGGCAATTATATCCCGCTTTGCACGCAAGTGCACGTGCAAAGCGGGGTATATTTGGCGAACTGTTCGCGCCGCTTTGTCATCCTGAACGCAAGGCTGGTTATCTTAAGTCCATATGTGACCCGTCACGGTTAAAGGGACCGTCTTGGTGTTGCATAAAAAATGTCAACCTTAGCAAGTCGGCACGGACTGCACATGCTGACAACAATCATACTTTTCCAACAGGGCTGATTTTCTGAATATAGAATTAACATTCTACCTATCTGTTAAAGAATTTTTGAAATTCAAAATCTGGTCGACATATGCTCGACCTTACCTTTTTAATATATAGATTTAACGGACTACCCAGATGGTCCCTTGTTGCGTGACAGGTCACATATTTGAAATAAATATATGTTTTAAACCTGATTATCATTTCGAGTACTATATGCAACACTTTCACTAGTGTCTATGGGCACTTGTCACATTAATGTTTATCTTTTTTTATAGTATCATTAATATAGGGATGAGTGTCTTTTTCACTGCGTTTATTGGGGTAAAGTGCAATTGCCTTAGCACATGGCAAATAACGCCCGTAGGGCGTTATGATTAAGCCATGTGCTAAGGCAATTGCACTTTATACCCAACTAAACGCTGTGAAAAAGACACTCGTCCCTTATAATTGCAATCATCTAGATCGAAGAAACTATCAAATTACTCAGCCAAATATTAAAGCTTCGAGTCTACTTTCTGCGCGTATAAATTACACAATCTATTTTTAGATCGTGTACTGTTTATCTCGCTATCGAAGTGAAATGTCATTTGGTAAAACAAATGACACACAAATAAAAGACAACATTAAAATTCGTAGAGGTACTTATGACAAAAAAGCTTGTTTCTGCCAAGTTAGTCTGTATTCTTAAACGAAAACGGCGTGGTCGGTCTTAGTTGAGAGCGTTGCTTGAAGGTCTTCGTCTACTCGCTGTTTTCTAAGTTAAGGTCGGCTCAGAATCAGAACTGCATGCTTGTAATCGTAAATTCTTTCGAAAATATATGAATTCATAATAGATTGAATATCAATGTTGCGTTGATGATCGGGATCTAGGTTTATTCGAGTTCCTACAACACAGGACTTGCAGATCGAATTTCGGGGGTTTCCTGAAATACCTATTGCATTTTAAACAGAAATAAAGTGCAAGGGATTTTCCCGTGAGATGCGATTTAAGCCAATCAGATTTATCAATTCCATCGGATTGCAATTATCCTTTTATATTGGGGAAAGAAGAGGGGATAGAGAAAACCTGATGCCACCCAATCGTACTATTTTAATGCTATTTTGTGAGAAAAGGCTTCGTTTATTTCTAAATAAAATTTCACTTATTAAACTAAATGTGTACGTATAATGTTGAAATATAGCTCTATCATTTTGCGTCTATTTAAGACAAAAACTGGAGCCGGATGATCAGTCTAACAACTTAGAGTCGGTACTTCCGTATGGGTTAAACACGAATTTCTTCGTTAAAATTCAGATTATTAAGATGAAAATAATTTTGAATAGCATAAAGCTACCGCTCATAAAAGCCATTGTAAGTTACTTGATTGAGAAGAAAGGAAATGTGTGTACGTTGATCCATTGTATGTTGATTAAAGCATCTGTATTTTTCTAATTCATATAATACTAAAAATATTTTACAGACTGATTTATACACCAACTTTATAAAACCACGGACCCTAAATATATTCATATAAATACATATTGAGAATTCCTGATAAAACTTAAAATCGTGGGAGTTCGATGTAACTAAACTAACGCAGTTTTTTGCACATGTTGGACACATAATCATAGAACCAGGGTTCGATCACCCGCCGCGACATATATATTATTCCGATTTATTGACTCCAAGGAATTAGTGAAGAATCTTATATCTAAGTAGGATGAGTAGATGGAAGCTAAGAAAGGATGGTGTAGTATATGGAATTCAAATAATCAGAAATTTCAGGAAATAGTTGGGTGTTACAAAATCAATCCACAGACGGGTATATTATGGTGAACCGTTTAAATGTGTACTTAAAATCGTGCCTGCTTAAAAAGACGTGGCCCTTAGTTAATATGGGTGCACTCTGATGTTGTTGTGTTTTTTTTTTTCGGAGAAACCACCATATTGTAAACGTGCACCCAAAAAGGTACGGGTGCACCCAAAGAAGTCCAATTAAGTGTACTATACCAACCATTGTAAAATGTTTGTGGTATCTTGGATTAGTAATGCTTTTTGTAACTAAGCTGTTCTTTCCAATCCGTTAAATCTAGAACTACATTCAATAGGAAAACAAACAGACAAATAAGAATTAAAGGAAAAAAAAACGACGTTTGACTTGTTGTTTCATCCAACAACTGTTCAGTATATGATGAGAATGGCCATCTTGGATTAACACGAATTAGAATATTTTCACAAAGGTTCCGAAACGGAATTCAATCTTACTTTTGCTGTTCGCGTATTTGTTTTCTTTGCTCGCAATGCTTCGCTTTGCTTGATTAGGTTAAGAAATTAATCGCTAGTACATGTGGTTGATGTTATAGCTTATGCATAAAAATGATATAGAGACTAGTTCATGTTAGTTTCTTAAAATTCCAATAGTATCTGGTCGAGATTGGGAGGATTTATCATGACGAGACTTTGCCGAGTCATGATAATTCCTCGCAGCCGAGACCAGATAAAATTGATATTTTAAGACACTACATGTTATTCTATTCATCATGCAATCTTTGTTCAGCAATTAATTATAACAAACCTTTAAAATCAAAGAAATTCATGTGAAAGTGTATACAAATTATTTCTAAAAATAGACTGATGATATCCTTTATTTTATCAGACAGGTTATATCAGATCAATACAGGCTTCATTTCATGATAAAAAAGATTCATTCAATTATTTTGCACACGACAATGCAGTTACTGGAATCAAGATGGTGGAATGTATAAAATTTTTAACGAAGGTTTAATTGTTTAACTGAAATAATGGCAGATCTATAAGAGCTTGATTGATTATTCAAAAATTAATTTGTCAGTATCCATCATAAAAAGTCGGGCGATTACTATTGAAAACAGAATTACTTGTATTTTGAGGTTCTCAACATCTTTCGCGCTTTCATCTAATCCTAATCCGACGTTCTACCCCACGACTATAGAGAAACTAGTTATTTTAAAATACATTACATCATAACCTAATGGGACCATATAGAAGGTTTATTTTTCTGTCTGAAAGGTTAGCAATGAAGTGCTTTAAACAGTCAAATGAACCAATTAAATCCGACAACAAACTGAAAGACCAGAAAATAACCAACATGAAAGAAATCAACCCTAAAGAAAAAAGGCATTGTTCTTCTAAGTGAGTTTAGTTCTAAGTTATGATTGAACATACATCTAACAGCAATTAACGATAAAGATTTGTTTTAGCTATAATGTTGTTAAGATAAACATTAACGAGTTCAGGGTCAAGAACTATAAGTATCCCAACATCTCACGCGGCAATTAAACACAAATTAACACTTCATAGTACATTCTTCATATTCCAGTTTTGATTTTTTTTAAGCATTCGTGGTGGCTTCTCTATCCTGAACATGAAAAAATACTAGAATATGGTCAAACGGTATTTGTAATAGATGCCCTGAAAAAAATTAAATAACTTTTTTTTTGAATCCGAATTTAAAGCCCCCGTCTGTGTTCGTGAACATTTCCGAAAAGCAAGACAATGATCTAAGACGACTTTGTAAAAAACCCTAGACTTTTATTCTCAAAGATATGCTTGAATTTGTTATTCCAATATTCGGTAATACAAATGATTGGGACGCGATAATCTAAATATATGCCTAACTTGATGAATATTTATGACCCGCAACAATTCGGACTATAATTTGAATACTACTTATTTACCGCTCCTGCACGTGTGCGTATTTCACGTGACCAAAATCTTATTTACATAATTTACCATAAACGGCAGATTATGCGTTTCACGAAAAAGCCGCTATTAGTCGATTGAGATATATTTTTACACAACTCATCTTTCATAAGACAAAGTATTCAAAGAATAATTGCGAAAGGGCGATTTTGTTTACTCTAAACGCACACTGGGACTTTGAGCAGGAGTATAATGTTTGTTTTTTTTTCTTTCTTTTCTTTTCAGTATTTATCAAATCAATAATTTTAAATAGATAAATGCATACACAAATATTACAGGTATAATTATAAAGAGGCATTCATTGGTGGTCTGGAAAGATGATCAGGTTGTGAAAAAAGAGCATTTCCGAATGAAATCAGTTGGTATCAGCTGTTATTATTATTATTATTATTATTATTATTATTATTATTATTATTATTATTATTATTATTATTTTACAATTAATTATTATTGTTTTTATTTTTATAAAGTTGAAAATTGAGCGTAGACAAAATAGTGATAATAATGATAATAATAATAATAATTTCTTTATTTATAGAAGGTAACTCATTAAGTTGACATCATTAAACATGATTTGACATAAATAATGAAACACTTATTTACAATGAGGCCTTCTGAACAGACGAAAAATGACAAGATGATGTTTTTGATGATCAGTAATCAGTAACGAGATGATAATTCTATGTTTTGATCCTATCAACATACATGTTGTTTTAGCAGGATTTAAAGCCATATTGTTATGCCTACACCATTCTTCGACTTTCAATAGGTCAGAATTTAAAGTTTCATTTATCATTGATACTGAGGAACATGACTTACGTAGCGTTGCATCGTCGGCATACATGTCAATATTAGCTGATAGTTTGAGAGGAAGGTCATTCACATAAATCAAAAATAATATAGGCCCTAGTATTGATCCCTGGGGAACTTCAGATTTAATTTTTGTCATGTCAGATAAAATATTATTAACTTTTACAACTTGTTGTCTTTCATTTAGATATGATTGAAAAAGATTGCATGTGTTTTTAGTAAAATGGTACAGTTTTAACTTAGATAGGAGAATATCGTGATCTACAAGATCGAAAGCCTTCTTTAAATATAGAAATACAGTTCCAACTAAGTTTCCCTGGTCCAAATCCATTAACCATGAATCGACTATTCGAATTAGAGCAGTTTGACATGAGTGATTTTCTCTAAAACCCGACTGGTGAGCAAAGAGAATGCCCGTTCGTTTCAAAAAATATTTCAGTTGATTAGCAATGTGCCTTTCAAACACTTTTGACAAAGTTGGCAATATTGATATGGGTCGATAATTATTAGGGTCATCATTATCGCCACCTTTAAATATGGGTATCACACAGGCTTTCTCGAACTCTGATGGAAAAATTCCCTTTGAAATACAATTATTAATAATAGATGAAATTGGTTTAGATATGAAATCTCTGCACATTTTCAAAATTTTTGGACCAATTCCGTCAGTTCTCAAAAAATGATTCAAAGCTCAACACTAAAAGGAACACAGAACATTTCGCATCTATTGCGCTTTAAACATGTACAACAGTTTCTTATTTGATGATCATATGATCAAATAGAATAACTTTCTCTCGATTTGATAACTATGTTAAAATGCATTTCAATGTCATACGGTCACCAAAGTGAATTTTTCTGTTGTTTTTCATGGGTTTTCAGAACATAAAAATATAATGAAACAAAATATACCGGATTTTACTTATATACTTCAATAGCATATTCGAGTATGAAATTAACCCATTTTGATATCAAACGATCATGCGTTTACATTTTCTGTTTACGGACATCAGAATGCCAAAGAACCTTAAAGTTTCTTAGAGTAATAAAATTAGCACTTCCTTTTAATTAAGATTATTACGCGAAAGCTTCTCTCGTAATTCCTGTGCTCTTTCGTGCTATTTTTGGTATTTTTGCTATTTTTTTGCTTCCATATTAAGAGTTATATCGCCAATGGCTGTCAATCGTATTTTTCGTCAATACTTAGTTAAACACACAAAACTACAGAGGGTAAGTTATCGATCGCCTTAAGAACATCCTGAAATCGGTACAAACATAGTATTATTCTTTTCTATAAAATATTTCATGGACTGATTCTTCATTATTCAGTTGTATTATACTACTTTTCGTAAGCAAAAATTCAAATTATTATACCCGAAATTCAAACAATTTACAAAATATTAATTGTCGTACTAATTACTACAAAAAAATCCTTTCTACCAAATGCAATGGAACGTCCTCCTTTTAGATACGAACACTTCAAAGGCATACATCGATAAAGATAAACCTCAACAGAAAAGTGAAATATCTTCGGAGAGAGAAAACTTCTGATAATTCACACGAGGATTCGAAATAAATGTTGCTTACTAAACCAACAGTTTTTCTTTAGAAATATTATCACCTCCCCACTCTGTCAATGTGGAACAATTGAATCAAGTCACCTCTATTTTTAATGTAGATTCTACAACGAAATTCTTTTAAGATTAATTGTATAGTGTGTAACAATTTACTCCTGCAAGTTTAAACATTTATTATATAAGGACGAGATGCTAACTTAACATGAATGTAAAGGGATTTTTTTTCGGAAATACATTTTTTCATTAAATTAAGTGGAAGATTAGGTAATTAGCAGTGATTTGAATATTTAGAGGATATTAAATGAGTGGTCATTGAATACCGAATCTATTAAACGAGTCATAAACAAACGATAAGAACGAGGCTGCGCCGAGTTTTTATCTATTTAAGGTGACGAGTTAATAAATTCGGTATTTAATGAACAGACATTTAATATTCTATTTATAATATGACCTCATTTTTAAAGAAAATGAAGAAATTACAACACTTATCGATTCTAGTTAATCCGCGAAACATATAACGCCGTTTTCGAAATGACGTCAGCAAATTCATCATGGCGTCATTTTTTCAACGAGAATATAACGTTGATATCCCTGTTTAGCTCATTTGTATTGTTATTCCGCTAGTGTAATAACACGCACGTAATATCGAAAATATTCAACGAGGTTATTTCACTCTCGCGACGTAGGTCATACAATATGATATGCTTATTAAATGTTCCTACGATAAATATTTTTAGTTGCTGCTACGAACAGTGCTCTCGCTCATTGTCTACGCCGAATATGCTTGAACCAGAACGCTTAATTTCTACAATAAAGTGCAATTTATTTTTTTTTATTTATTTATTTTTTTTTTTTTTGAATGATTCTAATCTTAAGTTGAATTGTTGTAAACAACGGCGTGGTTATTTCATCTCCATCAAATTTGTGAGATGAAATTGCGATGTTATGGTTACACAACAGTTTATTCATATTCTTACGATGATATATTTTTCTTTCAATATATTGAATACCTGTCAGCATATCTTTGGAAATCCCTACGGAAAAGAACTAAATATTTGCTTTCGTTCTTATCCATTTGATTGTTATATATAAACATTTCATCGATAAAATATGTTCACACGTACATTCTTAAATTTTTCACCAATAGGTAGATAATCGTAAACCTATGTGAGATAGCAGTCGGAGGCTAGGAAAGGGTGTAATGGTAGTACAGGTTAAAGAAATACCAGGAATCCATTGTTAAGTGCTCAGGCCGCCGCGATATAACTGCGAAATTGTTGAAAGCGGCGTAAAACCCATTCAAACAAACATCCTTAAATTAACACTCTCTCCGATCAAAACCATTCCAAATCGCTCGTTAAGCGATCGGTTTTTTATCATTCATTCAGCTCATTGTAATGGTCAGACCTTACTGAAATCATGAAAATAAAATCGCTCCGACATCGTTCAAATGGTCTACAAATAGTCTTTGTTCGCTGCAAACATTCAAACATGATTTTATTTGTTGGCGTGATTTCTGAGATTTCTGATTGGCCCATTCAGACGCGCAAATCTATGTATAGAACACAGGGTACATTTTGATCTAAGGGTTTGTTTAAAACAACAACAACAACAACTACAACAAATGTTATTACCTCCCTTTTCGCGTGACGGGTCACTTTTATATTTTCTATTATCTTTCGTCTCTATTATTTCCATGAACTGCGTTTTCTCGGAAAGGCCGTTATCGTTATCGGAACTCGTTGCCAATTCCTGCAGAACATATTAATCATTGCAGACCAATTACTGTCGATATCTCCGACAACAAAACGTACCCCCGAGTGTTTTATAATTCTCGTAAAATTTCATTGCACAGAGCGCATAACAGCAATTATTGTGTAAACTTTCAATTATCTACAAACAGTCGGCAGTGAAAAAAATAAGCTAGACGAATGAGAATTCAAATAACGGAATTATATTTCCACTTTGTTGGTTGCACTTTTTTTTTCAGAGCAACTGACTGTCTTTCGCCATTCTTGTTTCCATTTAGTAACGATAAACATTTGGAAAACCTTTTAGAGGTCGAATTTTGGTAGAAAATGTTCCAATAGCGCATATAGAACCCCGAATTCGGGTGATGCACACTCGGAGAATCCGTGTTTCATTGGCGTATTTGACTGTATACTTTTGATATATGAGAAAAGATAATAGGCCTACTTTATTTGCTTGTGTGAGACTAGACTGGCTTTCATCTCAATGATTTGAAGTATTGTGAAATAAGCAAAATTCAACTACAGAAAGTGTAATTGGTTATCACTTTATAGGCTCCGACTGGCCGATCAGTTTTTGAGAATATGGTGTTATGGGAGACCACTCTTACCACTGTCCTGTATAGATTCGTTGGTTTAAATACAATGTCTGACACATGCGTCAGAAAAGCTCTTTTTTTGGCTCAGTGGTTAGCGCTTTGGACTTGTAAACCAATTAATTGAATATTGTTGTCCGCGTGGCCTCGACACCGACTCACGTCGGACAATTTTCAACTTTGCTTCGGTTGAGTTCGTACGTAACAGTGGCAGGTAATTTAGATGGGATGAAATAATAAAATATGAATGTTGTACTTTCTTCATTTTAAAGTGAACACTTACTGACAGCCTGGGAGTCAGGTAAGTGTAAGATTACTCTTCATTTTTTAAAAGACCTTATTACACTTTACTCGTAGTTGCATTACTATGCCAATAGACCAAAAATTCCTCTTTTTCAATCGGATGTTGTTTTAAATACTTCAAATTCACCATGAATATTTCTTACATAGATCTATAAAAAAACCCACTAGAATTCCCTGTCTGAATAAGCCCCTCGTAAAAATAAACGTTATGACAGAAATGACACTTAGTTGGCAATGATCGTGACTTTAAGGATATGAATTTCCTCCATTTCAAGACGAAAACGTTGTGAAACGTTTAACAGAAATGGTATCCGATTCTGTCCGTGTACATGCGTGAAAACAGGTAACTATTGTAACACATTTGCGAATGATAAGTCACTCCGAACGCGTGACTTAAAATCCATTGATTTAGTGTACAAAGTTTGACGTGGCCTTAGACATATGTTTACTTTAACTAGAAGATCATAGAGATACATATTTCTGACTAAGATCGATAAGAATTGTGACCTCTATACATGTAGCACAAGGATTTTTTTCTAATCATTTTCATGCTTTTATTTAGCCTATTAAAAATGATCATATGGATCATTTTCGTTAGAAAGGGCAGTAAAGGGGTAAATTGATAGAAATAAGCGAATTCTCCTTAAATCCTTATCCCCTTGAATTTGAATTTCAGGCGGTGTGTGACATTTCCAACAATTTGACATGTTCGAGGGGTGCAAACACTGAGTAGCGTAGACAGCCACATTCTGTAAATATAAAGTTACCTGATGGTCTAAAGATACTTGGAGACCTTATCTATCTACTAAACGCATAGCGAGGACTCTGGTCAGACTGTGCGGAAGCACAGGCTGGTCAGAGTCTTTGCTTTGCGCATATTTATTTATTTTTTTTTTTTTTTTCAAACAAATTTCCACTTTTTTGGGACATTTTACCCAGTCTGATTCGACTTTTCCACAAAAATAAATACATGTAATATTAAGTATAAAGTAGGTAAAGTAGGCTAATACCAGGCTGCACGTTTGTACAGACTGATATTTGGCTATTCTCTCTGCCAGCGCCATATGCCCAACAGGAATATATCGTGCAAATCATGATAAAGGATACAGTTAACTCAGGACAAGCCGAATGATTTTGGAATAAAATTGAATGAGTTCTATGAGTAAGTTTTGAGTGAAATAAAAGGGAGGTAATCCGATATCGCTAATTTTTTTCAAGATGAACAAAATTATCGACATAAATAACCTCCCTTTAATAAAAAAAAAATGCATACAAGTTTTATAAATAGCTTCCTGTTTCCTAAAGAACCTATCAGAGGCGTGTAATCTCAAATATTTTAAGTGAAATTCCGATTTGTTTTATCTATATTTATTTGAATGTAGTTGTTGATCTTATCATTTTACTGATTTTGGAGCTTATTCGATTGGCTTGAGTGAGTGTGTGGAATGAATGAATGGAGCGCTGAGTGAGTGATTTTTAATGGTATTGATCGAGATGAATGTCAATTTCATGATGTTATTTACTGTATCCGCGTTGTTCTTTTACATGGAAGATAGATTTCTTCATTTGAAATGATAACGACCGATATTTGCTACAATTCAGGGCGGAGTGGAGGGATATTTTCCGGACCGTGACCATTCATCAGGATTCTCGAATATTTTTTATTGCTAGCCCAGCTTTCCACGAGAAGGGTTCAGTTAGATAACAGTTAAGGAATGTCAGTTACCGGATATTGTAAATCCATGTTGAAACGAGCGATATGGCGGGCTAATGGGTTTTCAATGCGCACTACTTTATCTTTATCGACATTTTGTTTGGAAAAATGAAATGTGAAACGGCGTTTGTTTATTACGCAATGATGAATTAGCTTTTCTCGAGAAAACAATAGGCCTACAATACAAATGTATATATATTTATGTATAATCCATGAGTTTTCCCTGGCGGGGCGGTGCCTAAGTAACGGGTCGATGCACTTAAGGTTAAGGTAAATCAGCCTTTATTGATTATAATTTACTTCTAAAACAGTCGACATAGTTAAATTGAGACCGTGAAGCGTAGGTTGGTAAGTAAACCGTCCAAGCTGAAGTTACGTGTTCAGCTTGTCCAAGCTGAAGTTACCGGAGGCTTTGGTAACCCAACGATGAAATGTGTTCACTTTCTCTAAGCACGTGAATCCTTTTGGTTTTAGGATACGGTTTTTTGCACGCGTTAACGATTATAGCCGACTGACTTTTCAATGAATCCATAACTTTAAAAGTTAACTCGCGAAATTACGTCACGGCTAGGCCCCGCCCTGCCAGTTCATTAATCACGCAGAATACTTGAGTTAAGAAAAAATATTCAGTAACTTTTAAAAAGACCAGAAATTCTTCAAATGATGTTTGCGTAGTCCCGGGTAATAGGTTAGTCGTAAAAATCTTCGAATGTTTTTGGTGTTTTACTTCAAAGCCTACTCTAAGACATGCATTTTATGACATTATGAATATACATTATCAATTCTAAGTTACATAATAAACGAAAATCATTTCTAAGTTACACAATAAACGAAAAATCCAATCCCTGCAAGTTGATTGCTTGGTAATTGAAGCAGACGTATATTTGGTGCGAATCGATTCGTACAAATCAATTTGACAGACTAATTTATTCTGCAAATATCCACCTTTACGGAATCATACAGTTAACAACATCGTGAAATTGACAAGGTGAATGATTTTTGGAATGATTTTTGAAAGAAATTGAATGAGTGTGTGGAATGAGTTTTGAAAGAAATACAAGGGAGGTAATTTCATATCGCTAAATTGTTCGGGATGAATAAAATCAGCGATATTAATTTGTTTGTTTGTTTTAATAGGGTTTCACGCCGCTTTAAAAAAAACTTTCAGCTATAAAGCGGAGGTTGGTACATCTGACAATGGTTTCCTGGGGCCCGTTTTACTAAACATCTTACGAAATAAATTAATCGTAAGTCAAAATCAAAAATCGTATCTGGTGTTTTCATTCATTGATGGATTCTGCCTTGCAATATCTCATTGGAATCGTCTTAAGAAGACGATTTCAATGAGATATCGCACGGCAGAATTCAATATTTAATTACAACTGTAGAAGCAACTTTAATTTTTGACTTACGCAAAAAACGATCGTAAGATGTTTAGTAAAACGGGCCCCTGGTGTTTCTCTCACCAGTACTACTACTATAACATCCTTTCCTAGCCTCCAGCTGCTATCTAACATAGGTGTACAATAATCAACCCATTGGTGAGATACAAATAGTCGGAAAGGATGAGTGCCGCCGTCGAGAATCGAACCCGGGAACTCAAGATTAACAGTCCGACGCGCTACCAACTGCGCTATGAGTGCGGCATTAAGAAAGTTGACCCGAAAAGTTCCGCAGCATTTCGGAACTCATGATCTTTTACAATATCGTCGTTTTAATTCCAAAACCCTCGTAACTACAGCTTTACAAAAGCTGAAGTTGTGAGATTTTACCATAACATCGACGATGTTAACCGAGATTTTCCAATGATTTATTTCATTAGGAAAACCTATCTGAACATTGTGAAAGATCATGAGTTCCCTAACGACGCGGAACTATTACGGGTTTACGACCTTAATAACATGTTAGTCGCCAAATCATCATCTGAAGGGAAGACCTCCTGAAATGACTGACAAGCATTTATCGTCGCCATTAAAATGGTTTGTACATATTGACTTCGGGATTTGATCTCGAGAGCTTCCGATCCCAAATCCATCACCCTGACTGGCATCCAGGCTACGGACTATTCTACTATCTAAAGCGAATACAAAAAAAAAAAAAAAAAAATACTGAAATACATATAACCATCCGAGGGCAGATACTTCTAGCATGAAAATGAGCATGGAAAGGCACCTTCAAATTTCAATAATTTGACTATGCAATGTTAAGATAGTAGACCCGTAATAAGTCCGGAAAATTTTGGAAGTAATGAACTTTAACAGTGTTAACCGAGGTTCCTAATGATTTTCATTAGGAAACCTCGGTCAACATTGTGAAAGACCATGCGTTCCGAAATGTTGCGGATCTATTACAGGTCTACTACCTTAATCTAGAACATGTGTGAACAAGGGAAAAATGACCCCATGTGTCTTTTGCTACCTCTAGGCGATCTTCTGGATTTAAAGTGATAATATCATTTTTTCCGTTGCAACTCCTGGTGAAACTCGACTGGATATTAATCATGTGACTCTGATGTTTGTTTGAATGGGTTTCACGCCGCTTTCAACAATTTCGCAGTTATATCGCGGCGGCCAGAGCACCTAACAATGGATTCCTGGTATTTCTTTCACCTGTACTACCATTACACCCTTTCCTAGCCTCCGACTGCTTTCTCACATAGGTTTACGATTATTTACCCATTGTTTAGAGACAAGCGTCGGAAAGGATATATGCCGCCACCGGGGATCGAACCCACGACTTCCAGATTGGAAGTCTTATGCATAACCAACTGCGCTATAGTGGCGTGAAATAGAACCATATCACACCGATGTAAGAATTTTCATACAGTGCCACTAGATTTTTTGTTTAATGCCTTCATGACTACAAAAATATCTCTTCGTCTCTGTATTCTGTCATTTGATTGACAAAAACAATCCGTAAAATTAAAAGTTTTAAAGTACATTCTTAAAAAGTAAAACTACATCATTGGTTTTAGTATCAAAATAAGCGATTTATCCTTTTGGTTACTGTTGTAGAAATATGCAACATAACAGAAGAAAATAATTTTTAAATAACATGAAATCATGTTCATAGTGAAAACTAATTTGTTAATTATAGCAAAAAACGTAATGTGTATTCTTTGGCGATCGTGCAAGAATTTTAAACCGAGTTAAAATTGGTTTGTTGAAATAATGGTAGATCTAGAGTAAAGATATCTGTTTTAATGTTCAAACTGTAGACTGCATCTTTCATTAATGGTCTGTTTCCAATATAAACGGACAAACATTTATTTCAGGGGTATTTCTTGTCCAAAGTAGATATATAGAGGATAATCGTTTGTTTCGGTGTAAGATTGATTTATAATTCATTTATTGAACAGCAAAAACTATATTTTCACGAGTGGCGGAGCCACGAGTTCAAATACAGCTTTTGTTGTTCACAAAATGAGATATAAATCGATCTTACTCGAAAAACCAACGATATTTCTTTTTCTTTAGTGCAAAAATGGGACAAAATGTGAAATTTTTAGGACAAATTTTCTTAAAGCGCGTCATTTTGCAAGCAATTTCTATGCAACGTTCATTGTGAAGTCACTTTTTGGGCTGCGCTTAGATTGCGTAAAATAGGGTGAAATGAACGAAAGCTGGGTATAACCTTTTGATAATATCACTGGTTAGTCGGTGAGCTTATCAAAATGATAATCTACCGTTATTCCTCGACAAAATACCGAAAAGCATTTAAAAAAACTAGAAATGTCTACTAATGTACTGTTCGGTAAAATCTTAGCTTTAGTTTTCATATGTAATGCTTGTTGTATGAAAGGGACTATATAGAAAATAAATTATACAAAAATAAGCTCATACCAACATAGTGACAGGCTGCAGAAGACACAGTTGTCTAGATAACTACGTGAGACCCATTAAGCATGGCTGCTTGGCCGAGTGGTTAGCGCGCTAAACTCGAAGTCGAATGGTTGTGGGTTCGAGTCAACCGAAGGAGGGTCGTGTCGTTTGGTTGGGCTATTGACAGACAGAACCCCAGTCAACCCTGCCGTAAAATACACCTTTAATCAGCGCATTTGATAGAGTTTGAGTAATTTCTCGTTTGAGTATGCGAAGTCGAAGGAAATCGAGTAAATTTTCGATGGAGTAAAAACGTTTTATAATCTGGGATATTGTTCCATTTTTCTTTATAAATAAGCGTTGAAAAAAATCTCAGACGATGCTGTTTTGCGGGATGGGTCACGTCGATATTTACAAAGTTGACATAGAGGATAATTGTTTGTTTCAGTGTAAGATCGATTTATATTCATTGAGTGAACAACAAAAGCTATAGTTTCACGAGTGGTGGTGCCAAGAGTGTAAATACATCTTTTGTTGTTCACGAAATGAAATTTTAATCGGTCTTACTCGGAAAACAAAAATTGATCTATTTCTTTATTGCAAAAACGAGAGAAAATATGAAATTTCTAGAACATATTTTCGTAAAGCGCATCATTTTTTGCACGTGATTGCTATGTAGGCTAACGTTCATTGTGACGTTTTTGATAATTTCACTGCATTTGCGATGAGATTATCAAGTGATAATCCACCGTTATTTCTCGATGAACCACCGAAAAGCATTCAAGAAAATTTATTAGCCTTACTCAAAACATGTACCGAAAATGAGTGAAATAACTTAACTTCAACTCAAGTTGAGAAGTTGAAGCAGAAGACAGAGAGATAAACTGCCAACAGTTCGCGGTCAAGTGACCATGGCATACCTATCCTAACATCTCACAGAGCAATAAAACACCAATTAACACTTCATAGCACATTCCGCATATTCCAGTATTCTCCAGGGTAAGTCGGGGGTAAACTTTAAGTGCTAACGAGTCCCTTGCTACCACACTATTGTTAACCTAGTAGGATTCCATTAACCATTTTTTGTCCTCTGATACTTCCCCATTAAACTGGAGTTCTTTGGACATTTTGAATACTTTCCTTATTCGTCGATGGACTACTGTTCCAAATTATCCTTACTTTAGCTCGAATAAGTTACTAGGTTTCAGTAGACCAACTGCGATTTATTTTATTACTATTTTTCAGCTCATCTTCAATGTATTTCAAGACTTTTCCGTTTCTCATTTTAAAGTTAAAAAAAGGAAAACAACAAATCATACCACTTCTGACAATAAAACAAACACCAATCAATCAAGAAAACAACCAATTATCAAAAAAATAGTCTGTACCCGCACTACAAAGCCTACATTGCACTTGTTTTCAAGTATTTCATTCAAGCTTAGTTTCTAATATCAGACATGAAAAATCCTCGTCAATTCCACAACAAAAAATACAAACGTTGAAGTCATGGTAAAAAGATAAAATCCCTGAAATAAGCAACGTCTATTATGTTACTGTTTCCTTTCATATTTTATGACTTTTTAAATTATTTTCCACAGCTTCCTTTCCTTTGGACCTGTTATTTAGGTTTTAAGTCTGTAACAGTTTTGTTTGGATGGAGTTTTACACCGATTTCAACATTTTTTTTCAGTTATATCGTGCGGCTGGAGCACCTAACGATAGATTTCTGGTATTTCTACCACCAGTACTACCATAACATCCTTTCCTAGCCTCCAGCTGCTATCTCACATAGGTCTACGATTATCAACCCATTGGTGGAGGACAAATAGTCGGACAGAAAGAGTGTCGCCGTCGGGGATCGAACCCGGGACCTCTAGATTGACAGTCCGACACGCTACCAACTGCGTTATGACGGCAGAATGAATTGACTAAGAGATGCAGAGGTTTTGTTATTGTTGCTGTTGTTCTTCTTAGCCTTAAAACGAAAGGCTTATACAGAACAGTACATTGTGAAATAGACAAGGTGGATGATTTTGGAATGATTTCGGCATGACATTGAATGAGTGGGAGGAGTGAGTTTTGGTTGAAATTATGGGAGGTAGTTCAATATCACTAATTTTGTTCAGGATGAACAAAATTAGCGATATTCATTACCTCCCTTTAACAAAATAATTAAACGTACTTTGCTGTTTGTGTGTCTTCGTATACCAACCAGACACTTTAAATCACACCAGCTATTAAAATGGTAGAATAGTTTGATAGATTTGAATTAAATGATGATTGTTTAGAACGATTTCGAAATATTTTCTATTGATCTCGGAGCGTTTTTGACCGATTTGAGTGAGTGTTTGAAATGAATGAATGGAGCGCTGAGTGAATGATTTAGAATGATTTTGATCGGAATGAGTGTCTATTTTACAATGTAAGTAACTGTACATTATTGTGTATTAATCAACCAATTTCGCATGTCAATACCGAGTACTCATGTATTTTCTTTTACTAAAGTTAAAAACATCGTGAAATTGACACTCATTTCCAATCTAATCCATTTTTAATCGCTCACTCAGCGCTCCATTCATTCATTCCGAGCACTCACTCAAATCGATCAAAATCTTAAGAAAACATTTTAAAATCAAATTAAAATTTATCAAATTATCCATCAATTTTATTGGCCGGTGTGGATTTTAAAGTGTGTGAATGGGTCATGAAGACCCTACAAACATAGAAGTGTGTATATTTTCTTAAAGGGAGGTAATAATTATAGCTTATTGTGTCCAATTGAACAAAATTAGCGATATTGGATTACCTCTCTTAAATTTCACACAAACACTCTCCACACTCTCATTCCAAAATCATTAAAACATCATTCATCCTGTCAATTTCACGATGTTATTCACTGTACCTCTATGAAACAAGAATTGTTCCAATCTTATCTGGTGCAGATTTAATCACATCACTGTAACAAAAGGGGAAATAGTTATATTCATTATTTGAAACGTGTTTAATGAAATTTTCAATGTGCATAAATAAAACATTGCAGCCTGCGAAAAATTTTGTTTGGGTCTTAAATAAAGCAACCAACCAGGATATTCGTATTTCATAGACGAATCTAGATATTGAATTATTAGCCATTCAGACTGATAAATTCTTATGCAGGTCTACTGAATGAATTAATAAATCGACGAAACCCAGGTTAGAGGTAAACTAATATTTATCTGTTTATCATCCCCCTGGGACCACGATCTTTATACTTGCTTCCTGTGTTTTAGTGAGGGAAACAAAATAGTTTATACGTCTTTGGGCGACCAAATCCTCGTACATTCAGCTTGAATAAGCTGAAGTTACGAGGTTTTCGTGGCCCATCAGCGTTATTCTCAATGCAATACTAAATGCCTTAAAAGAATACCCATGCCTTTTTTAAAGTGTATTCCTTGAGTACTATAGTCAGTTACATGGAGCAAATTAAAGTTTTTCGTTCCATTTCTCCAAGCTTGAGCAGTAGATTTGCTCCACGGGCCTGTATTTAGTGCTATGATTATATTAGAATTTAAGTGAATGAATATGTTTATTTCAAGTGAATAAATGTTTTTAAGTGTCACATCCTGAAATATTTCTTCACTGAAAAATTCAAGATTGATGAATAAAATATGGAAAATTGACCTCCGCTAGTTAAAATGTGTATTTTCCATCCAATCACAATAATTTTGGGCAGTCTGATAATGGGTCACCAAAGGAACAATATACAAAAGTTTTGTTGATATCCATCGATTAGGTTCTGAGAAAATGGTTTGTAAAGTTTCAACTTTATAACATATACATGTAGAGAAACGACCTCCGCCAATAACACAAATGTTTTTTTCATCCAATTACAATACTTTTTGTAGACTGATAGCTGTAGACTGAAACCAAGGTGCATTCCAGTGAAATTTAGTTGATATCCATCATTTAGATTCTGAGCAAATGCTTTATACAGAGAAATGACCTCCGCCGATAAGATATATTTTCCATCTGAGCACAACCTTTTTTGTAGTCTGATAAACGATCACTGAAGAATCATTCCATAGACTCTAGGCAAATGATTTTCAAAGTTCCTGCAAAGATTAACTCCATGATTCTACCCTATACCCACTACTACGAATAAATTGGTATAAAAAATGGGATGTAAATGCATTTACGCCGTTCTTAACGGCCGAGTCAGGACTTGTTGATCGTGGGTGAAGATGGGCGTACTCATTGAAAGTTTTGAAACTGTCTTTAATATATATAATTTATACGTTCATTTAAGCGCATTTTCTTGCAGCATTCTGCACCATTTCAAGAAAAGTTCTGCCTGCAGTTTGGTGCATGATTTCTGGATTGTGTCGCTTGATGCAATTACGTCAAGAATAGATAAAAAACATCACACGAAGAAAGAAAACGCGTGATATCTCATTAGGAAAATTGTACAGTAATGACGGGACGAAAATAGAACTTCGGCGTAAACAGTGAATTGGTATAATTTCTTATCTTTTGCGATATATACACTTTTAAAAGAACATCGTGAAATTGACAAGGTGAAGGATTTTGGAATAATTTCGGAATGATGTTAAATGAGTGAGAATGGTGAGTTTGAGTGACATTTAAAGGAGGTAATTTCTCTAATTTGTTCAGGATGAACACAATTTGTATTACCTCCCTTTAATAAAATATGCATAAAAGTTCTACAAACAGCTTCTTATTACTTCAAGAACCAATCAGGCGATGTCTGTAAAATCGCGATTTGGTTATTGCTTTATTCATTTTGATGGAAGTTCTTGATTTCATATTTTAGTAATTTTGAGCGTTTTTGAATGGATTGTGTGAGTGTTTGGAATGAATGAATGGAGCGCTGAGTGAGCGATTTAGAATGGTTTTGATTGAGATGAATGTCAATTTCACAATGTATCTAACTGTAGGATCTGTCATGATAATGTGTTTGAGAAAAGCTAACTTAAGTCTAGAACGGAAATACCGTAAAGGGAGCCCTAGGTACTGCGCGCCCGACTTTTCATTTCGTGTTTTCAGTGTACACTGCTTTCGCGCACACTTGTAAAAAGACATGTGGAATTTGAGGTAGTAACTTAGTGAAATTGTTTACAAGCAATTTCTCATTTATGTTCGATGTCTTTCGCATCAAAATTTCTTCAACCCTTCATATGTGAGAAAGTGTATATCTTCAACAACAAATTTAGTAGAACCAATTTTCATATACTTGTTGGACTGTCAGCAATCAATGTCATGTATATAATCGCCTTTTTTTCAAAGTATACGATGGAACTAGTCTACCATCTGAAAATCTCAAGCCAATAGAACAAAGGTTATTTTGGCTACAGGGAACTATTACATTTCCCGAAGAAGTCCATTATAACAAAAGTCTAAATAGCTCATCGCTAAAAATTCACGGGAAGTCAAACCTTATAGCAAATTAAATGAAAATCCGTCGCACATCCAAATTGGCCATTTCAAATAAAGCATTATCAATGAGTAATGACGTCATTTTAAAAATAACCCACCCCATTCATCAACTTTCGCAGTCGGTTTCGGAATATACCCCCAATGTCTAGGAAATGCCTCTCAAGATCCGAAAAGTACTTATACCTCTCATATTTTGCACCAACTTGTAGAAATAATGTAAATGTCCAAAAACAAAAATCAAAAACATATTTAATCATAATATATTATGGACCAATCAGGGGCCACCCTTATAGTTTCTTACTTCACCGTTAATTCACAAAATGTGACAGATGACGGGAGATGGTAATAGTTTCCCTGTAACCTATTTTCTAGAAGCCATCATTGTACGACAGTAGATTGTGTACAGTGAATGTCATTAGAAGATGTGCGTGTACGATGTACATAATAGTAATTAGAGATAATAGTGCTCTTAGTCAGATTGAAGCGTCTTGGAGCAAGTCAAACGAGATGACGAGGGAAAAAGTAGTTCAGAAATACACAAGTAACATGTATGATTAAGGCGTTTTGGAGAAAATCAATCGAAATTACGAGGCGAAAAGTAGTTCAGAAATAAACATTTCACGTATAAAATTATAGCGTCTGAGAGAAAGTCATACGAAATGACAAGTGGAAAAAAATATGTATATAAAATATACATATAAAATATACATGTATGATTATGGCGTCTTGCGGAAAGTCAAACAAAATGACGAGTGCGAGGCAGTTCAGATATATAAGATTTGGGTGTCTTGGGTAAAGTCAATCAATCGAAGCGAACGTTACCAATCTTTAGTTACCATAATACTAGATTAGGGCATCCTGAAAAGTTAAACGAAATAACGCATGGGAAAGTAGCTCATTTAATCAAAGTAGAGGTCACATTGGGGGCGTCTTTGAAATGATGGCGCTTGCGAGAGCTTTGTTGTCCTGTATGCATGACAGATTCACGCCGCTAGGAGGTAGTAAATATATAAATGTCACATACGTGTCTATTGAAGTATGTCAAATGGGTGTATCGAAATGGATGCGCTCGCGAGCATTTGTTATCCCGAACGCAGAACATAAATAACGCCTCTGGGAGGAGGTAGGATTTATAGTTATGATTACATATTCACCTAAGCTTATAAAAAAGGGCCATTTGATTGTTCTTGGATTGTTTTTTCGTACCCAAAGCGAAAACAAACTTGAGAACGTATCTACTTTGTATGCCTACACAAAAAAAGATAATCTGAATATTTCTCCGTGGATGTCGATTTGCTTTATATCTATGATATAAATGATGATGACGATAATAAAAATGATGATGTTGTTGATAATTATAATAATAATAATAATAATGATGATGATGATTACAATAATAACATAATATAAAGCAAAAAGTTGGCAGTCTCTGGTTAAAATTATATGGCTATCAATATGCACATAAAAGACATCCCAAGATTTCGATTTTGTTTGGTTGAGAAATTATATCCGATTTTATTGTATCTATAGATACAGACTTCCAAGAAATTCAACTCAAATTGCCATCGGTTATCAAAATTGTATCTTCAGTTTAACTGATTTACTACGACAAATAGATCATTATGTTTTGGAACAATATTAAAGATATGTAAACGTCAAATAATGTTATTTTTTCTTTAAAACAAAACAAGAGGTATAGAATGGTATTAAATTGCCCATTTGGTTGTAAGATGACTAAAAAAAGCACTGAAATTATAAGAGATTTCTATAGGACTAATCATGTAACAATTAAGGATAACAAATAAGAGATGAAGAGAGTATTTGTTGATTTCATGGTGGTATTAAACTACAATTCTATTCACACTGTATGAATACGCTTCGCGCATT
The DNA here is from genome assembly GCA_948146395.1 of Fragum whitleyi. NCBI lineage: Eukaryota > Metazoa > Mollusca > Bivalvia > Cardiida > Cardiidae > Fragum > Fragum whitleyi. Next base: position 74,917,209 of record OX411543.1, read on the forward strand.
CATGCATGCTTGTGATTAGGTTTGTAGTTTCATACTTAAATGATATCAACAAAAAGTCCTTACAAATCTTAAAATTGTCTTTCTTGAAAGAAAAATGTAAAGATTTACCTCCAAATACATGAATTGTATAAGAACTACTTTCCGCGGAGGCTTACAAAAAAGCTGCTTACTCAAAATAGTTTTCATTGAGGAAAAAAAACCAACTTTCAAGCCAACCAGAATGCACGAATCTTAATGTACAAAACATTAATTAAATTATTTACGTTTGCTAAAAATAAGCAACTTTTATAGGTGAGTCTTAGCCAAGTGGCCCCGTATTATCAATTACACAAAAAAGGTTATAAATTGCAAGCAACGTAACTGCAGGTTTTGCTGTAATACTCGCAGATGTCAACTTCAAAGTGATTTGAAAAGGTGGGGGAAATGACGCGCCGCCCTGCCACGTTCGTACATTTCCATCTATCAAAATGTTACAAACACGCGGAGAAAGGTTATCAAATGGACACTATTGCTAAATTTAATTTTAAAACTAGCCAAAATGTAGAGGGTGAATTTCCAGGTAACTAATAATTTTGTTCACATGAGATGAGCGTCGTATGTCAGTAGTCGCTCTTTTCTGCGTCGAAGGTCGTGATTGATTCCGTACATAATACCCTGTTCTCCTAAAATCCTCATTACTTTTCTAAGAAGCTTGATAGAAATGTTCATTGGGTCCTCAAAAGATTAATTTGTAAAACTGTGAAAAAGTCAGTGCGAATTTTCTACTTGGAATACTTATAAATGTGACCCGTCGCGCGAGAAGGGACCATCTGGTTAGTACGTAAAGTATCGACCCTTGTCAGACTGCGGGTCAAACTTTCGCAATCAACTAATTTTTTTGAAATTATAATATTCATTCTAACTTCCCATGAAAGAACTTTGGAAATGCGACCACTAGTTTGCTTGTACTAGAACCAATCTCTTTTTTAAAATTTTATCTTATGGAGTTCCAAGATGGTCCCTTTTCGCGTGACGGGTCACAAATATAATTCTCAAAAAGGCCAAAATGGTGTATTCTTTATCTCATTTTTGCCAAATGATTTATAACAGAACTTTAAGAACGTCGTGAAATTTAAAACCATCCCGATCAAAACCATCCTTAACTACTCACTCAACAATCCATTCGTTGCAAGCAAAACACTCAAGAATGCTCCGAAATTGTTCTAGAACTCTTCGAAATCATTCAAAGTGTTCACATTTTCATTCATATTAACCAGATCATTGCATGGTTTGATTGGCCGCAGTGAATTCTAAAACGTCTGGTTACTCTGTAATGACATACAAACAGAAAATAATCGTGTAATTAATTAAAGGGAGGTTGCAAAATATTTGATTTCAAAGTATGTTTCGATTTATAAAAAATGTAAGAAAGCCGGGACATGCATATTCCGTCGACGTGTTACAGGCATGGCGATTATTTGGTAGCCAATTCACGAAACTCATAAACTTGAGAAAACAAGCCAAGAAAAGGGGTTACCGTAGTAATATCTTTATCCGCTAAAACCCGCCCTGTGTTTAGGATGAGAAAACATTGCAAATTGTTTGAAAATTATACGTCGCTTTATGCGTGCACTTGCGTGCAAAGCGATATATCATTTGCAAACAGTTTGCATCGTTTTCTCATCCTAAGCGAATGGGCTGTTTACAGCATATATTTTTAAACACGATTGTCGCAAGGCGTTCATAAAAAAAGAATTACTAACTAAACCGTAATGAAAATGTAGCCAAAATACTTTTCCATCAAACGAATATCAGAAATAACGTCAGTGGGTGACCGAAATCTGGTAACTACAGCTTAATCTAAGCTGTAGTTACCAGATTTCCGTCAACCACTCACGACAAGTAATATACGTTGAGCTACTTATCTACGCAGTCTTAGCAAAGCTACTAAGAAAGAAAGCATATTAACTTACAGTACGTCGATTTTTTGAGTCCCTCGATGTCGTCGGGTTTCAATTTGCTGTTTCGTTTTCCCATATTGATTCTAAATCCACTCGTTTTCTCATTATTATTAGACGTGGGTTTGCATAACAATCGTCTCTCACACTTGGCCGATTCCGAGAAGAAAATTCAGTTAACAATTCCAGTAGAATAACGAGCTAGGCGGCACATCACGAACAGTAAAAACACATCGTTTACCGGCACTTGAAGCGAATGCCTTATTGTTAGAGATAATCTACATACATAATGGTCATTTAGGAGCTTTCACCTCCGATAAACTAGGAAATAAAGTAGAAGTTTTCTCGTTATATTATAACGAATGTTTACTTCCAAGATCTCCTAAATCTTTAGTGGAATTCCGAAAAAAACATAATTGCAGCTTATTTAAGCTTCATTTTGGATTTTTGGCATGATACTAACATAATATTTCATCTTTTGGCGACAAAAACCTCGGAACTACATCAGTATTAAGGAGGTTTCATGCAGTCGCTCAGTGACAAAAAGCAGATAACATGGACCATAGATTAAAAAAAACGTTTCGGGGTTAATTTAATACAATCGTGTATCCTACATTCATCCAATTGCTTATAAAACATGAAAATCTAGTAGGGTTGGTTTTGGAGAAAATGGGGGATGCAAAACCGACTTAAAGCTCAGGCAACGTATTCACGTGTTTCTGATCCAAACAATTAATGATACATCACATAAAATTACCAATTTAAAATAGCGAGAATAATAGATTGAAAAAGGGGGGAAGACGTAAGATTATGGAAATTTATTGACATAAGAACAAATTGCTTGATTAAAATAATTCCTCCCATTTTTCAAATATTCTTAAGAATTTTGAAAAAAAAAAATGAAAATGACATTTCCGTTTCATAAGATGCGTTTTTATTTATTTATTTATTTTTTCATCGACCTAAAACATTCCATCTAGTGATCAGGACCTCCCGATCATTTTGCATGCTACTTTAAAACTCATTCTGTCTGTGGCTTTTTTTGTCTCCCCTTTATATTTTGATATATCGTAACTACAGCTTTATTACAGCTGTATTTACGACATTTTAGCTGCCTATAGACGATGTTGACTATATTGATGTAGGTCGCATAATTGGACGCACTGTAAACGTAAGCTAGTAACGAGGTCAAGTGAATGGAAATAAAGTAAGAAGATTTCAGATGCTTTTTATTCCGTCACCATTGTTCAGCGGACCCTTTCTATTTGAGACATAATATAATTTTCCCACCTTAAAGGTGTAAAAAAAAACCAACAAAACGAAAAAAAGAAAAACACGAACATCTTCCTATTGTACGGTAAGAAAATCGTAAAAGTGACAAGCTGAATGTCTCGCATATTTTGTTCAAGATGAACAAAATTAGCGATATTTATTACCTCCCTTTAACAAAATTTGCATTCAAGTTGTATAAATAGCCTTTATGTCTTTGCGAACCAATCAGACGCTTACAGAATTCAATTTAGTCAGGGAAATCTTTTTTCTAGCGATTTTTGGTGATTTTGGAGCGTTTTTGAATGGTTTGAGTGAGTGTCAGCAATAAATGAAAAGAGCGATGAGTGAGCGATTTAGAATTGTGTTAGAGATTTGTGAACAGGAAAATGCAATTTTCTTTCCTTCTAAAGTTAGAGAAATTCGATTTCACTAAGTGAAAAAAAGAACTGACAAAAGAGAAAGAAAATTATTGAAAAAAGAAAATTGTATCCTCATTCACTGGAAAAAAAAACACATTGTTTAAAATAAAATATAAATTCAATTCAAGCTCAAAAAAGCGTTAAAATGTTCGTTAAACATTTAGCAGACAAAGGGGTGGGAGAAAGAGGGCGCGGTGGGGGTGGAGAAGACATGCTGAAAATCATTAAAATGGGAAAAACTCATTTCAGTCGATTCTATAAAACAAAACATCGTCCCTATGTTTAAACACACTATCCAATGACACATATTAAGCCCTTATTAACATCATAAACTGTAGTTACGATTTTTTGCTCGCCCTATAACGATATTACCTTACTATCCACTAAATACGCTACAATAGCATGACGATTTACAGAAAATTATCTATGAATAACTGCCGTAAAACTTTACAACTAACAAAAACATATCCTCTCACAAGGAAACAATTTCGTCCAATATGCTCGGAACAGCGAAATACCTCGCAATGAGTCGGATTATTCCCTGCGATCAAACGTGGAACTAGTAAACAAAAGTTTGGGAGAAAATTCCTATAATCAAAGATAATTATTTCCCTGCCTCCCGTAAGCTTTTCTCGATTTACCCAAGTGTCTCTTATAACGAGTTAATTCGCTACATACTGCTAGTTGGCGACTGAAATATCGTAAGTACAATTTTAACAAGCTGAAGTACAGTTAGTTGCATCACAAAATTGAAATTCATCTCAAGATGACCATTTTAAATCGCTCACTCAGCGCTCTGGACATTCATTCATTCCAAACACTCACTCAAAAACGCTCCAAAATCACTAAGACTATAGGACAAACTACTTCATTCGAAGTACATATAGCTAGCAAAATATCACGATTTCACCAATATAATTGAAATTAAAAGCGTCTGATAAGTTCTTGAAGAAATGGGAAGCTATTAATAAAATCTGTATTCATATATTTTAAAGGGAGGTAATTAATATCGCTACTTATGTTCACCCTGAACAAAATTGGGGATATTTGATTACCTCCCTTTAATTTCATTCAAAACAGACTCATTCAAGTTCATTCCCAAATCATCCAGATTGTCGATTTCACGATGTTACTAACTGTAACGACAAGCTGTTTGGATTCTCACATTCGATAAACTATGGATATACATATTCGAGAGAGTGATCAAGTCACTTTTTTCTTTGCCTGTACAGACAAAATGGACCTCTGGTCACTCAATCAACCTTGCACGTCTACAGTCACGGAAATATCTCTATCTCGAATGTCCATTATACGAAGTAATCCCTACGTCGAAGTAATTGTGATATTATTCGCACAATTTAGATTCATTTTGCTCGATTCTGCCTCCTAGAAAAAAACCAGTCCCCGCGCCAATTGTGCGAGCCAAGAAGGGACAAAGATCGACAGCCGCTGCCGGGAATCAAACTAAAGATCTCTTGACCAAGAAGACGACGCTCAATCCAGACATCTTTTGATTTTAGATTTTTTTTTAATTTAAAATTTAAATTGTCATGGAAAAAAAACCTCGTCAGAAATACGCACAATAAACATTAGAAAATGGGAATGGATACAGAAGAGGTCAATCGGAGGAAGCAGTTCGAAAAAAAACGCAACAGGATAATCACAGTAATTTGTGTCTTTTGCATACAGTTACTTACATCGTGAAATTGACATTCGCCTCAATCAAAACCATGTTTAAATCGCTCACTCAGCACTCCATTCATTTATTCCAAACGCTCGATAAAACCCTTCAAAACGCTCAAACCCATTGAAAAATATAGAATCAACAAAGTAATTCAAAATAAATTTGGATAGAGAAAAAAAGCGATTTCACTGACATAATTCAAATTGTAAGCGTCTATCTATAGAACGTGTGTGCATAGTTTGTTAAACGGAGGTAATCAATATCGCTAATTTTGTTCATCCTGTACAAAATTTGCGATATTGGATCACCTCTCATTAAATTCACTCGAAACTCACTCCACACACTCATTCAAATTTGCGATATTGGATCACCTCTCATTAAATTCACTCGAAACTCGCTCCACACACTCATTCAATTTCATTCATAAATCATTCCAAAATCATTCACCTTGTCAATTTCACGATGTTGTTATTTCTATTCTCCATACCAGCTGAAATTAACAATCGTCACGCCGAATAAAGATTTTGGAGAAGTTGCATCAAGGTAACTGCGGACACATAGGAAGCCATATTAGGTTCAAATTTTAAATTGTCTGCAAATTATGCCATATGTGATAAAACCGAATTTTGAAGTACCCGCTTTAATATTTCGGTCATAAAAAGGGATTCCTTAACGCAGAGTTGACGTCATGACGTCATCACGGGGCCGACCCCTTTTTTAGGGACCAAATTTAGTAATTGTCCATTTTTTTTGGAAATAATGAACCGATTTTTTTTCGCGAAAACGCCATTTGCTTTGAACAAAGACTCCTGATGTTTTGTTTTGATTTATATGAAGATATGAGCGTAAGAAAAACAATTTAGTGTAATGTAATAGATGTAAATGCCTTCTGCGTTGGTGTTTTCGAGTACAGTTACTGAAAATATTGCCTTTTTACTCGAAAATTTGTCCGGTGACCTATGCTGAAATTCAGATATGTTGCTGCCAAACCATTCCGCTGAAGATTTTTGAAAAAAAACAACAAACATGTGTCTTCGGGTTAGATTTTTTGTAAAAATCGATATCGCCATATCATAGGATATTTCAACGTCGCGTCAAATGTTCACAAAAGCTTTCGTTTCAAACGGGTGAAAAATTAAGTGAATTTTTGTATTTCTTAACATCACATTCAGATTAAATACTTCTGAAGCATATATTTTTCAATAAACCTTATTTTCATTTTTTTTAAATACGTTGTTGCATTAAGATTGGCCCCAAATAAGCATAGTGCCGATTGTTTTGGCACGACGTCGAATTCGGCGAAAAATGTTGAAACAACTTCACAAAATCGAATTTAATAAAAAATCTAACCCGAAGACATATAAGTTTTATTTGATTAACGCAAAGCATATTCTTTTAACTTCAAAATAACAAAAAATCAGCATAGGTCACCGGTCAAATTTTGAGAAAAATCTATTCATTTACAAAAAATGAAATGAAAAAAGGAACGTCAAATCTAAAAATTCGCGTTTCGGGCTTGTTTTTCTATTTGAATGTGCAAAGAAACTAAACGACTAGCTCGGGCGTTCTTGGACTTTCTAAATGAACCTTTTTTCGTAAAAATCGGCCGATTTATTCAGAAAATATTTGCAAATACTGTTTTTGGCGGGTCGAAAAGGGGTTTGCCCCCTTCATGACGTCACGACGTCAAATGAACGAGCTTCGGACCCTTTTCAATTCGTGTTAGCTAATGCCCACATTTCAAATATAAATCTCAGCAGTTATAGTGAGATTTTATGAAAGTCGAAAATTTGACTATGTTATCTGTCCGCAGTTACCTTAAAACCAAGTGCCAAAAACTCTTCTCTTGAGACAAGTTTTCTTAAAAAATGTCGAAACAACTTTTGCTTAAAAGGGAATTACGGGAGGTATAGACTAAAATCGCAATGCATTTAAGTGCAGTCTGTACGTTCTATCAAAGCAGGGATATTTTTGATTAAGCAGTACAAGCGTTATCGAATAAAGCTGCAGTTACGGGTTTTTAAAAATAGACCTTTCATGCGCTAACAGCGGTAAATTTACACAAAATGGAATATCAAATTTGAAACGCCACGCGTCAGTCTGGGAACTGATTAAAATAAATATTTGGAAAAAGGATTGGATCGCTGATTTGAAGATTAATTGCAATTTGAAAGGACAATCTCGTATATTGGAAATTCTTTGGGTAAAGAAGAATTCACTTGTCTCAAGTAATTTCTCTTTTTGTCACATTATTTTCTCGAAGTGTAAAGTCACAGGCGAAAAATTTCAATAACTATACAGGATGATGGTAAATATATAATACGTACTTAGTGTTTTGTATGAAGAAAAAAATCTAACGAGGTTGAGGGAGTTGATAATTGTCGAGGCTCTGCCGAGATTATTATCTATTCCCCCAATCGAGTTAAGATATTTGTTTCACGCAATACACTATGTAGTATATTTATCTTACAACCTCTATTTGTCTCGTTTTCGTCGATGATTCTAACAGTAATGCAATTTTCTAAAAATAACCGCATTATGTCATTGTTCTAAAAATATCCATGTAATGCAAAAAATATATGGGATGTTCCGAATGACATTGAAGGAGTTAGAGTATGTGGAGCGAGTTTTGGAAAAAAATGTTCACATAAGGGGGATAACAAAATATCGCTAATTTCGTCATTGGACAAAATGAGCGATATTGTATAACATCCCTTTGCAATAAATCTACCTAGTTTCAATTCGTGTTAATTCATCTACCAATCACTGGCTTTGAGATCCATGCTAGCCAAACACGGTTAGATTTTAATCGATTTAAAGTTTTCGACAATTGTTGGACGTTTGAACCGATTTCGATTTGTTTTAACGATTTCGAGCTTTCTCTTGGGTATCTGAAGTGAGTGTTTTAAAACAATTGGAACGGTGAGTGTCCGATTCGGTTAACAATGGTTTTGATTGAGGTGAATATCAATTTCACGATACAAGTAACTGTAATAGTCCAAAATATTTTCTCTTAAAGAAGCAGATTGCCATTGTCACAAAATGCAGCCAACACGATTTCATAATCTCGTCGCATAGTTAGTTATACCGTAAATTGATAATTAACTAGATCAAATTATCTTTGCTCCCCCCATTCATCCAATTTCATTACAAAATTATTCGACAATCATTCACTTTGTAAATTTAACTGTCCTATCGAGAAGACACCATAAGATTCCATTCGCCTCGATTCGTGAAGAACAGGGTCACATACTCGGAAACAACCTGTATAAGTTTCATGAAAATCTGTTCATAAATGCGACCCGTCACACGAAAAAGGACAGTTTGGGTAGTGCGTAAGGTGTCGACCCTTATCAGACTGCGCGGATTGCGCAGACTGACTAGGGTCACTAACTTTCGTAATATGTTTTTTTCCTGAATCTATTATGATCAATCTACCTTCCAGTGAAAGAATCTTTTAAATGCGAACCCTGGTTGACCTTTTCTGGAACCAATCTCTTTTTCAAATATTCATTTTACAGAGTTCCCAGATGGTCGACAAGGACAACAATAACAAAGACACCAACGCTATAGCAATACTCGGAATTTCTACGAAAATAGCCGAGCTTAAAATTCAATTTAAACAACAACAACAACAACAATCTACGTGAATCACTTTTATTTGTTTAGGAATACCACTGGCACTTTGATGACTGTAATTGAAAATCAAAATGAAATTTAACAGTTCTAACATTCTTTCGAAATGATGAAGACATGATAAAACATCAAAAGCACAATGTTGTGTGAATAACATGATAGAATGGTAAACTGTCCCTTAATTCCAGATGACAAAACGAGGAAAACTGTATGCGAAATATAACACGCTTTGCATGTGCAATCCCCTTCAAAACAAGGTATAAATTGTGAGTAGTTTGCACTGTTTTGTCATCTTTAACGCAGCCCAGATTGCACAACTGCTGCTCCTCACCATGATTTACTGTATTTTCTCACCCTTTCAATCTCACTATTTAATAGATTTAAATTTACATCCTCATTTCCACACTCCTTGTGTTGAGAGCAATTTAAGAACTACTGTATTTCCTCTAATAATAGCACCCTCACTAATAGTAGCAGCCCTAAAGTAAATTTTAATTTAAAAACCCCACTTCAACTGCCTAAATTTTAGGGACTTTATAAGACTTCTTTAATTTGAGATGAATTTCCTCTAAAAAATCGTTTATATGATTGTTTATAGGAAATTCACCTAAAATTAAAGGGAAAATTTTAATGACTTTTTAAATCAGAAAACACACTAAATAAAGGCTCCCTGACCGTGTTATGTATAGCTCCTGGGAGCGTTTATTAGGAGAAATAAAGTATTTTTAAGGCCTTCATTCAAGATGTAGGCACTTGCAAAGTTTCCATAAATGGTGCCCTGCTTTGGACTTAACTTGATTACATATGCAAAATGGTATTATTTGTTAAACATTTCACGAAATTTTTTTCCATGAATGTAGGACATGTTTCATGAAAGTGATAAGACAAAGTAGCAAATAAGAAAGAAAATCTATATCTTATCTTTTCAAATGCACAAGTTATTTCCCTTCCATAATTACAGGCAAGTCTTGGATTCGCTTTTGTGGGAAATGATAATAGTACATTTGTATACAAACCACTGACCAAATTAGCAAAAATTCAGTTTATACCACAAGTTATCTTTGTTTGTATGGGGTTTAAGGGACTTTGAATATTATCTGTTACATCAAACCAGCTGGTGCATCATCCCTTGGCTTTCTATACCTCATCCTAACACAACCACAACAGTTACTTTAAGCATACTGAGCTGCTTCAACTTTAGGGCACTACCTAGCATTCACCTTTTTGTAAGAGACCAACAATGACATGTCTGATGGTTCATCTATCTATAATTTTTTGCATAGGGTTAAATGCCACTTTCAATATTATTGCAGTTATATTTCAAAGGCTGGTGCACCTTCCAATGTGCAAGTCATTAACTCACACCAGTACAACCAAAACATTTCACCCAAGCCATCAGCTGATCACCCCACCTAGGCCAACTACTTATCATTATGTAGTTTGACTAAGTGGTGTAAGTGGCTAGTGGCTTGGGTGGCAATATAGAGTTCCAAGCAGAATTTCTCACAGCAATTTGGTGCTATTTCAATGATATTACACACACCTTATGCAGTACTCTTTACAATGCATACCATGATGAATTAAAAGCAAATTCAATATGCATTGAACTATTGTTGTAAGAGGCATACCCCATCCATTGTGATTTTTAGCTTTTTCGAATAATCTTACCCTACCCACAATTCTGCGCTAAATTTTGTAGCCTAGCTCACCAGCTGTGTACTTAAATTTTCAGTCTGCATCAATGAAATAAAGAAGAGACCTTGATGTTCAAATGGCCCATTCTGGCTTTATTATTTGATTTAACTCTTTCCTGTTTTACAAAATTTTGGACCTGTCCAAATTCAAAGGTTTTGCAGACAAAAAATTAAAAGTGGATTTAATTTGAAAAATAACCATTCAGTAGGGTAGAAAATAGTGTGGAAAACGAAGAAATTGCTAGTCAGAAGCAATTTCTTCTTTTTTCACAATGTTTTCTCAATCATAAAATCACAGGCACGTAAAAATCAGTGATTAAACAGCAAAGTGTTGAGTGAACAAAAACATTTTTATCCCTCATAATACTTTTGAAATGCTGTTTATTCATTATTTCTCTATTTAATTTTTTGACTGGAACTATATACTGCCAATAAATGGTACAGGGTGCAAACATTTTTAGTTGAATACCTCCATGAAGTCACCAAGTAAAAGGCTTTGATAGAACCCTGGGTTTCTATTAGAATCATCACGTTTGTTTAAGAAAGAAATAGACTTTTATTAGAGGCTAGGCTACATATTGATTGCTCAGTGCAAGACAGTTTAAACTTATATAGGCAGTTACAACCTTTTGGCGCTGAGCCATCGGTATATGTTAAGATGGTGAAAACTAGAAAGCCATGAATGGCTTGAGTCGCTCCACAGGCTTGATATTCTTGAAATAGCCAATCAAAGTTTTGACTAGATTTTTAGATATTTTTGTTCTACTGATGTTGAAAATGATCTTCAAAGTTTCCACTATACATCATATAGAGAAATGCACTCCGCCCATAAAAGACATATTTTTCCTCCAATGACAATAATTTTGGGCTGCATGATAATGGGTCACCAAAGGATTATACCAATGAAGTTTGATTGATATCCATCACTTACATTCTGAGAAATTGATTTTCAAAGTTTACACAATATAATATATTGAGAAATGACCTGTGCCCATAAAATACATAATTTTCAACCAATCACAACAATTTTTGGTAGACTGATAAAGGGTCACTCAGGGATCATACCAGTGAAACTTGGTTGATATCCATCAATTATATCTGAGTAAATGATTTTCAAAGCTTCCACTTTAGACAAAATTTTTGGTAGACTGATAAAGGGTCACTCAAGGATCATTGCAGTGAAATTTGGTTGATAACCATCGATTACATTCGAGAAATGACCTCCGCCCTTTTAAGATATATTTTTCATCCAATGACAATAATTTTTGGCTGCATGAAAATGGGTCACCAAAGGATCATACCAATGAAGTTTGATTGAAATCCATCCCTTACATTCTGAGAAAATGGTTTTCAAAGTTACCACAAAATAACATATAGAAAAATGACCTCCGCCCATAAAATACATATTTTTCATCTGAACACAATAATTTTTTGTAGACTGATAAAGGGTCACCCAAAGACCATTCATTTAAAATTTAATAGGTATCCATCAATAAGAATTTAAGAAAACTGACTTTATACCATATTTGTTTATACTATTTTATTTTAGTTCGATTGTGACGAAAGCTTAAGCTTATAGAATCGCTCTCTAACACTCAATCCTGATGTTTTCACGTCCCCACGAGAGAGGCAGTGGTTTAAACCCACTGCTACCCATTTTTACAGCTGGGTTAACTAGGTCTGGCCATTAAGTGTTTTGCCCATAAACACACCCAGTTGACAGTGGGGCTCAAACCACAGACCTCCAGGTCACGGGTCGAGCACATTTACCACTTGGTCACCGAGGCAGTCCATATTTGGAAATTGGCCACGCCCATTAAATCCATTTTTCATTGGATCAAAATTTCTTGAACAAATTTTTAAAAGAGGGTCACCCAAGGATCATTCCTGTGAAGTTTGGTTGAAATTCATCCATTAGTTTCTGAGAAGATTTTTAAAGAAAAAGTTTACGACCGAACGCACACACAGAAGGACACACAATGGACACAAGGCCATTACAATAGCCCCAGTGGCCTTCGGCCAGTGGAGCTAAAAATGGGGTTTTATTAGAGCATGAGGATCTATTAGCATTTTTACAGTACTCTCTTCACCTCTTTAATGTTTTTGCATCCTTATTTCAGGTCTGGCCAGACTGTACAGTTTCTGAATAGTACAGTTTATAACATTGTGAAACTGATAAATTGGAATGAAATTGAATGAGTGTGATGAGTTTTGAGTGTAATTAAAGGTAGGTAATCCAATACCACTTATTTTGTTCAGGTTAAACAAAATTAGTGATATTTGTTTCCTCCCTTTATCAAAATATTGTGAACAAGATGTGTTTGTGAAACACTAATGCCCCCGTCACAGCATTTTTTTTCAAAGTTTGACCTTGACAGATAACCTTGACCTTGTCACATGACCTTGACTTTGGTATCAGCAGATGCGGATCATTGAGATCTATCATCGTGCCAAATATGAGCCTTGTATCTTGAATAGGCTTGAAGATATTGGCAAAGGTTAAGATTGGTTAAGTTTTCGGACAGACAGACGGACGGACAGACGGACAGACCGACAGACAGACGGACGGACAGACGGACATGAGTAAAACAATATGCCCCCGATCTCTCGAAACGGGGGCATAAAAATTCTATAAATAGTTCCCTATTTCTTCAAGAACCAATCAGATGCTTACAATTATAATTATGTCAGTGAAATCGAGATTTTTTTCTATCAAAATTCATTTAGAATGTAGCAGTTGATTTGATCTTTTTTAGTCATTTTGAGCTTTTTTGAGTGGTTTGACTCAGTGTTTGGAATGAATGAATGGAGTGCCGAGGGAGCCATTAAAAATGGTTTTGATGAATGTCAATTTTACGATGTAATTAAATGTATCTTCTCTAAATACACACTATGTGCGCAAACTATGAATCACTATAAAACTACTATTATGAATCACTAACAAATAACATGAACATAATTATTCCAATGATTTTGCAAATAAAACCCTGTAACTGCAGCTTCAAACAAACAGATGAAGTAATGTGTTTTGCATGCAAAAGAACATTCTATGGTACCATGTGAATCATGAAATATGTAGATGTACAGTCAATCTTGCTCAAGCGACCATGTCTATTAAACATCCATTTTTGTTGAGCGGCCATTTTCAAATTTCCCCTCTTTAAATCACAAGATAGGATTATAGAGAAATTTGCAATAATATACATATTCAATCAAAATAATGTTTTTTATTTGTAAACAATGTACCAAGTGACCATCCTCTTTAACGACCACTCTTTGGTGGTCCCTTAAGTGGTCACTTAATACACGTTTTACTGCAGTCGATAAGCGGGGTTCACAGTGCCTTACTTGAGTGCCAAATCCTTATCCTGCCTAATCTTGTCAATTTGTTTCAAAACATTTCAACCTTTTTTCTAACAGAACATATACTTTATTAAGGTAATGGACCCGTCACAGTTTCACAATGTTTTGGAAGTGATGAACTTTAAACAGAGAATTAACTGAGGTTAGATTACCTAATGAAAATCAATGGGAAACCTTGGTTAACACTGTTCAAGTTCATTGCTTCCAAACTATTGTGGAACTATTAAGGTCCCCCTACCTTAAGTCCTAGTACATATACAACAAAGTAAAATATATACTCAATGAAATATATGACTTGTTTATTTGTTTGATTGAATGCGGTTTAACACTACTTTCAACAATCTTTCAGCTATATTGAAGTGGCTGGAGTACCTTACAATGGTATTTCTCACACCAGTACTACCATTACATACATTCCTAGTCTTCACCTGCTATCCCACATATGTCTATAGTTATCAACCCATTGGTGGGAGATGAATTGTCCGGAAAGACAACTTGAACATCATAAATGAAGCTTGAAAACTTTACCTATCACATACATCAATAATTTTATCAAGAATTGACATTTGTTTCCATTCAGTAACCATAGAAATTGCAGACAAAATATCAACACAGTCAGTCATTAAAAGGACAAAGGCTGCGCCAAGCGATCACTTAACTCGTCACTGTTTTGAATGACTCATTGGTCCGGCATCCCGTCGAAGAAAATCGCAGCGTAGATCAGGATTCTTTGGTGGAATGATTTCGTACTTGTCGGAGCTTCCCCCACTGTCAATGACCCTATTCAGCAGCACATCCAGAGAAACCTTATGACTAATCGTCAAATAACGGTCATCCCCAACCCCACGACTCACACTTTTCAGTTTCATTCTCCCTGCAATTTGATGAATCTGAGCACGTTCTTCCTTTGTCAACTCTGATGAAAAATGAATTTCCTGCTCAGTGTCATTATTTTTGAAATCTGTTAACATTTGTGTTACCTTTTCAATAAATTTCTTCTCATTCCCCTTTGAGTTCCCAGACAGCCCGAGACCTTTTCTTCCTATAGCACCAGTAGCTTTAATAGGCTCTGCTATTCCTGTTCCATCCTTCCCGATACCGCCACCAACCCAACCCATCTTTCTCAAGAGGGCATTACCAATGTTACTACTCTGTATGGCATTGTCCTTTACATCTCCACTAAGCAGTTCGTCTTTAGTGATATCCATTGAATTCTCATCACATCCAACTTTGACCTTACACACAACAGTATAACACATATCTTGTAGAATGGACACAGCATTTTTGAGGGCATCAGCTTTGGCCTCATCTTTAGTTTGACCAACCCCTTCACCTACTTCTAAACCACCAATAGATACAGTACACTCATTCTTGTCGCCAAATTTATCATACTCATAAGAACATTGGGTGCCATTAAAATTGGCACTGTTTGACAAGACTAGACCATTCCCTTCCTCTTTATTATAGGCGTACCTAACTAACACAAATTGAGACATGTCATTAAGCATTTTCATTCTATTAGGTCCTCCTTTCCTATTTGCTTTACCTTTTGAATTATTTGAAGAAAACCCCTTATTGCCATCCGATGACTGGGTGCTTTCCTTGTTGGAATTCTGGGTATTATTTGAGTTTTTAGCATCCATATCCCCTTCTTTCACAAAGCCTGAAAGGGGTTTAGACGTTGGTTTTTTACCCTCTGAATGAAAAACAATTTTAGGTTTATTGTAAGCCAGAGCTGTTGCATTATCAGTTTTGTTACTAGTTGAGCCAGCACTGTTTGCAGATGACATATTTGTACTAGAATCTTTACCACCCACACCCAACTGGTTTGATTGTTTGTCTTCATTAGATAGAGTTCCTCCCTCATTACCTCCCTTCACAAACCCCATTAAAGGTTTTGGTGTAGTCTGCTGACCAGCTGGATGAAATACAATTTTAGGTTTACTGTAAGCTTCTGCTTGTGCTGCCGCTTCTTTCTCCTTGGCATTGTTTGCTGCTGTAGATGGCTGTTGTTTAGTTGTTATCACACCACCCTGAGATGGTGTATAACCTTTCTTTCCTTTCACACCAGGTTCATTGCTGATAGTCGGATGTAACACATCAACCACTTTAGGCTTGAGTTCATAATGACCAGCCGATGATTTCCTCACTGTTAAGGGTTTACCACATGTTAACAAGTTCATAGCATCAACACCTGCACTTTGTTTTGCTGATTTCTTCTTAGATTCAGCTGCACTTCCAATATGGATTCCATTGATCATTATGATACACTGAAAGTTAGCAGTAGTAGAGACCACAGGTGATATGTCAAAGTCTAGAACCATTCCCTTCACCTTCTGGACAGCCATATGTAATACTTCCAAGGCATTCTTACCCCCTTTGCTCTTTGCTTCAACAGCCTGAACTAACCTTACAAACTTGGCATCTTGATTTGCAATATCTCTATTTTCTCTTGGACCTGGCTGAATGACAGTTGTGGGTTTCCCAAAGCCAAGTCCAGCTCTACTTCCTGACTTGGCAGACATGTTACCCTGATTAGATCCACTAACATTATCTGGAGATATTTCCGTACTCTTGAACTCCTTGGCTGATTTCACAAAATTCATTTTAGGTATGACCATAGGTTTCTTAGCTTTAGTATTAAAGTCAGGACTGACATGAGTTGGTTGTGTAACTTCCATTGTCTCACCAGGTGGTGCAGGTTGGTGCATGGCTTGCTGCTGGGCCCAGTATTCCTCATAGCCTGGCTGATTCTGGTACCCTTGATAATAGCCTGCTGCATAGGCCTGTTCATATCCAAAGGACTGCGTGGAACCGGCTCCATCCTGTAGCTGGGTCCCTGGTTGCTGTGTCCCCTCTCCACCAGGCTGGGGATAATAGTTAGAGATGTCTGTACGCTCTCCGTATCCATAATAAGGATTTGAAAAGTTAAAACTATTCTCCTGTTGAGGAGGGGGAGGAGGTTGGTTTCCGGTTTGATTTCCAGGAACAGAACTTGGCTGGGTACCATTTCCTTGCGAATTTACATTACCTGTCTCTGTTGGAATGGATACAATAGGTTGATCTGTGTTTGGAGTAAGCTCCCCTGCCTTCACAAAATTGGTCATCTGGAAATTACCTGTTATTTTCCCAGCTCTTCCTCTTGCCGAATTCTGTCCTCTCCATCTGAGCTGGGCCCCACCCCTATCCTGGCCTCTTCTGTTATTCTGACCCCTACCCCTTTGACCCTGACCCCTGTGACCCAGACCTCTGTGTTGACCCCTTCCTTGTCCCCTTCTGTTGTCATTTCTATCATATGGCTTTTGCCTGTAGTTTCTAGCATCAAAGTCATCTGTGTGATCATAGTACTGGTCATCAAATTCCAGGTCATCATAAAATTGTTCATAGTAATTCATGGTTTCTATTTACAGTGGCTTGGTATTACCTGAAATTTTAACACAATGGCGTATACGCATATATGAAATCAGAAGAAAGGACAAAGAACTTTATTTGCAAAAAAATTCATATGCCATTGATTTAACTGTTTACATAGATAGCTCTGCCCATTTTTTACTCAATGTCACCTTAAGCATGAACAATGATTTTTTTTACGTCATATAACTCATGTGCTAAATGACCAGCTACTCTTTCTGTGAAATTCTCCCAACATCAATATCGTTACTTTTACACCCAGAAGAGGGTATAAAAATATTAATTTCGGATTTGTGATTGTGTTAAAATGAATATAATATCATTTTCACTATGATGTTTTGATGAATAAAGTCCGATAGGGGGGAGGGGGTTATATACAAAGCAAAATCTTTTGGCTCTGCCCTTAGACTTTACATTTTGAATATAACTCCTCCCCCATCAAACCTTATTCATCAACGCATCATAGCGGAAATGAAATTATTTCATAATTAACAAGATATACTCCTAAAGCACTTATGCCCCCTTGTACATCAAAGATGTGGATATACAAGAGCAAAGTTTGAGCATTGTAACCTGAATAGTGTTGAAGTAGTGCTGAATGGATCTATGACTGCAGGGGCATAAAAATCAAACATACATTGATGGATCACTAAAATATGTGCTAAACCCATATTGTATGGCAATATTGATTTGATCTCTCAAGGGCAAAGGGAATTTTCAGAAGAGTAAAATCAAATTACCTATTCAGGGTTGTAGAAATGCATTTTTCTCCACTTGTCCCTGGACAAGTAAAAGCTGATTTCTCACTTGTCCAGGATCAAAATAATCTTGTCCACAAAAAAGCAAGTAGATAAATATTGAGAAAATATTGTTTTTAATGAAGAAAATGCTGTAATCCAGCATTTTCTTCATTGAAGAAAGTGTTTTCTTCCCTTTGATACAAACAAAAGGATGACTTTTCTCTTAGATGTTTTTAGTACTGTATCAAGATTTGCTCTGGTATTTACACGTCCACAGATAAGTGGCCTAGAAAAATGTACTTGCCCACAAGTAGAAAAGCCCATGTCTGACAAGTCGGGCATGGGAATTCTACACCCCTGAACTATTGTAAGTCAGCTTCAACATTATCAATGTCTCCTCAATTATCTGAGTTTAGAGTATAAACACCAAGCTATAAACTTAATAAATAAGCAATTTTTAATGTCCATTTAAAATAGTTTAATATATTCTTTAATTGTCACATGACAAGAGCATTTGCTTACATTATAAAGACTTTTAAATACAGCGTTTTGGAAATATGGATTTTGTCCACTTTCCCAGACAAGAAAGAGTTGAAGTTCTATTTTGGAAAAGCTCTGAAGAATGCTGAATCTATAGATTGAATGTAATGCAATTGTCAATACCAACCTTCAAAACAAAAAATCTTTGACAAGCAATCTGTGCACTACTTTTAGAAGTCTTTTGTGAGTTGTCTCAACTGAACCATAGTTTGTTGTGGGTACCTGTAAAACATATCATCAGTTAACCCTCAGCCTGCTGTATTCAAATTTTATTTTAAATAAGAGCACCGCCTACGTGTTCCTAAGCTCGGCTGTTGAGTGCTTGATCGTCAGAGTCAAAAAAGGGGCATAATTTGCCCAAAATGCATCTAGAGTTATATTGGATCCAAATTTCTTGGACAACTTTGAAAGAGGGTCACCAAAGGATCATTCCTGAGAAATTTAGTTGAAATTCAGCCCATAGCTTCTGAGGAAAAGAAAAAGTTTGCAACCGGACCCAAGTACAGACATACAGACAGACACACAACGGACACAGTGCCATGACAATAGCCCAGGTGGCCTTTGGCCAGCGGAGCTAATAAAGAGTAAGAAAGAGAGACACTGGCAAAATTAATCCAAAGCTTGATGACTGAGACACTATTATGATTTTCCAGTAGTTTTTCAAATGACAAGTCATTACACTTGTGTTACATTATTTTGAAATATACAAGTTATCTTAATTAGTCTCTACTCTCTAGTCAAAACAATTTCAGACAATCAGCTGCAAATATCACTAACTTATTTCTGTGACTAAGTACTATTTCTTGCAACAATAAGCCAGAGTAATGTTTCACTTGAATTGTTTACCTTCGGAAATGTCACATAGAATTTGTAAACCTTTTTCTGTACAGTCCTAAAATTATGTCCCTTTAATTTTGTACTTAAGAAAATATTGCAGAAAAAGAAGACTTAACTTTGGACAAGCAATTTCTTTTTTTTCATCCACAATATTTTTTTTCAAGACAGGGTTGTTTAGATAATGAAATTCAAATTTCACATTCTTTTAATTGACATCTTAACCTTAAACAATTAAGACCAGTCTTTAACAGAACAAGAGCACAACCTACAGATTAGCTCATGTGGTAGAGCACCAGGCTTCAAAACCTTTGAAGCTCGACTGTGTGGGTTCGATTCCCGGGTTGGTACACTGATAAAAACTATTTGTCTTTCCGAGGAGACATTAAACTAAGGCCCCTGAGACGGTGCTTTATACTGAGCACGCTAAAGGACCATGGCGGATCTCAGCAGTAGTTTCGTCATGTATCCTTGCACTATCCCCCTTAACAACTAACAGTCTTCTGGGGGCGTCGCTCATATGGGCATGCGCTACGGTAGCGACTATAAATAAATGGAAATACACACACACGCCTAATTGGGCTGTTGGGTCCTGGATGGTGGATACAAAATCATAAAAAAGGGGCATTATTTGCACAAAATGCATCTGGAGGTATCCCCCTTCATAGTACTGTACAGATTGCTGTTTTGATAGTAAACTTGAGTGCCAAGTTTCAAAATGCCTTAAGCAGAACCAAGTATCACAAAATATCAAAAGCTTTTACCACCGACAACAATGTAGACAACAACAACACCAAAGCTATAGCAATACGTCAGGTCTTCTCTAAAAACAGCCAAGAAGAGAATGAAAAAAGATTTATTCTTTCTGTAAAAATTCTAATAGAGCCCCATGCTCTAATATAACCCCATCCCCCATTTCTGAGGTTAAAATTGACCATTTTTTTTATGTGATTTTACAAAATCATGGAGCCTGTTATAAAAAACATACCCCCAAAAAAGTCCCATAGAATCAAGGTCATTAAAATTTCAACAGAGATTTTATACACCTTTTCCCCAATCGAATGTTGATATTTTGTGCAGATTATATTTATAAATGGCCATTTTTTCACTGTCTTATCAAATATTGATTGCTCAGCGTAAAACAGTTGTAACTGTCTATATGTTATTTACAGTTACAACTGTTTCACGCTGAGCCATCTATATGAAGCCTAGCCTCTAATAAAAGCCCAAACCCTTTCTTATGAAAATGTTATACTAATAGAACTACTTAAATATTTCACTTACGTGCAGCCATACATGTCAACATTCACATAACAGTTAGCGAGGCAGATCAGTCTATCTTCATCCAATTTATCATGGTGAGCTTCAATAAAACGTCGTCTCATTTTCCACTCAGTGTTACTTTCAAAAGGTGTCCTATATTTCTCAACATTGTATTCTCCATCGTTATCTGTAGATGCCATGGTAAACAGAAGTAAAATATCTGAAAAGGATAGATGTTTGTTTTAGAATAAGATTGATCTATCTTTCATTGATTGAACAACAAAAGCTTTATTTCCACGATTGGTTGAGGAGCCACAAGTAAAAATATAGCTTTTGTCTTCAAGAAATGAAAATTTATCAATCTTGTTTACAGGGGTTGAAACTAACTCCCCAGTTTAAGGCGTCAGTTGGACTCTTTATTCATGAAAACAAGGAGTCCAAGCTTTAAGTAAGGAGTCCGATTTTTCATAGTTTTCATAATGGGAGAACATTGTGGAAAAGAAGAAATTGCTTGTAATAACACAATGTTCTTCCAAAGAAGATTTTTACCCAAAACGCTACAGGATGCAAGCAATGTTTTCCTCAACAATTTTTGTAGTGAAAAGTTTTACAGTTTCGGCAAGTGGTAGAAAGGACACTGCTCTGTGCATTTGTTTTTCAAAACTCTTGGAGTCAATGGGGCTCCTTATTTGCAAATGGAAGGTGTCCCAACAGGTAAACAGGGAGTCTCAGACTCCCGGAGTGTCAAACCCTGGTATAAAAAAAGAATTATTTCTTTACTGCAAAAAGGTAGCAAATTGTCACAAGATACACCCATTACACTGTTGGATGCAGAAGTATGAAGATTAAGAAGCTAGGTAGAGTTAATGTTCATGAGCAATGCATTCTGTAATCATGTGAGGACCATAACTGTCTACCTTCAAGTCAATTGGACATAAGGGGACAGAGCTATGCTCTGGACAAAGAAGTGGACAATACCCGGGTGATCCAATAATACATGCCATATCTCCACAGGCGTACAAAAATGTCAATGAAAATTCCATGTTTCTGTGGTTTATTATAATTAGTCACATTAACAGATTCAACAGAAAACAAATACATATCCAATCCTAGTGTTTTTAAAACAGCTTTAAATGATTTTTCTACTATTAAAATCCAGGAAACTTCTCAAACATCTTTTCAAAATACAGTCAAACCTGTGTTAGCGGCAACCTCTATTAAGCAAGCGGCTATTGGGTTTCCAAATGAGGCAAATAAACAGAAATTAACCTGTATTAAGCAAGCACCTGTCTTAAGCAAGCAATTTTCGAATGTCCCTTAGGCCCTTGCTTAATACAGGTTTGACTGTAGATTTCAAAATATATTCATATGTTCTACCTGTTGTAGAATGTTTGAAAGAGATTTCAGGTTTGTTCTGAAAGGTGCCGAGATCATGATTAACAGTCAATTTTGTTTACGAAAATTAAACAAAGACGATCAATTATATTTGGGTTGTATAACAGGAAAATGATTTGCTTCAACCATAAACTATGATCCGTTCAGCCAAAGTCCATGCCCTATGAGTATCTTCTTAAAATTCATCTTTCATCAATTGATAATACTAAAAGATCGTCTACTGCAAATCAGATCCAAAAATTGCAATATCTTGGCAGGCTTCACAAAAATATTCAGTTTTGTACTGCAATAACTTCAGAGTTATCCAATTAAATACACTGTGTTCCCGCTTTGTAATGGTTTAGAACCATGTGACTAAAATAAACTGATCTTCAGAAATTCCCCTCCTGTTGACAAAATACAGCACAGATATTTATTGCTTAAAGTACTATTCGGTTTTCCAATATGAATCAGAAATAATCAAATTTTATATCTACATCAAGAATTAGTTTTGAAATGGGAATTTTATTCTCTCATTCAGGGAAAAAATAGTAGTTTTCGTCATTGGGAACAGGCCCCAACCAGACCCGTTTAAAGAAGGAAAAAAAAACAAAAACACTGCATCTAATGAATCGGATAAGGTGGTGTTGCATTATTCAGTGTTCCCACTGCTTTTTCAATCTGGGGGTAAAAATGGGTACCGTATTTATTCTAATAATCGCCCATATTCTAATAATCCCCCATCCCCCAAAATACCCCCCAAAATCGGCCATTTTTCGACCGATTTTCGGAAAAAATGGACGTCTCTAATAATCGCCCATCCCCCGATTTGCGAAAAATTGCTAGAAGTAAACTTCACAATTATTCCAACAAATACTTTAAAAATCTATTGAACACCTACGACAAATACAAAAAAAACTCTGTTGAATTCGTGATTCGATTATTTAGATGATCTGGGTTTCGTTTATGAGATTTATTGAAGATCGGGAAATGCCTGTGTTCCTTATGTTTGCGATGGTCGTGACTGTGTAATTTACGCAGATTTGAATAACTTCTATTTAGCTTCTATGACTTATCTTAAAGACTGATTATCAAAAATATTTTCTGAATCCGATGTCAAAGAAAGAATGTGTGCATGATTACCGGTCAGACGCCGCTAGGACGTTTTCAGCTCCCACTGACGGAAAAATGAATAAATGTTGTCCAAAACATGGTTACTCTCTTTTTATCAAAAATTACGAGGTTCTTAAGAAACAATTGAGTAAAAAGAATTTACCAATATTCAATGATTTTTGTTTCAATAATCCGAAATTAAATCCGAGTAGCTATCTGGCCAAAAAAGGCAAATTAGATAAATATTTTTGTCTCGCAACGAGGTAAAGGACGCGGAACAGTTTATTTCACACAAAGGGTGAACAGATGATCAAAGACGCCGACGGCTATTTTTGGAAGTGTATCCAGAGCTTGCACGCGCCCAACGCTTGTCTCGGTAGATGCCAAACCCTTTAAAAATTATTATTTAGCCGTCTCTTTGTGACTTTGTTGAGGATTTTAAAATTGAGGAATACGGGATACTTAATTTTATTTTTGCAACAGGTAGGCGATACAACAATTTCCTATTACGGCTTTTTATTTTTCTTCTTGTAATTTGGCGAAACATTTATAAGAATAAAACAATAGGTTACAATTGAAATGCGAAGTGTATATTAAAATGAGTGCTTGCAACAGCTATGATCGGAAGTAGTTACAATCCTTTGGAATCATGACAGCGATATGCGGTATTTTCTTATCTACGAAAACGAAAAATAACACTATTTTCTGAAACTAGAGAATCATTTATCGAACACTCCAAACAAGCATTTTCAAGTTATTTCAGTCTTCTTCGTCCGAAATCTGTCTTCTTCGCCCGAAATCTGTGTTGGGCAGTCATAAAAAAAGAATAAAGATTTGTAAAACAAGAGCCATGTTGGACATGGGCATAAGTCCCCTACCGGCTTTGTTTGTCTCAATGTTTTCCCACGCCAATTCTATCAGGGACGTCAAAACCAGGTCTTGTTAAAGGGTTAAACAAGACTTACATGAGTTGTTGTCTCTGCTGTGCCCACTATACAATTCATGGAAGCAATAGACAGATGCAAGAAATAGTATCAATAACAGTTACCTTGTCTGATCCAAGATGTTTTTCTTCAGTCTTGTTGGTAAGAAATGAGAACTTTCACTGGAGGTGATTAATACTGCTACATCACCACCCTGACTAACATGGCTTATAATTTTTTTTACATTTTAAAACAGGTTTCATCAAGTTAGCTTGCTTAGTTATTAAGTTATTGCAGGATCCATTTTTTGCCATATTTTCACTATTTCCGTTACCATAGCAACCGCACTTTTTGTCAAAGAACAAAGATAAAATGATGTGCATAATCTACACATTGCCATCTAGTCATATACCAAGTCTCATAAAATTAGCTTGCTTACTTATTAACTTATGGCAGGATCCAATATTTTTTGCCATATTTTCACTATTTCCGTAACCATAGCAACAACAATTTTAGTCTAAAAACAAAAATGAAATGATGTGCATAATCTACACATTGCCATATAGTCATATACCAAGTCTCATCAAACTAGCTTGCTTAGTTATTATCTTATCGCAGGATCCCATTTTTGGCCATATTTTCACTATTTCTGTAACCATAGCAACCTCAATTTAAGTCGAAAAACAAAAATAAAATGATGTGCATAATCAACACATTGCCATCTAGTCATATACCAACTTTCATCAAAAACGCTTGCTTAGTTATTAAGTTATCGCGGGATCCAGATTTGAGCGGAGAGACAGACGGATGGACGGACGGACAGACGGACGGACGGACGGACGGACAGACGGAGGGCAAACCTATAGTCCCCTCCGGTGTGAACACCGGTAGGGGACTAATAATTGATATTTAGATACGATTGTCTGGCATAAGTTTCTTGTTCAATTGAATAGAATTCAAAATCTAAACAGAACAGCAAGATCGTCGGCGTTATTACTTGCCAAAGTCGACCGTTTTTTTCGGGCACCGTATCAGCTCTACATAATGATCAATTAACTTTCAATTTATTCCATTATTTATAGTAGAATATCAATACATTCCCGACAATCACTCGGTTTCATAGCGACGTTATGTAAAGCAGCG
Organism: Fragum whitleyi; assembly: GCA_948146395.1. Taxonomy (NCBI): domain Eukaryota; kingdom Metazoa; phylum Mollusca; class Bivalvia; order Cardiida; family Cardiidae; genus Fragum; species Fragum whitleyi. The sequence goes on from OX411543.1 coordinate 74,942,555, forward strand.
TATCGCTCTGTTTATTGAAAAAACGGTGACAATAAACAAACTGCGAGGTCTGAGTAGTATCATTATTATGCGTCTCTGTACCTCATTTTTGGAAATTTATTTTGTATTTACTAGATACGTACCACATTGTCACATTTTAGGGACATTGTAGGTCCGAACATAGGAAGTTTTGGTTATTGCCCGACAGAGTACCTCCAATAATCGCCCACCCCCAACTGCGTCGATCATGACTTTTCTAATAATCGCCCGGGCGATTATTAGAGTAAATACGGTATTTTACAACGTGCATGTACCCCCTCTATACAACACAAAGAAGGCTGGTTGCAAAATTTGGGGGTACAAGCTCCAATTTAGGGGTAAATCACCCCCATTTGGGGGTTTAGGGAACACTGATTATTATTATAGACAATTGACTTGGAATAATAACAATTTCACATATTCCTTCAACAAATAAACAAAACACAAGTATTCCTGTTTTATCAATGTCTTGCCTTCTCATTGGATTTGTGTATGTCAAATCTCTAATATTATGAGGATTTTGTAAAACCTAACTGTGTAAAGTTTATTTGTGTAAAAAATGAAGAAAAAAACTTAGAAATATGTTTTGTTTTCCAGTAAAAACTTCTAATTATTGAATTTAAAGAAATTCCCCATTTTCCTAAAATACCTGACTAACTTCGTCACACCATCTTTGAAAATAATGTCTCACTCTGTGTCTGCAACTTGTGCAAATCTTAGAGTTGAAAATTATTGGATGGATAACTTTATGTTAAAGATAGTGAAGAGGAAGAATAGAACAAATTATTTGTAATAACCCCAACGAAGCTCCCTAAATCATATTCAGATGCACAATCCAATGAGAAACTCTTGTCGAAATTAGACTGGCCACCCTAGTGTACTTTAGAGTAAGATTTTGGAATAAATTTGGGGCCTATGATTATTTTTTTGTTTATTTTACATTAGATAACATAACCTTGCAATAGAAAAACAAGTAAATATTTTGATGTTCACTTCACTCTCAGTCAATGTCAAAATCAATAATCGCTGATGGGTCAAGTTCAGATTTTTTGTCGCCAGTCATTTTGCAAATTTCATTTTTTTATCGCCAAATTAATTTCATTTTCACATTTGGCGACAATGGCATCCCCTGGAGAGGGTTGGCCTAAAATACGAAATGGACCACCCATCACGAAATGGGGTGAAATGGACCTTATGTCGGCGAAATGGACTTTTATCATACCTTGAATGTTAATTTTCTGATATTTTAAAGTTAAAATATCATCATATAGGAATCTAATGAATGTTTTAATATAATTTCACAAGGAAGTATTGTAATTGAAAAGACTTTTTTATCCTTTTTTCACCACTCTACTATGACTTATACGACGAAATGGACAGGTCGTCGGCCCCGAAACGGACTTGTATTTAATAAATTCTTACTTATATTATTATATCTACCTAAAATGACTTCATTTGATATCATTATGGTGTTTCAATAAATTAATACAAGATAGAAATTGACTTCTAAAATCCCGTACATTTAGCCCAAGATGGGGTACAGAATGGACATTTTTAGCTGGGGGGTGTCAAAATGGAGTTCAAGTTTTCGGCTAGGCACTATTCTATCAACTTACAGATTTTATCCTTTAATTAAGATTACCATCGGTTTAATATAACAGGGAGTGTTTTTTTGTTCTTATTGTTACTTTTTAAAAAGTTGTTCAAACAAACGATAATACCATTTCATTACGCAAGTCTATTTAGTTGCCAATAATCCATTTCGTCAGCAGACAGACATCAGTCTAAAATGTAAAAGTTTAAATCTCATTAACTACAATTTTAATAAGAATGCCATTAAAACATTAGATAATATCATATGAGACAAACAATCGACCATTTTATATCATTTCATTGCTTTTTTGCATATATAATAGTCCATTTCGCCGTGAAAAGGTCCATTTTGCCCCATTTCGTGGTAATGGTCCATTTCAAATTTTAGGCCAACCGCCCTGGAGAAGGCCCATCATTTTTACAAAAATTACATATATTTTATGCAATAAAGTTCATGGTACTATAGGCTATTATTTGGGCCGAGTTATTTGATGGGGGACCCATTTCGAGGCGCGCCCATTCCGGTATGACTTTTGAAATTGAGAAACAGTTAAGTGCATATTGACACCCCTTCCCCACGATTCATTTTTAATTACGAACTTGTGTCGATCCAAGTGTCAATGATCGAGCGAGAACACATGGCGTGATACAACGAAAGTGTACAGTCAGAAACGATTTTTATTCTTTCACTTTACTAACAGTCCAACGTGCACATTTTTCCTGTCTGTAACACTCGAGAGAGGGGTGGACAGTATCCAGAGATAGAGATAGATAGATAGATAGATTTCCCTTCATTTGGGCTGAGGTACTTAATGCGATCACACAACCTGCACTCATAATAGTAATTGCAAGATACCTTGTGAAAAACTCAATATATGAAACAGAAAAGGAAGAAATGAGTGGGAATATTTAAATTTGTAGCTGTAAAATGAACTTTCTACAATTTACTGTTTTAACCGGAAGTGCCTTCGGTATGGAATAAGTTAAACAGTCAATGAATTATTGAGCGTCGTCGTCCATTTAGACTGGACCCATCAAGTTTATGCCTTGTCACTTACGAGGCGAGAGAAAAAATATGATTAAGTTCTATGTATAGTTCTTTGACTTCGTTTTTGTTTAATATAATAATAGGTTTAACCTATAGACGGGAAAAGTAATTTGAAGAAAGAACCATTCTTGATTTACTAATTTACTCAACTTAAGCTACCGAATTTAACAAGTAAAGCTCCTGCACCCCAAACCTTTTGCTGTATCGACACGTATGAATAATGTATCAAATTCAATATTATGAGTCTGTCCGTTCCGGCCGCTCTTTCTGTTTTTCGCTTAAATGAGGTTTACGGGCAGATTTTGTCATTTTCAAGTCATATGCGAACAAAGCAAAGAAAATAGAATCCTTTGTTGATCTTTTTCTACATTATGTTGGCCGGCATAGCTTTAGCTAAAATAGCTGTAGTTACATTTAAAAAAACACAACAAACAAACTACGAATTTTGTTAGATTTCATCCTTTTCAAATCTTAACCCGGAATATTGCTATAGAAATCATTTCTTTTAGGTCTTATCCCGCTTTTTATCACGACGTTGAAACGCAACAAAAATGACGTTATTTTAGCGGGAAAAAGTAGCGTCTTATTTCCCCGAAGTGTAGAATGACGTCATCTGTGGAGAGTAAAAAGAAAACGTCATCCAGACGAGAATCTTTGCAAAAATGTGCAACTTTTTATGCGAATGACTGATTCTTATCCTTATTTTACGTTCACTACAAATTAAATTTTGATGAAGATCGACAAGAATAAAATCGAAGAAAATAGATAAATTAAAATAAATGATAAAACAAAATGGCGAAATCTCGCGAGATCATCATCTTCCATGTAGGCCGCCATTACGACACAAAATATGTCTTTGATGGTATATGTATTTCATTTTGATTTTATTTATTTAAATGTTTAACACGCGTTATCTAGAAGCGGGAAAAGCCGCAAAGCGCCCTTCGGGCGCTTTGCGTTACTTTTCCCGTATTATTAGTTAGATGAAAACGGCCCATTTTTTGCGCGTCCTCTACCTTTACCTATACAATCAGACTTACAACCCGAGCTTTGCGATTCCTCCACCAAATCCAGCAGATAAGATGTACAGTTAAAATGATAAACTGTCCAGCCTGTATCTGTTTATTAAATCCTAAAAACACATAACACTGGCAGAAGATTCCCAATTTGTTTATTTTTGATGGTTCAATGTAACATTCTGATACCCAGGATTGCAAGTTTGATAAGAGGAATCAATATGAACTTCATAAGTTTGGGGTCAACACATATCTTTAAAAAAAAATGAATTTTTAAGTAGAATCTGCAAGGAAAATAATAAATTATAGTTGAAAATAAAAGAAAAAGCTTTAATCATTCATTTTTTATCAAGAAAAAACAAGGAAAGAGACCGAAGCAGTACCTAGAAAGCAATGCTTAATTGTCATTAAATCTTAAAATAATACTCTGGGGTCAGAAGGGACCTGGGTCTAGAGGATTCTAAACAGACACGGTCAGCAATAGATTGAAGCACAGATAACATGTAATGAATACTGATCTACCGTTCACTCAATTTGAGTATGAAACTCGGGTTGTAAGTCTGACTGTATACCCGTACCTTGATACCTGGATAGTTGTGCCGTCATCTAAGCCAATCATGACCCCTATTTTTGTAATCGTTAATGTCTCAATACTAAAACTTATCAATTTTGTTAGAAAAACTAGTAAATAGCTAGGGTGTGCTGTAACATGTTGCATGGAATTTAGTGTCATTCCATTGCTCATTGTTTAGTGATGACTTGAAGATATTTAAAATTTTGGCCGAAACAGTGTTTTCACTTAAACCATTCCACAGATGGATTGTTCGTTGACTGAAAGAATGAAGTCTGGTGTTGTGATGGCATTTCTTGGTTTTTAGTTTAAGATGGTGTCCCCTTGAGGTATTTTCAGCAAGTGAGACTAAGTTATCCCATCTCATTTGGTCCAAACCGTTTAAGGACTTGTATATCTGGATCATGTCTTCCCTATCCCTTCTATTGTAAAGTAACCAAACCAAGCCCTTTCAGTCTTTCACTGTATGGTAAGTGGCAAATCTCTGGGACCAAACGAGTAGCCCTTCTTTGTACATTTTCAAGTTTTTTCACGTCTTTCTTTAAGTAGGGGGACCAAACACAAGATGCATATTCTAGGATAGGTCTAATAAGCGTCTCGAATAAGGGTAAAACATTTCTTTATCAAGGTACTCAAATGATTTGTAAATAAGCCCAAGCGTTCTCTGTGCTTTATTGGTTATAGTCAAAATATGTTCCCCAAAGGTCAGATTCTGGGAAAAAATAAATTCCAAGGTCCTTCCCAGTCGGTACATCAACCACTATAACAAAATAGCCATCAGTGTCTTTCATTGTATATCTGAAGTTCTCATTTTTCTGTCCAATGTGCAGGACTTTACATTTCTTTGCATTAAAGGATAGTTTCCACTTGTCACTCCAGTTGTACAGTTCGTCCAAATCAGATTGCAGTTTTTCACATGAGGCAACATAATGTACTTTGCTGTAGAGTTTCGTATCATCGGCAAAGATCCTTATAATTGCTGAAACCACATCTGGAAGATCAATTATAAAACAGAGAAATAATATGGGACCCAAAACACTTCCCTGTGGAACGCCACTAGCAACCTCAGTCCAAGATGATAAGGATGACCCAATTCTAACACACTGAGATCTGTTTCCGAGGAAATTTTCAATCCACTTCAAAATATTACCGCGTACACCCATTTTATGCAACTTAAATAGCAGATAGTCATGTGACACTCGATCGAAAGCCTTGGCAAAGTCCAGATAAAGTACATCAATTGGTATGCCTAAGTCAATGTGTTGTGCCCATTCGTCAAATATTTCGATAAGCTGTATTGCACAGCTCTAAAACCATACTGTGCTTGAGAAAAAAGATTATTATGTTCCAAATATTGCATAAGTTTGTCATGGATCAATTGTTCACACAATTTACACAACATATCACTGAAGTCAAACTCACAGGACAGTAGTTAGCTGGATCTTTTTTGTCTCCCTTTTTAAAAATGGGTGATACTATGGCTTTTTTTCCATTCCTCCGGAATGTTGCCTTCCAGAAATGATGGTGAAAAAAAGAAGAAATAGTGTGTAACTGAGTTCCATTTTTGCCTCATATAATTCCTTTGGATGGACCAATCTGGTCCAAGAGATTTTTCTGGGTTTGAAGTGTGTAAAACTTTTAAGAAATCGTCTTGAAATATCGAAATATCTGTAAGTATAGGAATATCATCTTCTATATCTACTGTATCTGTTTCGCGAAGGGGCGTTTGTGAGTCAATCCTCACAAAAACGCTACTGAAAAAAGAATTCAAGACTTCTGCCTTATCCATGTCACTCTCAGCTATTGTATTGTCATTTTTCCTAAGAACTCCGATAGAATCTTTAGATTTTCTCTTGGAATTTACATACTTCCAGAACGATTTAACGTTAGTTTTTGCCTCCATAGCAATTTTCTTCTCATAACTTTTATTTAAATTTTTGACAGTGTTAGCACAATTTTGTCTATAATCAGCATACACTCAATAATTTTCCTCAGTACGTGAGTATTTGTACTTTTCCAATACTTCCGTATATTATTAATAGCCCGTTGCGCATCCTTGTCCAGCCATAAAGGGGAAGTTGACCTATTCCCCGAGATTGTTCTGACAGGTATAAACTTATCAGTGACCGATTCCAGTGCAGATTTAAAAGAAGTCCACATAAATTGTACATTTTTATGCAACAGAATATCATCCCAGTCAAGGTCATTTAGTTCAGATCTTATATTGTCATAATCACCTTTGAAATATTGACGTCTGCTCTTGGGTGTATCAATGTTGTCAAAACAAATATCAAGATCACAGCTTATAATACAATGATCTCTTTTTTTCTAAGGGAGCTAAGACAAAAACTTTATCCTCATCAATGACATTTTCCCCTTTCGTGATTATCAAGTCTAAACAGCTGGGTGTTTGTCCATCTCTAAACCGTGTTGAAGACTTCACATGTTGAAACAGAAAGTTATTTTGGACACAGTCAAAAAACAGGTCTCTATCCGAATTATCAGGGTATTTACTCTCAGACTTTGACCAGTTAATATTGAAATTGAAGTCGCCCATCAAAATGTAGTGTGAGTATGACAAACAACATGACTTATTTATGAGCTCAAACAGCATTTTATTATTTTCTGCATTAGAAGTAGGACTCCTGTAAATTAACTCAACCAGAAGAGTATGTCTTCCTCCTAAACCTATTTCACATCATCCAGTTTCATTGAAATTAACTGTGTCTAAAGAGTTCGGAACTGTTGCTCTCAATTTCTTTCGGGTTAAGAGTAATACATGTACTCCCATCTCTCCTTGATTTGTTGGAATGATTGTGTCATAATTCTGAAATTTAATATCACATATACTCGATTTTTCAAATGAGATCTTTGGGTATACTTCACACAGATCCACTATGTCTGGATTTTCCCTGTCCAAGTAAAGCTCCTATTCTGCTATTTTGTTTGATAGATAGTCAACATTGGAAGAACATACTTGTGCTCTTGGTACCTTCTGTATCTTCAGAAGTAGAATCAATGCCATCTACTTGATGATCTTCAAGTGCAAATTTTTGTCATCTTCCCGATGATTAATTGGTAACAAAAAAATAAAAGAAACTTCAACTGGTATATTATATACAGCTTTGTTGGTGTTAGAATCAATTAATCTCGCCGATCACGTCCAACTCCAACCCTCTTCAATGTACTATGGTCTTTCAGTTTGTGAGCGTTTCTTAAGACTAGCCCTCTCTTATTCCTACTATCAATGGTAACTTTTAAAGGCCTCTTTATTGAATTACTGTATTTTCCCAACCTAGCAACACTAGCAATGGATATAGTTCCAGTTCCTAATACATCAACACAAATTTCCCTTGTCCAAGGATGGGTCGTCAGAATTATGTACTGAATCTGGTAAGTTGAAATATATCAAATTATTATCTCTCACGGATTCTCTTACGGATTCTTCGTGTTTATCATCAATAATTTCTTTCACCTTGTTGGAGATCATTCAGTCTTAATTTCAGATACTTGATCAGCATTATCATTTACTGTCTTACTTTGAGAATCTATTTTATTGCGACAATTCATCGTTGGTGACAGAGATTTAATCAAACTCAAAGACCAAATAACCGGAAATCTCTGGCAGATTATGTAGCCAAAGCGAATATCTTTAACAGACAGTTCCAGTCGGTTTTTTTTCTAGAATTTCCCCTTTATCCCTAGGCCAGTCATGCATACAGAAGCTGAGACTAATAAACCCCCTTCATCACTGTATGTACCTACAAATGAATGACATATCAGTTGACCAAGTTGGTGTACTAAAGCTCTTAGCCAACCTGAAGACAGCCTGAAAAGCTGCAGGCCTCGACCAGACCAGACCAGTGGTGCTGAAGGAGCTGCCACATGAACTAGTAGAAATTATTACTATTGTTTTTCAGAGGTCTCTATCTACCGGCACCATTCCATATGACTGGACCAGAGCAAATGTATGCCCAATCTACAAGAAAGGCGACACAAGTGATCCCGCAAACTACCGGCCCATCTCTCTGACATGCATCCTCTGCAAAACCTTTGAGAACATTGTAGCCTCTAACCTCTCTGCCCATCTTTCCTCTCACAACATTCTATATGCGCTACAGCATGGCTTTCGGGAGAGACGCTCCTGTGAGACACAACTAATTGAGCTCACTGAATGTCTCTTCAGAAACGTCTCTGCTGGTAAGCAAACCGATCTGATACTCTTGGACCTCAGTAAGGCCCTTGATAAGGTCAACCAACAAAAGCTACTCTATATTCTCCAAGAGTATGGCGTCTCTCCACAGGTAAAATCACGAAGTCGCTCTTTTCTGATCATCACGGTAGAAGTCAAACAGTTGTTCTTGATGGAATGACAAGTCGGATGAAGTACCAGTTACCCCAGGCGTCCCCCAAGGGTTAGTCCTGGACCCACTTTGCTACCTTGTTTATATAAACTAACTACCTCAATCTGTCTATAAATCTCAAGTCCGCCTTTTTGCAGATGACACTGTTATCTATCTTACAATCAACTCCGTTCTTTCTGACCCTGAAGAGATCAAGATGCGCTGCAGGTATGGGAACAAGCCTGGGATATGGATTTTAATCCCTCCAAATACCAAATGCTGCATGTCACACGAAGCAAAAATCCAATCATGCACTAGTATTATCTCCATGACCAGGCTTTAGAAGCTGTTCCGCATGCAAGATACCTGGGCCTTTACTATCTTCTGACCTGAACTTCTCGGCCAACATCACAAGAATTACTGAAGCTGCAAATAGGTATCTTTGCATTCTAAAACGAAATATCACTAGTAAGACGGAGAGAGTCAGAGAATTGGCATACATGTCTCTAGTCCGGTAACAGCTGAAATATGCTTCCACTGTGGGGAGCCCCACACCAAAACCAATATTAAACAGGTAGAATAGGTCAAAAGAAGGGCCATTAGGTGGGTCAAGCATGATACCCCCCCCCCTTTCAAGTGTTACAGCCATGCAGTATGATCTGGGGTAGAGGTCTCTTGAGTATCGCTGGATTGACGTCAGACTTATCATGTTTTATCATATATATCACAACATGGTTGCAATTAAACTTCCATTATATATCTATGCACCTACCAGATTAACTAGACATATGCACCCTCTCTCTCTACGAGAAATCCAGGTTAACTCTGATTACATCAAATATTCATTCTACCCTCACTCTATTAGCCTTTGGAACCAGTTACCCTGTCATATTGCCACACTCTCTGAGTTAGATCAGTTTAAGAGAGTTGTGGCAGGTATTCAATATTAGTCTGGAGGTGATTGTTTTTTAACTAGATCTTTTACTCCACTCTATTTTACTAACATTTTAAACCACTACTTTTACTTTTATCTACTTTCACTTATCTGACATGTCAGTTCTTTACTTTTACTTCTTTCAGTTAACTATCATTCCAATTTGGACAGTTTTCCTATCTGTAACACTCGATAGATAGATAGATAGATAGATAGATAGATAGATAGATAGATAGATAGATAGATAGATAGATAGATAGATAGATTAGATAGATTAGATAGATAGATAGATAGATAGATAGATAGATAGATAGATAGATAGATAGATAGATAGATCTAAACGATGCGGATACGGCGAGCTGTGACACGAAAGATAAAAGAAACCGTAACAATAACGTCTTTCTTCTTCTATTACAATAATGGCAAGCAATTATTTGATTATTTGGCCATGCGTGGTTTAGATAGATGCCATGCTCCCAAGCGATGCATTGAAAAACCGAATTACGCCTGAAATCAGAATTACACCGAATTACACCAAAATTCGCCGAATTTCAGTTCAAAAATGCAACAATATCATGCTTTTTAAAGACAATATTGTATTTGATGAAAAGAAATTTGGGGGAGGTATTGAATACTACTCGCTAAAATCTAAATTTTAATAAAGTTTGACAGAAATAAGATCGAAGAAAAAAGTAGATTAATTAAAATAAATGAAAAAAATGGCGAAATCTCGCGAGATAGGCTAATCATTAGGCTGCCATTGCGAAAAAAAAAAACATTGACGGTATATGTTCTTCTATCGGTTTTTGGTTATTTCAATATTTTACTCGCGTTATCTAGGAGCAGGAAAAGCCGTAAAATTTTCCCGTTAAATGATTGGAAATTAATTGTTTAAAAAGGAGGATTTTGAGCCCGAGTTTTATACCTACGATTGTAGTAGTACCTAGTAATCCTTAAGCCTGTATTCTGTTCAAAATCAGGCTTTTACACAGCCATACTGAAGTTGTTGCTTTTTAACAAAATATGCCCTTTTATTATGGTTTGGCTACATTATTATGATAACGGAACTCTCATAATGTGCAGCCACTTGTACTTATCTAGAGCTTCATTTGAATAGATAGTTTAACTGGGCAAATTATTTTTTTTTTTAATAAATAGAAGGAGCATTAAATTCGGCATAAGACGCATTAAATTAACCTTAAACCATATAAAAGACTTGCAATGGTAATCTTGTTTTGCCATTATTAATTTTCGGATTATTTAATTTTACCTTCTACAAACCGCGGGGGGTCTGTTTTACAAAACATCTTACTATCACTTTTTGCGTAAGTCAAAATAAAAGTTGCTTCTAAAGAAGTAACTATATGTGGATTTCTACCATGCACCATCTCATTGGAATCGTCTTCTAAAGACGATTCAAATGAGATATTGCAAGGCAGAAACTTTCTGTGATAGGAAACACCAGGTGCGATTTCTGAATTTGAATTAATATTCTTTTTTACGTAAGAGGTTTAGTAAAACGGGCCCCCAGGTGATGTTTATATCAGTGAAGTCTGGATCAAATCTAGCCTCTCCAGGGAAAAGCAATAACGTCAAATCACTAAATTGATTTCATTTTGACATGATTTTTCAAAAATCCCCAAAGCTGTTAGACGAGCCACGATATTAGGGGAACACATGTTGCATGTGCACATACTTTTTTTTTCTTTTATCGAAAGTATTCTTTCTAATAGTTTGTAAAGAAACGCAGTCCACCATCCGACCCGAGCTTAGTATAAGGCACGGTGAAAAGGCGTTTTCAAACCATTGACTTCGAAACAACCGGACCTGACATGTTGTTGCAGCTAGCCCTATATTGACATCCACACATGTCATTACGAAATATTTGTATAGTTGAGAAGGTGAACGCATATTCACGGTACCGCATTTTCAGACACAATAGGGATACTCGCAGTACGATAGGGAATGACGTTACTTTCGAAATTCCTGACGTCATAATTCATTCATTCTAGACTTGGACATTTTACAACTCTCTTCGGGACATTTCAAGGCTTGCCAAATCATATTCAAACATAGAAAAAGATCTGATAACTTTTATGTTAAAGATTGGACACAAAGATACGCCCAATTTTAAAGGGTATGTATGCTCTCAACTGCAACGCTTGGACAAGATACAAGATATAACAAGATACAAAATAGTCGGTTTTGTGACAACATATTAACATTAGCGATGTATCGCTATTTTCCGACTTCATCCAGGACAACCTCCAGTATTGTGAAAACTATTTTGACGTATATTTTACAGCTAAGAACATCGTGAAAATGACTCTAAATCCGGAAAAAAAACCCATTCTAAATCGCTCAGTCAGCGCTCCATTCATTCATTCCTAACACTCACTCAAACCATTCAGAAACGCTTCACTATCACCAAATAAGACCAACATCAACATTGAAAACAAAATTCTTTAGGAAAAAAGTCACGATTTTCCCGGCTTAATTAATTTTGTAAGCGTCTGATTGGTTCGTGAAGACATAAAAAGCTATTTATTAAACTTGTATGCAAATTTTATTAAAGGGAGATTAGAGTTCATCCTGAAAAAATAGCGATATTGGATTACTTCCCTTTAATTTCATTCAAAACTCCCTCTCGCTTATTCTATTTAGTTCCAAAATCATTCCAATATCATTCGGTTTGTCAATTGTACTATGTTACAAACTGTATGTCAATACATCATACAGTTGGGATAGGGATGAACCAGCTACAAATGTTATTGTTCTATTATTGGATGTTTATGTATAAAACTTGATTTCTTTCAAATTTTGAGTTGTATATATTAGCCTGTCCTTATAGTAAGCAACAGCATCATTGATATAGGCTTCCTTTATACATTTTTAAAATAGTTAGAAATGGAAGTTGCGTGGAAAAGGAAAACGTACAATAGAAATTCTTATGCTTAATCTCGCTCAACTGTATTTACAATATTATCGAAACAAAACACACAAAAAAACCCAAACACTGTAGCTAGCTTCTAAAATATTTTTTATAGTCACCTAGCCGAGACAAGGCGTAATTTACTATTTAAGAGATTAAGAGTGATTTTCTTAAATTCATTGAGGTATGAAACTAAAAACATAATCACACTGTATGAATACACGAAGCGGATTCATACATAAGTGTGATTAGGTTTTCAATTTCAAACCCCATGAATTCAAGACTTTTTTTTTCATATCTTATAATTTAATATCATAAAGTAAAATGCAAATAGTTCTTCAAAATGAGATCAATTTCTCATAGAACTACTTTTTGCGTTAACTTACAAAATGGATGCGTGCTCAAAATTGTTTACATTGATAAAGGAAGCCAGTTTTTAAGCCAACCTTCACCAGCTCGATTAGCTCAGTTGGTAGAGCACCAGACTTCAAAACCATTAGAGTTCGGCGGCGTGGGTTCGATTCCCGGGCTGGTACACTAACAAAAACTAATTGTCTTTCGGATGAGACGTTAAACCGAGGCCCCGTGAGACGGTGCTTTACACCGAGCACGTTAAAGAACCATGGCGGATCTCAGCAGTAGTTTCGTCATGTATCCTTGCACTATCCCCCGTAACAACTAACCGTCTTCTTGGAGCGTCGCTTATATGGGCATGTGCTACGATAGAGACGATAAATAAACGGAAATACACACACACAAGCCAACCAGAATGTGCGTATTGTGACAAACACCACTAAATATAAATTATTATATCATGTATTGAAAAGTTAAGCGTTTCCATTTTAATAATTTCTTCACGCCGAGTGAGTAGCCTTGTTTTGTGTGTTTTGAGTGAAATTAAATCGATTAGGGTCAATGGATTAAAAGGTCGAGTTCTATAGTCACCCTTATCAGTGTTGTCGCCTTTTTTAAAATGGAGTTTAACGCCACTTTAACTAGTAGTTAAGTCAAATCACGGCGGCTTGAGCACCTAACTATGGCTCTCTGGTATTTCTCCCACAAGTACGACCAAGACACCCTTTTCCAAGTTTCTGGCTGCTCATTCCACATGATTTAAGGTAGTAGGTCCAAGATAGTTCCGCAATGTTTTGGAAGTCATAAACTTTAACAGTGATAACCGAGGTATTCTAATGATTTCACGAGGAAACCTCGGTTAACATTGTGAAAGATCATGAGTTCTGAAATGTTGCGGAACTATTACGGGTCCACTACCTTAAATGTATGATTACCGTATTGGAGACAAATGTTAGAAATGGTGTGTGCTGCCCTTAGATAACGAACCCGAGAATTTTTTCCGATGAAAACACTGCCTATAATGATAGTGACCCTTTTCAATATTGTCGGATAACTTAAATGTCTATTGTAGTAATTTTGTGTTCTTTTCTATCAATATTGAATACTACTATTTCTAAGATCTGAGATAAAACATATACACAGTATGTTCTGAGTCTGCAAATTTTAGACATCTGTGACCCGTCACGCAAAAAGGGACCATCTGGGAATTGCGTAAAGTGTCGACCCTAGTCAGACTGCGCGGATTGCGCAGACTGACTAGGGTCGAAACTTTTTGCACCGTGATTATTTTCTGAGTCTAGAAAGTTCATTCTACCTTTCAGTGAAAGAATTTTTAAATTTCCGACTGCTGATTGACCTATGCTGGATCCAATCCCCTTTTCAATAAATCATTCTACAGATAACCGGATTGTCCCTTTTCGCGTGACGGGTCACAAATATGTTTGGTAATGTCTACCATAGGCTACTTCGTTTGACTTCGTCCCGCTCTCCGTTTATGAAATAATACAATATAGGAAAAAAAAAGAAAAGAAAGACACACTTTCGCGGGACGCTTTGGAAACGATACCGAACTTTGCACGTGTACTAACGTGCAAAGAAGGGATACCATTTCCAAATGCAGGGCTGTATTTCGATACACAAACGTCTCTATTACACACAAGGCGAAAGGGCTTAAGAATGATCAGTATATATAACATTATCGGAGACGGTCCTTGGATATTTAAAAGGGACTTTTCATTCAACAGTTTTACTATGGAATGATATATTGGAGATAACCAGCACCAGAGTGAGTTTTCTTTTTCAGATTTTGAGTTTAAACTATGAAATAATTTGATATTGAGTCTGTCTCTTAATTTAGAGTATTGCCAGAAAAATGTTTTATCATAGATTCATACCCCCATTAATAAAATTTTGTCATCGCAACTTTTTTGTTTTCTTTTGAGCAAATTTGTATCGCATGAAAAGTCTCTCACTGCTACTTTATCACCAAAAGAAATTAGATTATCATAACTGGTGAGAATATTTTTCGATTCTAATTCTCAGAGGTATGAAACTAAAAACCAATCACACTTATGTTTAAATCCGCTTCGCGAATTTAAACAATGTGTTCAGGTTTAAAGTTTCATACCTCCATAAGATAAAAAAAAAACAAACAAAACAAAGAAAATAAAGAAAAAATATTCTCTTCATCTCTTAAATGCATTAGTTAAAGGAAGATGCTCTTTATGCTTTGTATTATCTTTAACAATAATTAAGTAAGACTATGCTATGCGCAGTTTAACATTCACGAAGTTGCACGTTTTTTAAGGGATTCTTTTGATTATTTATAGGGCCTATCGTTGAAAATGGTTTATTCCTAAGTTTTGATAACCAGTATTTTTTCCTGTATTCATTTAAGAAACAACTTGAATTATAAGATGGAATTGCGTTTACTAGATTATATAAAACGAAGGGTAAATGGGCTTGATCGGATTGTTCTAAATACAGCCCCCTTGTTTAGGATGAAAACGTTCGTTAAACGTTTTGCAAATTTCCCCCCGCTTTCCGCGTGTACACACGTGCAAAGCGGGGACAAACTTTTTTAAATAGTAGCAAACATTTTTGTACCCTAAACGCAGGGCGAATTACTTGATTATTGGACGTCCCTTATAAAAGAAAATAGTCCCCGAAGGAATCAAAGCAAAACTGGCATATAAGATTGACACTAAGAGCAGATGTAATTATGTTTATAACCGTATATGTATTCAAGGGTCTTTAAATAAAACTAAACTCAAAATTTTTTAAAAGAAATCATTTGTGTGCCTACCCTGTATACATATTCTCATTTACCCTGCATACATATTCTCATTATCGATGTGTGAAATTAAACAGGTGGTTCGTAAACAAGAATATTTCGAAGGTTCAGTGCAAGACTGTACTAAGTGTATATATACAGCGTATATACACTTAGTACAGGCTTGCACTGAATCATTGATTTGTCTTTACTTACAAAAACTGTCATTTTTGCACTTCAAGCCTAAGAATTGTCAATTAAACTTTTTTTGGCTAATGTCGTCAGTTCTCCAAACTAAAAATGGCAATACATGGCTCAAACCATTAAAAAAAACGCTTTAAAATCATCTATGAAAAATAACACCAACACTCATATTCAAAATAAGAAAATCTAGAAATAAAAATCACGATTTCGTTGAAATAGTTGAAATTGTTAGCGTCCGATTGGTTCTTAAAAAAAGAAAACTATTTATAGATTTCGTATGTACATTTTATCAAAGGAAGGTAAAAAATACGACCAATTTTGTCCGTTATGACCAAATTTAGCGATATTGGCTTGCCTCCCTTGAATTTCACTCCACAAATTTAGCGATATTGGCTTGCCTCCCTTGAATTTCACTCAAACTAACCCATCGATCTCATTCAATTTTATTCCAAAATCAGTCACTGTGTCAATTTCACAATGTAATTAACCATAGTATTATTAAGAGCTGTCACGTTCGCTGTATTCTTAAAGGTCCAGAAAAAAGGGTTATGATTTGTTCGACTTGACTATTTACTTGTATGTATAATTGTTATAAGTATTCAGTAATAAGGTAATTTTCTTGTAGTTTAACTATAATTATTCCTCTCACCTATTCTAGTTCTAACCTTACTTGTAAAACAATAACTTTGTTTAGATAGACCGTATTTCGTAAGATTCTCTCTGAGGAAGTAACGTGGAATAAAAAAAGTTAGAAATGTCATAACCTAGCGACTTTTCAACATTGGATATCAAAAAGATTACTGGACCATTGAAATTAACGATAGATCTACATGTAAATAAAAATACAATCCAATTAGGAGGGGTTATTTTAAAGTAACAAAAGACTTTCTAATTTTCAATGAAAGATATGCTGAATTTTTCTCCAACAAAGTAAATTTGTGGTTTTAAATATACCGGAAATAAATAATAATATATTGATACAAAAGAAAATATGCTAATTTTACTGAAAATGGTCAGTACCACCAAAGGGCAGGTAAGCTTTTTATAGAACTTGTATGGATATTTTATTAAAGGGGATTACACATATCGGTTCATCCTGATCAAAACTAGCGATGTCGGATTACCCCGCCCCCTTTAATTTCACTCAAAACTCACTCAGCGCATTAATTCATTTTCATTCTAAAATCGTAACAAAACCATTCCCTTTGCTAATTTCACGATGTTCTCAACTGTAAATAGCTGGAAGGTCATGTCCACGATTTTACCCCCCGTGGAAGGTTTTAAAGAGTCTGATTGGTCCGGGAAGACACGCAAATACAAAAGACTTGGATTTTAAAAAGAGATGTAAAGATTTCGCTAATTGGACGAAATTTGCGATATTGTATTACCCCCCACACACACACACACACACACCCGAATTTCATTGAAAAAACGCTCCTGTGACTCTTTCAATATCATTCCGAAATCATTCCGAAACCATTTACAGTTTCAATTTCACGATGTCATATTCACGATGTTCTCAACTGTAAATAGCTGGAAGGTCATGTCCACGATTTTACCCCCCGTGGAAGGTTTTAAAGAGTCTGATTGGTCCGGAAAGACACACAAACACAAAAGACTTGGATTTTAAAAAGAGATGTAAAGATTTCGCTAATTGGACGAAATTTGCGATATTGTATTAACCCTCAAATCCTACCCCCAAATTTCATTGAAAAAATCGCTCCCGTCACTATTTCAATATCATTCCGAAATCATTCCGAAACCATTTACAGTGTCAACTTCACGATGTTGTCAATTGTATATAAAGCAATGGATAATTATCTCATTCACAAAAATTATAAACTTTAAATGAGCCTGTGCGTGAAATTTCTAACAATTTCAAATATGCGCAAAGCAAAGACTCTGGCCAGCCTGTGCAGCCGCACAGTCTGCCCAGAGTTTTCACTATGCGTTTAGTAGGTAGATGTCTCTAAGTATATGTAGACCACCAGGTATCTTTATATATATTTACAGTAGTTGGCTTTCTACCCAACTAAATGTTTCTACCTCTCGAAAATATAAAATTTTTTGAAATGTCACGCGCAGGCCCAAGAATTAGAAAATCGGTTACGTTAAGGATCGCAATGATAAAATACCTTGCTGTCAATTCAAGGCAGATGTGGGTAAAAAGTCGTATTTAGATAAGCCTTCAGTTAAATCTATTACGAGATCGAGAGTAAATAAATGATCTTTTGTTATAGTAAATAGTTCCGTACGCACTAAAAATGAAAAAAGATAAATCGCTAATGGACAGAGAGAAAAATATTGAATACACCATTTTCCTACACTTTATGTATAGGAGGCGTTGTAGACGGTGGATTCACTCGCTTACAATGTAGCCTACGGTTAACAGCATCGTGAAATTACAGTTAACAACATCGTGAAATTGACAAGGTGAATGATTTTGGAATGATTTAGGAATTAATTTGAATGAGTGTGTGGAGCGGGTTTTTAATGAATCTAATGGGCGGTAGTCCTATCTCGCAAATTTTGTTCAGGATGAACAAAATTAGCGATATTGATTACCTCCCTTTAAAAAAATATGCATACAAGTTCTATAGATAGCTTTCTTCAAGAACCTATTAGACGCTTACAATTTTAATTTTATCAGTTAAATCGCGATTTTTCTCTATTTTGAATCACGTTGTTGCTTCTATATTTTTCAATGGGTTCGAACGTTTTTGAAATATTTGAGTGAGTGTTTGGAATGAATGCAAGGAGCGCTGAGTGAGCGATTTAGAATGGTTTTGATTAAGGTGAATTTCAATTTCACGATGTTATCAAGTGTAACAGAATTAATGATTTTAAATGATTTCCAAATGAAATGCAACTTTTGGGAGGAGCGAGTTTTGAATGAAATTAAAGGGATGTAACCCAATATTTCTAAACTAAAACCATTCAATAAAAGTGTGGATTTTTCTTATAGATTTGAACGGAAAGACTTCGCTTTGAACGACTTGGGAGTGTCAGAGTTTCTGAAAAATTTTGGAGCCGTGTCTTTTAAATGGTTTGAGTGAGGTTTTTTTTTAATGAATAAAGCGCTGAGCGAGCGGTTAAAATGGTTTTGACTGGGTTCTTTTTACAATGGAATAGTGGAATAATGGTTCAGAATGAACAAAATTACCGATATTTATTACCTCCCTTAATTGATATATGCAAACAAGTTCTATAAATAGATTCCTATTTCCTCAAGAACCAACCAGACACTTACAATTTCTTTTTTTTTTAATTGCTAGGCGTGGTAAATTTCATTATATAAGCACTGTGACAAACTATAGCACATGAAACTAAAAATTTACGACATAGGTTGATGTTATTTTTTTCATGCAGATCTACTACCTTAAATCAGTCTGCGTTGTAGGGATTCAAGATAAAGTTAACCCTTGTCATGCTGAATAAAAATCTTGCCAAAATTGCATTGAAATCATAGCACTGAAAACACTGGATGCCTTAATTGCAAAGCAGCATTTCTTTTGAATATATCATTATTTGATACTTTTCTGATTTTGAAAGGAAAATCAGGTGGTTTATACTTAGATCAGTCTGCACATTTGAGCAGGCCGATCTTTGTCTATACCTCCTGCAAAATTAGGAATATATCGGGTTCAGTATGACAAGGGTTTTTATAATCATTTCATTGCAATCGAGCAAAGACATTTTATCCCCCTCTACTCGGCGTCGGTGGGAAAATACCAATAAATGATAGAAAAGACGTAGACTAAAAAGTAAAAAGACAATGGTCGATTGCCCAACGAAATCAGAACATTTTTATTACAGAGCCAATTTGAACCCAGCAAAGAGGGTATGTGTATAATAATAATCTAATTTTAAGAAACAAATCAACTCAATTAAGAAATGAATGGAAGAAAGAATGTTTTCATTGAAGTATGAAACAAATAAACATAATAAACAGAACCGGACAACAACAACAATAGCAACAACACAACAACAACAAAAAAACCAACAACAAAAAAACTGCACTGTATCAATACGCAAAAAATGAAACAAAAATAAAAGAAATGTATAACCTAACTTCTAGAATGAAGAAATGTCAATGTTACGGACGGATTTAAGGACGCACAAGTCAGCAATTATATGTGATCCGTCAAATGAAAAGGTACCATCTGGGAACTCCGTAAAATAAATTTTTGATAAGGCGATTGATCCTTGCACAGGTGAACCGAAGGTCGTATTTCAACAAAAAGGTTTCACGTGAAGATAAATTAGACATTCGAGAATCAGAAAATAAGCAATTTGCGAAAATTTTCGACCCTTGTCAGGCTGCGCAATCCGCACAGCCTGACAAAGGTCGAACTTTTCGCACTTCCCAGGTGATCCCTTTTCGCGTCACGGGTCACATTATGTTCCCTCGAAAAATTCCAGCCATCATAAAGTCATCCAGAATTCAGTCAATATTTTACTTAACAATATGACCTACGTCGCGGGAGTGAAATAACCCCGTTGAATATTTTTGATATTACACGGCTTTTATCACACTAGTGGAATAACTATGCAAATGAGCTCAGAGCGAATTAGCAAAGCATTTTGTTACCGCGAAAATGACGTCATAATGTATATATTTTGACGTTATCTTTAAACGGCGTTATAAGTTTTGCGAAAAATTGAAATGTTGAATTTAAAATAATATGACATTTTTTTCGCAAAAATTCGGGTCATGTGATTAAAAGAATATAAAATGTGTGAAAAAAAATACAGAATTTATTAAACGAGCCATCTATAAACAGATAAAAACGAGACTGGTTATCTGATTATAGATGACTCGTTTAATAAACTTGGTATTCAATGACCACTGATTTAATAGCCTCTTATAATGTCGGGTTACTTTTATACACTATGAAAACTTTTCGATGGAACATTTAGTCGCCGGCTTTTGCTATGTCCGTCGACCTGAAGCCATTTCTTCGCAACTAGTAGGTCAAATTGAATGAAACTTCATATAACATTCCATGAAAGTTTCTACGACGGCTTATTTTTTAATTTTCTGTATTTAAGGCTGTGTCAAAAAAAGGGGGTCTGAATGTAAAAATGAGTTTTCTCTCATCTATTTTAGTCTAACGGTCAGATTTTAATGAATCTACAAAATTGAGTGTAGCAAATCAGATGTTCTTGCCCATAAACTATTTGAAAAATGTGTATAGAAAGCGCATCACGGAAAAAAGCGGGTAAGTGTTGTTAGCTTTACATCAGCTCTTGGTTTGTCCATCAAAATTTTACATTGGCCATAACTTTTGATTAGTAAGAAATATAGTCTCCATATTTCATACCTGCGGTAAATTGCTTGTGACCAGATTTATTTGTATATGACGTCCAAAGCGAAAAACTAATTCAACCAGTTGGCAAACGTTTTCATATCCAAGTCCGCAGTTGAATTTTATTTTTTACGTCCATATTACTTGAGAAAATACTTTGAAAAGAGAAGAAAGATTGTGTTTCTAGTTATCAATTACTCATTTTCCGCAATATTTTCTATCATACAGGATGTTGTTGTTTTACTCGATTCACACTCTCGTTTTATCGGGTCTACACTTCCTTTAATTTGGACAAGTCTAAAATATTGAAATAGGGAAATGGATTGGATAAAAAGGTTGAGCAGATAATCGTATTTAAATACTACAAGTTAAACAACCAAGCTAAAGGGGGTTGAAAAGTGGACCAATTTATTTCAAACCAAGGTACGAACTAGAGTGTAAATTCAAAATTTGTTAAGGAGCGAAGATTATTTATTTGCATACGATAAAATCACAAGTGTTAGAACCGCATACGAACCGAGGAAACGTTAGCAATACATTATGCTCGAAAATATGTCCTTTTTTGTCATTTCATAAACGATTGAACTTATTATTGATCATAGATATTACAAAAAAAAAAAAAAAAAAAATCATTGACTTTTCTGGAAGTTAATATATTCATAAATTCATAAAATATCTTATTAATGACTTAATCAATTAAGAAAATAAATAAATGAATAAAAAGATCATTATATATATATATAATACGTACTTAGTGTTTTGTATGGAAAAAAATATCTAACGAGGTTGGGAGAATTGATCATTGTCGAGGCTCTGCCGAGACAATTACCAATTCTCACAACCGAGTTAGATATTTTTTCATACAATACACTTAGTACGTATTATATTTATCTTATAACCTCTTTTTGTCTTGTTTTAGTCGATGTTTCTAACTTAAATGCTAGTTTCTAAAAATAACTGTATGATATTATTGTTCTAAAAATAACTATGTGATATCATAAAAAATATCATACGGGATGTTATCATACGGATACTTGTATAGTTATAAGATAAATATATATAATTATTGTATGTATGATTTATTTATTTTTTATTTCTTCTAAATATATGACAGTATGTGATCTAATATGACAATAATGAATAAGTACATTCTATCAAAGTTAATTGCCAAGAGGATCGTTTCTAGATTAAAGGGGAAAAAAGAAACTTTGATTGATTGACTGATTGACTGATTGATTGATTGGTCGATTGATTGATTGATTGATTGATTGATTGATTGATTGATTGATTGATTGAATGAATGAATGAATGAATGAATGAATGAATGTATGAATGAATGAATGAATGAATGAATGAACGAATGAATGAATGAACGAATGAATGATTTGATTGATTGATGGATGGATGGATGGATGGATGGATGGATGGATGGATGGATGGATGGATGGATGGATGGATGGATGGATGGATGGATGGATGGATGGATGGATGGATGGATGGATGGATGGATGGATGGATGGATGGATGGATGGATGGATGGATGGATGGATGGATGGATGGATGGATGGATGGATGGATGGATGGATTGATTGATGAGAATGCACCAGATATGTTATTTTTGAGTGTAAGGTTTTTCATTCAACCTTTTTTAATTCTCAAGTATCAGAGGTCGTAAACAATTTAAGCCCCCAAAAGAATTCATCATTATAATAGATATAGGATTTACTACTTTGTAGAAGTATGAACCCTTTTTCTCGGCTTGGTATAACTTTACTTATTCTACTCGACTTATTCTATTTATTTTGATATGCATAATTTGTTGTTTTTTTATTGTTGTTGTTGTTATTGTACATGTTCATCATGGGCAATGATTGTCTTGTTATCTTTTTATCTCA
The DNA here is from genome assembly GCA_948146395.1 of Fragum whitleyi. Classification (NCBI taxonomy): domain Eukaryota; kingdom Metazoa; phylum Mollusca; class Bivalvia; order Cardiida; family Cardiidae; genus Fragum; species Fragum whitleyi. The sequence goes on from OX411543.1 coordinate 74,965,545, forward strand.
TTTTTCCTTTTCCGTTTGAAATAGAAGTAGTTGTTGTGATAACAAGACACTTGTCGCATGTGCGCAAAGCAAAGCCCCTGGCAAGCCTGTGCATACACATAGTCTGACCAGAATATTCACTATGCACCCTGTAGTTAGGCAAGGTCATGAACATTTCTCAGGTGGTCAGCAAAAAATTTATCGCACCGCGTGGTTGTCTAGGCTCCATTATGTCTGTCCGTTAGTTATGTGCACATGAAATTGTTGTAAATGTGACGCATAGGCTCAAATCTAAATGATCCGTGTTGGAATCTATGTTTCTGCCATATGATATAAATGACTTACACTTGTCTCATTAATACTATCTTTAGCCCCGTGGTTTTGGCACTTTTAATTGTTGTCTTAGTATATTGGCCAAATAGAAGTTTAGCTACTAAGATTCAAATGATTAATAAAACATATACATATAACTTAATTAAGTGATCTCAGTTTAAGCAAGACATTTCCCCCCTTATATTCTTCGATTAAGGGAATGCAAAGTGTTTCAATTTCAGTAGCAACTATATCAGATGGCAATGTTTAACTGTTTGGCCTGGGTAAATAATTTCACCGTTTTTATTTGAAAAGGTGTAAGGCTAACAAGAATGCTAATTACTGGTCATTTTCTATATAAATAAAACCAGAGCTACAAATAGTGTGGGGGTGTTTGGGGTTTTAAATTAAATTATTTCAACTGCACCCGCTGGCATAAATCCTAAAATGAGTATTCTCACGCTGGAATCTATGTTTCTGCCACAATATAGGGTTTTAATGCGTAATGAAGATTTTAGGCTGGCACTACGGCATCTTATCTGCACCCTGAAAGCTGGAATATACATGTAGATCGTACATGTAGATCGTGGGAAAAGCTACTTTTCAAATGTAGTTCTCTTACATAGACTATTTCCGTTTTTTTCAATATTGTTGGCAAAAGAATATTCAGGAAATATGTGTGATATTTCAAATAAGGAAATGGGTTATATAACCTTATTCGATCTATTTTATTTTAATTTTGAAAAGTGCTTACATGTCGGTTTGTTTATGATTTTTCATTTGTTTCTTTTGTTTTGTTTGTTGATTACTTTTCATTTGTTTGGTTGGTTGGTTGGTTTTGTTTTCTTTGTTTTTTGGGGGGTGGCAGTGTGGGTGGGGGTGGGAAGTGTCCTTTGTTGCTAGCGTATGCCTCATCTTTTTTTATATATATATATATCATTGATTTACGGCTAATTGAAGGCTTGAAGACTACCTCCACCTTCATTATGTTTCATTTGTTTGTTTTTAGTTTTGTTTTTATTGTTTTTGGGGGGTCGGGGTTGGTGGTCGGGAGTGTATTTGGTTTCTAGCGTATGTCTCATGCTTTCTGCATATTATTGAAGCTTATTCTAGACTACCTCAAGCCTTACACCATCCTCCTCTTGACATGAGGCTCAAATCTGGAGTAAAGTAATAAAAAAAGCGATTACTGAGTCACGTGAAAGAATTGAAAGTGAAAAGCCCTACTAAAAGTGAAAGAGTTCGGAGATTAACAACGTCAAATAGGGTTTCTGTTTGGGATCGCAGCTTTTTCAAATGATAGGTCATTTAAATATGTCGCCGATACACGTGCTCTGAGAATATAAACTTTGATCAGTGAAGAATTACGCCACAATTCCAGCCCATTGTGTTGTTATTTGCCTCATGTATCATTGACGGTTCGCTTTAAACTGTGCTATAAAATCCTACACAGTGTAAAAGAACATGAAAATGCTTTGGAGGTACGGATCTAACCATGTTCAAACCCACGCTAATTGCATTTTTGTGCAGAGAGATTCTTGTCAACTGTTTCCTAAGTAACTCAAAACGACATCCTGCACGAATGATAAAATTATCGGATTTATTTCTCAAACCTCGTAACTACAGCCTTATTTAGGCTGTAGTTACGAAGTTTTAGAATTAAACCGACGAAATAATTGTTGCATTTTATTTCTTTCTGTGATAATATCAAGTAAAAGAATGCTATCTGATCACAGCCTTTCGAAACAAAGAATAGCCTAGAGAGTTTAAGAAAATGTACGTAATTTGACTAGAGTAAACAGTTTTCCTATTTGGCTCGTTTTACGAATCTAAAATGATAATTCTACATTTCAGTAAGAAAAAAAATGATATTCGGCCTCTGGTAGACCTCTACTGGAACGAATCTTTTTTTCCTAATATTTATTCTACGTAGTTCCCTCATAGCTCCTTTTGTCTGACGGATCGCAAACATTGGTACAGATCGAAAGATTGAACTCTTTTTTGACAATTAACCTCGAGAGTGATGAACGAAAGTAATATGAGTATGTGTGAGTCTTAATTAAATCTAGGGAAAAAACTCTGCAAAGATGCACTTCAATTCAACTTTAGATTTCTAAATCAGGTGTTTTCGTTGCGTAATCTTACAGCTAAGAACATCGTGAAATTGACATGATAAATGATTTTGAAATTATTTTGGAATGAGTGTGTGGAGCGAGTTTTGAGTGAAATTAAAGGGAGGTAATCCGAAATTGCTAAATTTGTTCAAGATGAACAAAATTAGCTATATTAATTACCTCCCTTTTTATAAAATATACGTCCTTTTCTGTTTGTACAACTTCGTGGACTAATCAGACAATTGAAAATCGACACTAGCTTATAAAATCGTAAAATAAATAGATCGATTTGAATTTATTGTTGAAATTCTTGAACGATTTTTAATGTTTTCTAATGATTTCGGAGCGTTTTTGATCGATTTGATTGAGTGTTTTGAATGAATGAATGGAGCGCTGAGTGAATGATTTAGAATGATTTTGATCGGAATGAGTGTCAATTTCACGATATTTTAACAATAGTGAATTGGACGGGATGTACATGCATATCGTTAAGATATTTGAGTTCGCATTTTTTCCTAGAAAAAAAATAATAAACCGACAATAAGTGGATTGTAATAATGAAAGTGAGCGAAACGACATTTCAACGTTACATCACAGATTTTGCATTTTACTAGCATGCGAAATATTATCGGAGAGCGACAAAAACTGCCGTCACTGCAATCGATTTGAACCAGAAGTCCCGCGTTTAACCTTAAAGAAAGCCAAAGCGATATGTCGTGATTTGCATTTGGTCATGTTAAATAAAAGTTTTCATTTGAAATTTTAAAACGGTTTTACAATACACAGCAAGAATATATTAGCTAATCCGTTTGAAATTGCTTTTTAATGTTCAGACGCAGGCTAAATATTAAAATTGAGGAGACATTTATGACCCGTCTCGCGAAAAGGGACCATCTGAGTAGTGCGTAAAGTGTCAACCCTAGTCAGACTGCGCGGATTGCCCAGACTAACTAGGATCGAATCTTTCCGTATTTTGCTGATTTTCTGAATCTGGAATGATCAATCTAACTTCCAGTGAAATAATTTTTGAAATGCGACCCATGGTTGACATATGCTGGACCATATCTCTTTTTCAAATGTTCTTTTAAAAAAAAGTTCCCAGATGGCCCCTTTTTGCGTGACGGGTCACAAATTTTAATCGGGTTTTGATCTTTTCTGAACGATCTTTTCAATCATAACGAGACGCTAGAGGTTATTCGAGGTGAACAACGTCTTTAGGGAAAAAATGAATTCAGCCAAGTTCTAACATAGGTCCTTTTTCGAAGGTAGAATGATAATTATAAATTGAAAATATATGGCAATAACGACAAACGATACCTTTTTTCGCAAAAACCCGTTGGTTCACTGTCTTGCAATATTTAACGTACAATACAACAGGGCGTTGCATGCGGATGTCAACGTTCAGTGCGGACTAATACCCCTACCAGCGCCTTATCTCAGTGTTTTAAGACATAGTTCAATTGTCACTTTGGTATTTTATCAGGATAACCCTCTTCATTTGGACATGGGCATAAATCGTATGAAGTTTCATGATTCAAGGTCAGTGCATTCTTGACTCAGAGTCCGGAAACGGTTTCCAGACACTTTAATTGCGTCTTTGATCTTTGTGACTCTAAAACAATACGACACTTTCGTCGGCCATGGACAATAATGGCATTTCCATGATTCTAGATCATCTTGTTCTTTAGCTAGAATCCGGAAACGATTTTCGGACAAAGTTTAATTGTGACCTGGACCTTTGGCCTTTTTTTACCAAAAAAAAAAAAAAAAAAAAAAACAAAAAAAAAAAAAAAAACAATAGGGCACTTCCTTAGGTTATGGTCAGCAATTGTATGAAAAAGTTTCACGATTCCAGGGGATTTAGTTCTTAAAATAGTGTCAAGAAACAAAAAAGGTATACTGGATGCACAAATAGACAGACACTGCAAAAACAATATAACCCCTCTACTTGGTAGATGGAGGGTAAAAAAGTGAAAAGTTTCAAAACACATTAAGACGACTATGACAATTACGACTACGCAGTCGAGCAAGGTATTTAAAGCTTCGTAAAATTAACAACATCGTCAAATTGACAAGGTGAATGAATTTGGAATGATATTGGAATGAAATTGAATGAGCGTGATGAGTGAGTTTTGAGTGTAATTAAAGGGAAATTATCCGATTTCGCCAATTTTGTTCAGGGTGAACAAAATTAACGATATTTATTATCTCCCTTTAATAAAAAATGCATAAAGGTTCTATGAATAGCTTCCGATTTCTTCAAGTGCCTACCAGACATTTACAAATTTAATTTTGTCAGTGAAATCGCGATTTATTTTCTATTTAATAATCATTTTGAATGTAGTTATTGGTTTTATCTTTCTAAGCTATTTCGAAGCGTTTTTGAATGGTCAGAGTCAGCGTTTGGAATGAATGAATGGAGCGATGATTGGGCGATAAGAATGATTTTGAGTGAGATGCATGTCAATTTTACAATCTAATTCTTCTAAAGCAGCCGATCTAAAAAGCCGCTTCGATCGAACGAGAGTAAAATCATACTCATTCTTGTTTAACCTCGTATGACAACATGTAGGTTTTAATTCAGCGGATTAAAGTTTATATCAATTTAATGGACGGCTAAGAGGATTTTGTCTCCATGTCTAAATCGCTTACACAGACCACAAAGCAAGGTCAAACGACGAATCGAAGACATTTATTTAAAGAGTTATAGACAGAAATAGTCGTCATTTGGTGCACCGAGATCATGAGTACCAGAATCAATCATAAATAGAATGCCCTGTTCAGGATGGCAAAATGGCATAAACTATTTGCAAATTATACCCCGCTGTCCACGTGCACTTGCTTGCAAAGCGGGGTTTAATTAGCAAACAAGTCGCACCGTTTTGTCATCTTGAACGCAGGGCTGCTAATTAATTATCTTTTTTTGTTTTTGGCGGTGGATATAATCATTTTGGAATGATCACGGAACGAAACTGAATTAGTAAAAGGAGCTTGTTTTGAATGATTCTCAATGGAGATAAAATATTATAGGGATGAGTGTCTTTTTCACTGCGTTTATTGGGGTATAAAGTGCAATTGCCTTAGCACATGGCAAATAACGCCCGTAGGGCGTTATGTTTAAGCCATGTGCTAAGGCAATTGCACTTTATACCCCTATAAACGCTGTGAAAAAGACACTCTGCCCTTATAATTGCAATCCTCTTGGTCTAAGAAACTATTAAAATACTCGGCTAAACATTAAAGTTTCGAGTCTACTTTCTGCGTGTATTACACAATCTATTTTTAGATCGTGCAATTCTTTTTCTCGCTATCGAAGTTAAACGGCATAAAGTTAAACAAATGGTACACAAATAAACGACAATTTGACATTCGTAGAGGTACTTATGATCTAAACATAATTTTGACAAGTTATTCTGCAATTAAAACCGAACATATCGTGATCGGGCTTAGCTGAGAGGGTTGCTTGGTGGTCTTCGTCGACTGGCTGTAAACATCGACTCAGAATCTGAACTGCATGCTTTTAATCATAAATTCTTTCGAAAATATGTTAATTTCTAATATATTAAATAGCAATATTACGATATGGAAGGGGAGCGAGGGGTTTCCGAGTTCCTAAAACACAGGACATGCAGATCGAAGGTCGGGGGTTTCCCAAAAGACCTATTGCATTTTATACAGAAATAAAGTGCAATGGATTTCCCCACGTGATGCGATTTAATCCCAATCAAAATTCTTAATTTTATTAGATTGCAATTATAAATCGATAAATTTCGTTCAAATGGACGAAATTAGCGATATTTTTTCCCCAATTTATAAAATCTGCGATCTTTTCTAATGAAATTCCTTTATCGTGCAAATTGTAGATGGATTTGATTTTTATCTTATAACAATACAAATATCCGTGTGATAACAACCCATATGATATTTTTTATGATATCACACAGTTATTTTTAGAAGAAAGATATAATGCGGTTATTTTTAAAAACTTGCATTTCAGTTAGAAACATAGACGAAAACAAGACATATAGAGGTTATAAGATAAATATAATGCATACTTAGTGTATTGTATAAAAAAAATATCTAACTCGGTTGTAAGAATTGATAATTGTCTCGGCAGAGCCTCGACAATGATCAATTCTCCCAACCTCGTTAGATATTTTTTGTTATACAAAACACTAAGTATGTATTATATATAAGTAATAATTAAGTATGATTTCGAAGCGGCTTTGAGCGATTGGAGTGAGTGTTTGGAATGAACGATTGGAGCTCTGATCGAGTGTTTGAATGATTATGATCGAGATGAGGGTCAATTTCACGATGTCATAAACTGTACCTGTATATCACAGTTGTCCTTTGATCACTTTCTTAGATTTTCGCATCTTTTATGTTTGTTAATAAATTATGGACAAATAATACAAAACAACACGAAAAACGCATTTAATTTGGAGTATGAGTATATATTTAAACCCAAAACTATTTATGCCTTTTTCAGAAATGGTATGAAGGCCTTTATGTTGAACAAGGGATGTGATCCATATAAACTATTTCCTGACAACCTGACTGGCTTCTGCTATAGAGGTTAACGATGCTGTCAAATAGATCCTCACGCCAAGATAAGACCAGTCGTCCTCCGCCATCCCGCGAGGCAGAATACAAATATATACAGGATACCATCAATGATATTTGTAACACCATTAAAAGATTCGCACAGAAGTTCTTCACGGATAGTGAAATCAATTATGGAGCTTGCCATTCGTGCTGTCTAGAAGTTGTGAAATATTGGAATATAGACGCAGGTTTGATGAACTCGTGGAAAGATTTTATGGAATACACTAAAACTAAAGAAGTTGATAAAAGTGTTAAAGTAAAAGGTATATATGGTGATCTTTTAATGATATTTGATAGAGCTAAAGAGTTTGAACAAATGATTCCACATATACGTGAAAAAACGTTAAGGTGTGTGAAAGATCATGTGTATAAATATTGCCATAGTTTTATAGAAGAAACTGGTGGAGTCGATGCCAAAATTGTTACTGAATATGAGGAACAAATAAGATCTAATAAAAGTGAGATTGAATCAAAGTTTGATTTTATAAATTCGGATATTCTAAGATATAGTGAAATGAAATCCCCATTAGAGAAATTTATAACAGAAGGCGAAATAATATCAAAGCTAATGGAAAGTATATGTGTTCAAATCGTAGAGGTTTGTCATGTAGTTAAGAAGTGGATAAATGATGACGCAATGTATCCCGACAAACTTCAACAGGAAATACTCTTTAATAACGGCTACCGAGAAACTCTACAGGGCGATGTCGAAAAGCTAGTCAAAAGAAAATCGTCTTTGGATCGATCGCTTGAAAGGCGAGGTAAAACTAATAGAAAAGTAGACAAAGATTTCACAAACCATAAAAAGGAGAAAAGAAAAAGAAAAGAAAGTCTGCAAACTATTTATCTAAAAATAGAAAGACTAGAGTTTCAAATTGTTCAAAAGAGTGAAAATATGGAAGGAACAAAAACCGCTCTATCTACGCGAAGGACAATATCACCACGTCAGGAAGAGGAGTTGCACGCGGCTCTTTCACGAACTGCAAATGAAATAGATCGTCTAAATGAATGGTTAACTGTTATGAATCGACAAAAGCTAAGATTAGAAAAAGAGCTGAAAGAAATTTCTGATAGAACCTACGAACTCAAAGTTGAGCTTGTTACAAATAGACATGATCAAGAGGAAATGCAATCCAGCATGGAAGGTATGCAGATTGAATTAAAGTCAATGAGGGATAGATTGGATGATTTAGAAAGGAAAACACGAGTAATGAAGCACATACGGTTATTGAAGATGTCACCAGAAACACTACGCAAGTTGTATCGTCGACGAAGAGAATTCTACCAACAGGGTAAGTAACATGGCCAAGGTCAAAGTATTTTGCGTATATGTTTTCTTTTTATACACATGTTACAATTTTCTGAATTTAAGTAAACAAACTGCAAATCTAAGTAACTTTATGTCTTTGTAATTAAGGCCCTACCTGTTCGATAGAAAAGAAAAAAAAAAAACACGAAAAAACATTTGAGTAAAATAAAGGAGTTTTAACTCAAACGTCTTGAACAAAATGTTTATTAAATGTGTTTTTTCTAGATATAGAATATCATTTCGTTAGAATTACAATTATCATTTTTTATTTTTTAAAGGGTTTATTATAAAAAACCAAAAAAAAAAAAAAAAAAAAATATGATTAATAGTATAACATGTGTCTTTGAATGATAAATATCTGGTCTAGGCAGTGAGAAATTATCTTGACTCGACAAAGCCTCGTCATGATAAATTCTTCTAACCTTGGCCAGATAAAATTGATATTTCAAGACCCTCATGGGAAATCAGAAAAGTAATCGTTTGAAAAAGGCTTGGATCATCTACGGGTCATCTGGAAGGCATAATCCGAAATGATTATATAGAAGGCTGAGTAATCATTTTAAATTCAGAAAAAAATATTTTTGTAGATCGCGCATTCTAACTAGGATCGACACTTTTCAAGCAACAAGATGCTACCTTTTCGTCTGACGGGTTAAATATTTTATTTTCAGGTCAGCTGATGGAAGCGTGCAGATTTGTGGCTCACGAAATCGCGGAAGAATGGAAACGCTTATACACATGTTTGCCTTTTGAACCAATCCGTGATCACCAGAAGCTTTCAAACGATATAGAGCTTATTGATATATTAAGCGCCCGTAGAGACAGGACCTACGAAGAACAGGCCCTCAAATCGCTAGAAAAATGGCGAACTTTTAACAGAAAGAAGGCTGACGTTGCTCAATTAATTCGAGGTCTCCGCAAATTGAAGAAAGAAGATCTTGCAGAACAGGTCGAAATGAGATTCTCTATTGAACAAGTTGTTTAATAAATATCAAAAATCAAAATTTTGTCTTTTTCAGAACAATACGATTAATTGGACCTAGAGATTATGTAATTTAGGTTTAAGAAAACCAATACATGCGTATTAGTTGAAATAGGAAGTTGTGAATTTTAGAAATCCTTCGTGCAATTCATAGTTTGAATGCTTGTCTTGTTGTCATGCATAAAAAAGTCTCTGGTTCCTCAACCCCGTTTTGAGTCAATCGCTTAGGGAAACATATAAAGGGTAAATTTGACAACTGAAGTCAAAAGTGCAAACCTCGCAGTATTAATTTAGAAGAAAAAAGTCCAATACAAACAATTGCTATGAGGCTCTAAAATCAATTTATTGTTGTAGCATTGCATTTTGTTCCGTGCTTTTTTAAGCAGAAGTTTGAGTCTACTTTGGTGTATGCCCGTAAACACAATTACATATTTGCTACTCAAGGGAAATAAACAGTACCGTAACAATATTTTAGAGCGGGAAATGTCTATATTCCCTTCTATACAATATATAATATTCGCTAAGACTGATTTGTCCATTCCAACGCTTATTGCCAGGGCTTTTAATCTAAAACTTACGCTTTATTAGAGTTCTAAACTAAAAAAACTACAATCAATTTTACTAAAACGACCACCTTTATAAATCGATTTCTTCTCATAAGCAGCCACTTTCCAAAGTCTTTTTAAGACCAAAAGCACTTAAAGTGGCCATATTGACCACATAATTGTTTGTATTTTCTGTGTTGTTTGAACTCATAAGATGCGATTGAATAAGGCGATTCTTATAAAATCTGATGCCACAGGATTCAATGATAAAAAAATCATACGTGTTATTTGAACATTCGATAAGAAGGTTACAGGGAACTATTATATTTCCCGTTGTCGACCATTATAACAAAAGCCGTAATAGCTCATCCCCAAAAATTGACCGGAAGTCAAGCCTAATATCAAATTAAAGCAAAATCTGTCGCGCATCCAAATAGACCATTTTGAATATAGAATGATCCATTTTTTAATGAGTAATTACGTCATTTTTAAGATAACCCTCCCCACCCACCGAATTTCGCAGTCGCAGTACCCCGATGTCTAGAAAATGCCTCTCAAGACCCGAAATAGACTCTCACCTCCAGCTAACTTGTAGAAACAATATAAATTTGCGAAAATAAATTATTAGATTTAATCTTTGTGTATTATGGGCCAATCAGAGACCACCCTTATCTTCGTTTACTTCACCGTTAATTCCCTAGACAAAACGTGACAGATGGCGGGAGATTGTAATAGTTCCCTGTAACCTAGAAAATCATGAAATCGTTCTTTATGACTCGAAAAAATGTATAAACCGACCTTCCATTTAAGCGACCATTTTTGTCGACACCCTTGTAGCCACTCAATACAAGTTTTACTATAATTAATTGTTATTTTTCTCCCAAGACCGATCGTTTCACTAGCTTCATAAATGACGCTAATATGACAAATTTTCCAGCGTAGCCTACAACCCTGGATCTGACATTTTTTCCACCAAATTCAGCAGATTAGATGAACAGTTAAAACGACAAACTGTCCAGCATGTATATGATTTATAATGTCTTTACCCATGTCATGCTGAACCATGAATATTCCTGCTTTGGCAGGAGCTATAGACAAACATCAGCCTGCACATATATGCAGTCTGATGTTAGTCTACACCAAATTGACCTACAGTTGGAACTTTCAGTGCTTTTTGCCCTTTAATTTTGATGCAAATTATTTGCCAAAATGTATTCAGCATGACAAAGGTTAATTACCCAAAGCACTGGCAGCAGATCCTTGGTTTGTTTATTTGTTCTGAGTCGATGGACATTCCGATGAACCTTATCATTTAGTACATATTGTAACAACCGGTTAAAATTATTTTCTTCCCAAGACAGTATTTAAGAAGACAATTACCTGATAAGTCATATAATTCCTGGATATAAAGCTATCTTTTTTTTAAAAAAAAAAAAGATAGGCGGAAATCATTTTGGTAGAGAATTACGAATAACCATACTTTGCAAGGGGATTTTTTATTAACTTAGAATAACAATATTCATCCGACAAAAGCTGGTCCAACACAGGTCTCACAACATCGACCCTGATGAGATGAGCTGTAGGATGAGCAGCTGAGCGACCGACACGTGTTGGATTTATCCCCAAACTCACAACCTGAGAATAGAACGTTAATTCTTTGGTATCGGTGGAAGTAATGGTCTCTTTACTGTAGTCAATAATATTTGAGCACGTGTGATGCATTTCAAACAGTTTCACAAGTGGACAACCTTAAGGCTCGAATCAGACTGTGCATCCACACAGTCTGATTAGAGTCTTCAGTCCGAGCTAATAAAAAGTTATGGACCTATAAACTTTGTTCACCGTCGCACTGTAATGTGTATGCTCCATAGGTTTCTCAGAGCTTGTCGGACTTAAAAATGTGAAATTGTTGGACATACCATGCACAGGTTCATTTAAAGATGTCGCAAGTATTGGGAACAATTGTGCGGAGTAATTTCGAAACCCATCCATTAAACTAAGGAGTAATGCTTCGGACAAATTCAGGCGGATTGGTGATGGACAAAAAAAGACGACGGTCAACACGAAAACATGAAAATAATATGATAGCTTATAGGCGGGGGGGGGGGGTTTAAGATGGAGCATGATAACCGGAGAAAAATGCAATATCTAAGAGCTGTTTCAACCTAACCACTCTTTTCCCATATATCTGAATAGGAGTTTACATTGAAATAATGACACTATCTTCCCCGCGTTCTGGATGACAAAACAGTACAAATTGTTTGCAAGTTATGCCCCGCTTTGCACGTGCACTTACGTGCAACTCGAGACCTAGTCTGCAAACAGTTTGCACCGTTTTGTCATCCTGAAAGCAGGACTCGTCTCAGCAATGATGTCCAAGAAGCATTAGCTTCGAAACAAATCGTCCAAAATAGGTATAAGAATTGCTATGAATATTCCTGATACCTACCGACATGCGCGTCGTTTTTGTATTTTGCACACGACTCACAACAAAGATCTTCATTGTGTCCCCAATAACACGTCTGTTTGTCTCTCTGTGACGCTATATTCGTGTGACACCAATCACTTTTGTCGCCGTATTGACAACCTATTAAATGATACAGTTCAGTTAATGGCATCGTGAAATAATCATCCGCTTTAAAGTTACCCCAAAACATTCTCTATCTCCCGTTTTAAGTACTCCATCTAAACCATTCTAAATATTCACTCAAACAATTCCAAAATTGAAATCGTTCAAAACGCTCCCAAATTCCATTCACAACGATCAATCATTTCTTGATTGAAGTGGCTAAAGTGGATTATGAATTGTCTCATTGGTCTAGTAAGCCAACAGAGTCTATTCATGAACATTCAAGATGGAGGCATAAAACCATCGTCAATTTCGTTCAATTTGAACGACATTATCAACATGTTATCCCTCTTCAAATGATTATCATTCAAAACAAAGGCTTGCGAAAGGCTTTTGATAGAAACTCATACATGCAAATTATAGATCGACTCGGTAAATTACGTTAGGCTTATAGATTCACACCCTAATAGATTAAATACGGACAATACTTACTGGGAACATTCCTCTCTATAGACTTGCATGTTTCGCAACACACTCTTGAAATATAGTCATCATAGCAATGGAAATGATATTGTGGGTGTTTTATGTCTGCGCATGTCAGACCATAGGCTACCGTTCCGCTCGGCTGGTCACCATAGAGACAATCGTCTGCAAGGAAGCATTAACATCCATTTTAGTTGGTCATGAAATGTCTATGGAATTTAAAACCGTATTAGAAAACAAGAAGAAAACCAATAAAGACAAGGAAATGATACACGTATCAACATTATAACTTAAGAACGAAATTGTGATAATGATGATGATATACATGTTACTGTGGGTTATCCAAGCAGTAAGAGGTCGGAAGTTGCTAAAAGATAAAGGCGATTAGTACAGTTAACAACAACGTGAAATTGACAAAGTGAATTATTTTGGAATGCTTTTGGAATGTTATAGAATGAACGCGATGAGTGAGTTTTAGGTGAAATTAAAGGGAAGTAATCCATTATCACTATTTTTGTCCAGGATGAACTTAAGGCTTAATTTCTAAAATTCGAGGGAACATCTCTCAGTAAATTCATTTGAACAACAAAATTTTATTGGATTGTGTTCTGAAATTACAATATTTCGTTGGATGGATACAGTTAGTTACTTCGTGAAATTGACATTCACCTCAATCAAAACCATTCTAAATCGCTCACTCAGCGCTCCAATCATTCATTCTAAACACACAATCAAAAAAATTGATAGAGAAAAATCGCGATTTCACTGATATAATTCAAGTTGTAAGCGCCTCATAGGTTCTTGAAGAAGTAGTAAGCTATGTATAGAACTTTTATGAATTTTTTATTAAAGGAAGGTAATCAATATCGCTAATTTTGTTCATCCTGAACAAAATTGGCGGTTAAGGATTTCCTCCCATTAAACTCACTCAAAACTCGCTCCTCACACTCATTCAATTTCATTCCTAAATCATTCCAAAATCATTCACCTTGTCAATTTCCCGATGTTCTTAACTGTAGCAATTACCTGAAAATGATGGTGCTCTCGAATTGGACACACATTGTCTATTCATACACCACTGGAAATAAACACACGTAGAAATAAAATGATGAAATGACACAAGTCATGTCAGTAGAATACGAAAAACGTAAGAAAAGAGTATTCAGTTGCCCATGACGAAGAAACGCTGGTGGTCCTTTTCCTTTTATCGTTTATTAAATAATCTGGAAATTTTTGAGCACAAATTTGATATTCTATTGATAATACAACACGTTTTGTTTTGGCGATAGCGATAAAGTCGATTTTTGAAGTTCATTAAGAATTTCCTTGAAATCTATACCGTAGTTTGAATATTGAAGTCTTCAAATTGATAATGACCTCATTTACGAAATATTGTTGCTTTACGGTATAAACTCGTGTGGACGTGTATGCCACTTTATTACACCCGCGTAATATAAAAAATATCATACGGCGTAAGTTCTCTCCTGCGATTTAGTGCGTTTTGTACGGAAGCTTACATGTACCCTCAAAATGATGATATTAATTATTCTCACAGATTATAACACCGCATCAGATCGCCTAAGTTACGACAGTGATTCTTTTTAAACCGAAACTCTTTGACTCTAATATAGCGTCATTTCAGGATACGGTTCACGATTTGAGCTACAAGTTATATTTAAAAATACAGTTAAGACCCCATTCGTGAAGCAGTTTCGACTGTCTTGTATATCAAAGCAGGTTGCAAAATTTAGGCTACGACATCAAGATACTTTTTGACGTAAATTTTGCGTCCTGTTGTTTTTGTTCATCGTTGAAGACTACATAATGTCATTATTTTGGGGGGTACATACACGCTTCTGTAGTTTTGTAAATCAAATTTGCAGCTTTAAATACCTTCCCATCACCACAAGGTGTTTTGTCGTCTGCCGGTGAGGATAGACACCAGTTGCTTCTGGTCGGATCATGGCATTGTAAATCCCAACAGATGACATCAGAATACGATTTGCCACTGTATCGAGTTGCACCCTGTATAACAAACATGTCAAAGATGAATGTACAATACAACTATCCAGACATTGATACATTTTAATGACTAATTGTTATATATAAACTTTTTTCATTTTTCATTCTAGTACTAAATACTCGAATCTCCTTTCTTAAAGTCACAATTGTCATAATTCAGAGACTTAAATTTACTGAAAACTATTTGCAAAGCGTTTGTTACATCATAAAATGGGCATTCATCTCAATCAAAACGTATTTCAATCGCTCACTCAGCGCTCTATTCATTCTTTCATTCCAAACACTCACCAAAACCACTCAAAAACGCGGATGCACAGGATTGTCAGAGTCTTTATTTTGCGCATATTTGAAATTGTTGGAAATGATACACACAGGCTCAAATCATTTTCATAACAGGATAGCACAAATCATACCCATTGCAATTGAGTTTAAAAAAAAAAGTTCTAAATTTTAAGAAACCAGACCATAAGAGAAAGACTGCTCTAGGTGTGTATACGTTGTATACACACTTATTGTTGTCTTGCGCTGAAACCTGCAAATGATCGGATGAAATAACTGGAATTTCAACTTTAAGAAGATGTAGTTCGCATTTCTTTATGAACAGCCCTCGTGTAATGTTATCTACTAACTCGACAAAGGTATGATCCTGCACCGTTTCGCCGAGCACACTGGTCGTCAATAGAACCAGCAGAGGTTTGGTGTCCGCCGGTAACGGTCTGGTGTCCACCACTGCTTGTTGTCGCTGCAGTGCTGCCGTGTTGGACGGGCTGGCTTGTTGTTTGACTGGATGAGCGGGAAGGGTTACATGCGTCACAACACGGATATTTGACGTCATTGTTACGACATAAACTGCTATCGCGGGAAACCAGTTGTTTACAAGTCATACCATTCTTGACGATACCCGGTTGGTCACCATGAGGACATGAATCTTAAAGGAATTAGAATAACCATTTTATATTGACGTTAACAGTTCTTTGTTTGAACGGAGGTTTCGGTTTTGTTTTGTTGTTGTTTTTGTTGTTTTTGTTGTTTTTTTCATATAAACAAATATTGTACGTTAAATAACTCTTTTTTTGAAACTTTCTGGTGATAGAAATACCGCGAAAACGTGTGGTAGATGACGTCATGCTGACCAGAATATCTGTCATTACTGTTTGTTATAGAAGACATGGTGAGCTATGCGAGAAAAATACAGCAACACAGTAAAATAGAAATACGACACACTGCCAATGAATCCAAGTTATAAACCAGCAATGTCTAGTGAGTGATCAGAGATCAATTTTTCATTGAAAATGATAGGAGATAACGGTTTCTCGAATCTCACTCTTGCTTGCGGAACTAAAATAGCAACTACGCGCAGCTTGATCGAAAAGATCAGCCCTACGTTCAGGATCAGCAAACGGTGCAAACTGTTTTCCAATTGAATCCCGCTTCGCACGCAAGCGCACGTGCGAAGCGGGGTTTCATTGGAAAACTGTTTGCACCGTTTGCTGATCCTAAACGCAGGGCAGACAGGTCTACGGCTCATGTATGAAATGTATAAACATTCGGACGAACCTGATACTGCCGGTGCTCTGTTGTCAGTGACACATTCGTCAGACATACACCACTGCAAGAGAAAAAAAATAAATTATGAAACTTCAAACATGGTACCATTCATATCTTATTTTTTGATCATCGGGACTTTTAAATAAGACGACAATGGGTAGGAGGAGGGAATAAATATGATTATCAGAAAATTAAATTGCCCAAAACCCTGCCCTGTTTTCAGGATGTAAAAGCGTTTCGAGAGAGCTTTGAGATGATACCCCGTTTTGCACTTGCACATACGTGCAAAGCGAGGTATCATTTCGAAAGCGCTTTGCTAACGTTTTCATCCTGAGCACAGGGCTGTATTCGCAATAAAAACTTAAACTTCACTGCTTTTTTTATTTTCCGAATTTACTCAGACTTAAACTTTACGGTACTTTTTCTCGGATTATTTTTCTAAAAATAAAACTCTAATATGAATCCTGTAAATAACTCTTGATGTGATGAATAGTAGACTTTTTTTCTATAGAAATAAATCTTGTTGAAAATTAAATGTTTTAGGAAAAACGAATATTTTACAGGGAAGAAAATACATAAACGTTACATCGGAGGAAAATAAACATACACAAATTATTAAAAAAAAAAATTAATAAATAAACGGACAGTCATTTCATTCTTATTCCATTTAACAAAATGTTATCTCTCCCTTGAACCAGAAAATGAAAAAAAAAAAATGGTCGAGTGGGAAAATAATTATTATTGGTTGGTTTAGTGGGAAAATAATTATTATTAGTTTACTATGTAGCTACACGTTTCCGTCAATCCTCTGCATTCCGAACATCACTCGGCTATTTCCGTAAACTGCAACAGACCTCGGATGTATATAAGGCGGATAGGTAACAAAATTGTGCATTGTGTTAGGCGGAAACAGTGTAAGTAAAAGTAGCGCGGAAATAACCGGTGCTATCTTTAGATTGATATTTTAAATAGTAAATAACGGCTCAAAAAATCTTTAAACTTTTAGAATGATTCGTCATTCTCAAAAATTAAGGTGTTTCAGCCGAAATTTAAGAATCTAAAGATATTGATACAAGGACACGATGGTTTCACGTCAGTGACATAAACGAGGAGCGTTGGCGACATTGAATGTTTTCACTCACACTTTCGAGGGCTAACGCCATGTTATCTGACGTTATCGAGTTTTTCCAAGGTTTTCCCGTATTGTTTTACAAAATTGTCCGTCTATGTACACCAGAGGTTGATCGTGAGATTGGCCGAGTGGTGTTACAAATGCAATCATCTGGCAACGGCTTGATCACCTGTTAGCGAGTATTTAAATTCTTGTTGATCATAAAATGACTTTTCAAGTCCTCTCTGGCTTGATTTTACAATTCGCGAAGTCCGTCTCATTCTATAATTTCATAGTAGCCAATTTGCTAAAACTTGCAAAATAAATATCAAATGCTTACCTGTACATACTATTTTTATGCTATAAAGGGATACTTCACCTTTTTGTTTCCACATGGGGTACCATCACCACCATCGATATAATAGCATGATCGTTTATCAGGGTCATAACATTTCAGTTTTAGACAGACAGTAGAGTAATCTTTGTAGTATAGGTCCTATCGAAGATTGAAAGAAATATCTTGAATATAGATGAAACGACAAGCTATCATTACCCGATCATTTAGCAAGATAAGTATAATTTACAAACGATTAAGTGTTCATTTGTAAATGTAGTACTACTTGAATAACATATTTGATAAATGCTGCGACGCTTCAGTTTCTCGTGCAATTAATAACATCAAGACAGTCACTCCAATCAAGACCAATCTAATTCACTCCCTCGGTGCTCCAATCAATGATTCATTCAAAAAACTTACTATAATCACTCAAAACGCCCCGACATCGCTTAGTAAAGGTTGGAAATCGTTGAAAACGATCAACATTTCATTTAAATTGACCCTTTAATTGCACGGGTTTATTTTTTGGCGTTGTTATTCCGCGAAGACACAAATCAGAAAATACGTAGATTTCATAAAAAGGAGGTTAAAAATTATTGCTAATTGGACGAAATTCTCAATGCATCTTGTCGAACCAAGGGTTACGAACGTTTTACTTATCGCAATCGAGAAGAAGCTATCGACACGACACCCCTTGATTCGTGAAGATGCATCTATTGGATATCATTCAAATAAACTTGCATGTCCCACTCATTCAATTTCAATCCAAATTCATTCAACTTGTCAATTTCACTTCTTTGTTCTTAACTGTATAACAACGCATGTGTATAAGTGACACAACTGTACCACCTGAAACTATTCTTTTTCTTTCTAACTACAGTCCTTTACATGATATGAGCCTGCGTGTGAAATTTCACATTCACACAATTTCACACGTGCGCGAGGTACAAATTTTGACCGGCGAAAACAACGACACAATGCTATAAGAATATATGCTGACCGCCTGAGGAGCGATTAAGACCTTATCTATCTATAATGTGCAGAGAAAAGACTCTGGTCAGACTGTGCGGCTGCACAGGCTGAACAGAAGCTTTTCCTTGCGCACGAGTGAAATTAGAAATGTCACACACAGACTCATATAGTATGTAAGAAAATGCATTCAAAAGCCAATTTTTGCTCTTTGGTTTTTTCTCCTTTGTTGCTGATTGGCAACGTGTAGTTCTCACCCTGCATAAATAAGAACCTTGACCAAAATGCAGCTGACACTGTTCATCTACGGTATAAAGTTGTCCATACCAAACATCCATTAGCTGTGTCATCTGCGGGCTCGGGTGGCTATTTTGGGATGTCTTCAAACAGTTGTTGTGATCCCTGGTAGCAGAAATTGATATTTTTGTTAAACGAATACAAATGTATTTAATTCTGACAAACTGCCTGTCCACTGCCTGAAAATGTAATTCCAAAGCTAAAGGAGACTACATTTACCTACATACAACACTTGCACCAAAAGGCGTATCCAGGACTTAAAATTTATACGCACTCAGAAGGAGGCAACCAAGAATATACAGGATAAAGGCGATATGTGGACTGTGACTGCCCCCTCCTTTTTATGATATTAGCGTTGGTAAATATTCAAAATATCGTAACTACAGCTTGAATAAGCTGTAGTTTCGATGCTATGATCATTCATCAACGATATTTTCAACAAAAGATTAATTCTTTTACGCACTTGCGTAAACAACGTAATGGGAGTTACGCCATTGGTCCCTTTTGAAAAGTTTTTTTTTCAAATGCATGAGGCTAATAGTTATAGCCAGTGAATTTACAGGGGTGTGGAATTCTCATGCCCGACTTGTCCGACACGGGCTTTGCCACTTGTGGGAGAGTACATTTTTCTAGGTCACTTGTCCATGGACAAGTAATTACCAGAGCAAATCTTGTAACAGTACTAAACACGTTTGGGAAAAGTTATCCTAAAGTTTGTATCAAAGTGGAGAAAATATTGTCTTTAATGAAGAAAATGCGGTAACCCAGCATTTTCTTCATTAAAAACAATGTTTTCTCGAATCTATCAATTTTTGGGGTTTTTTTTCGTGCAAGTTCATTTTAGTCCTGGACAAGTAGGTTATTGTCTTTTACTTGTCCACGGACAAGTGGAGAAAAGTTGTATTTCCACATCCTTGAGTTAAAGATATTTGAGGGTAGCCGTGGAGAGTGTAAGTGCTATCCATAATAACAAGTATACGTTTCACTCGATCACCATCTTATTCCCAGAAATCATTGCTAGGTGACCAAAAACTCGAAACTACGTTTAATCAAACCATAGCTAGAAGATTTGTTGACCACTGCGTAATGCTTATGTATAAATCCACACTCGTTAAATAGTTTGAAGAAATTGAGACAGCGAAGACTACAAACTGATTCAAAGTGTTGAGATATCCCCTGATATAGTCCACGGAGCATGTTGAAAACGTCCACTTTCTTTTATTTGCCAGTATAAATGACGCTTCCATTGCGTAACCTTGGTTAGTTGGACAAGAGTTTCCGTCCCCGTCATGCTGACATCCCAGGCTGAAAGAAAATGTTTTTTGTTTTTTTTTTTTTTTTTGATGTGCATGTTCTCTTTAAATTTTGTTACTTTGCAACTTAAGGTAGTGGAACCGTAATAGTTCCGCAACATTTCGGAACTCACGAATAAAATTCAACAATGTTGGCCGAGGTTTCCTAACGAAAATCATTAGGAAACCTCGGTTAACACTGTTAAAAATCATAACTTCCGCAAACGTTGCGGAACTATTTATGGATTCACTAACTAAACATTTCTCCTGCTGTTTACGTCATTTTGCTGTTGCACACGATGCTTCGGCAGACAGTTAACAATTACATCAGCCTGCATAGACATGTACATGTAATAGTTCCGCAAAATTTCGGAACTCACGAGCTTTCACAATGTTGACCGAGGTTTCCTAATGAAAATCATTAGGAAACCTAGGTTAAACTGTTAAAAAATGTTGCGAAACTATTACGTGTCCAATACCATAACATTTTTCCTGCTGTTCACGCCATTCTTTTTTTGCACATGATGCTTCCTCAGACAGTTCACAATTAGATCAGCCTGCACAGACGTGAACATGTAAACCTATCTAACCATACACTACTTCTTTTTCTTAATAATTGTGTTAAATGTTATTCTATACAATTCAAAATGCTCCAAAATGCGCCAATTTATTTTGAACGTTGTTTAAATTCGATCGAGTTTGATGTATAGTTTAAAATATTATACTATTATATGTTTAATTTATTTAGCTGTATTTTTACCGAATATGCTATAGTACTTTGTTAAATTGCAATGTGTTATCCTATGTCTCAAAATACAAAATAGGATTTACGTGATATTTTTACCTGTGACCGATTTCGTGAGCCATTAGTTGAGCCGTGTAGAAATCTTCATTATCTTCTACTATAGACAAGCTTTTTTGTAGGCACTCGGCGTCCGTATAGGCATATCCTTTAATAAAACAATATTGTCTTAGCGTACCAAAGAGTCTCGATGACATTTCATAGATTAGTAACATCGAAAATGTCTCTAAAATATGGTTTGTTAGTCGTATAGAAATCCAATGTTAGGTGCTCCAACCGCCCTGATATAGACCTAATTGAACGTTTATTGAAAGCGGCATAGAATCCCATTGAAACAAGAAAAAAACTAAAAGCATCTAGGAAATTTTCAAAGTCAATTTAACACATACTGTATGACAGTGAGGTATACGCATTGACGGTGTTTCACGCATTTGTGTACAGTTAACAACAACGTGAAATCGACAAGGTAAATGCTTTTTGGATGATTTTGGAATGAAATTGAATTAGCGTGATGAGTGAGTTTTGACTGAAATTAAAAGGAGGTAATCCAATATCTCTAATTTTGTTCAGGATGCACAAAAGTACCGATATTTATTATAATCCCTTCATGAAAATATTCTAATTAGTTCTATAAATAGCTCCATTTTTCTTCAAGGACCAACCAGGCGCTCCAATTTCCAACATGTCAGTGAAATCACGATTTTTTTCTCTATTTGTATTCATTTTGAATGTAGTTTTTGATTCTATCTTTTATAGTAATTAGGAGCGTGTTTGGTTGGTTTCAGGTACTCTTTGAAATGAATGAATGAAGCGGTGAGTTAGCGATAAAGAATGGTTTTGATTGAGATGAATGTCAATTTCGCGATGTAGCCGACTGTAGTTGTTGAAAATGTCAACCATATGCTTATTTATGAGTTAAGACTTTTTTTGTTTATTTTCCGGTTCTCGAGAAAGCCGACCGAATTTTTCTCAATACTGGAATATGAATGAAATGACATTCTATCACTTGGGTTTGCTTTTGTTTGGTAGCTATTTAACATATCAGTATTGCTTAAACATCTTCTAAAGAACCAAATATTTTGTCTACATAAAAAACTTATAGATTGATGTGTTTTGGCACATCAACAGTGACAGCAAAATAGTTTTGTCGTAAGAAAAACAATCTGAGAAGGAATATAGTGAAATTCAGATCGAATTCAAAAATAAAAAAAAAAAAAAAAAACAACAACAAAAACAGTTCTATTCAGTCTTATTTTTATTCCCACTTCAGGATTAAGGAATTCTTTTTTTATTCCCTACTACTAACCGGAAAATTAGAAAGTAATGGGCTTACCTGAGAACGTCCACCCACTTCCTTGCCACAATGAATATCTGAAATCATTCAACAAAAAATTAAACATTTGAAATTGAGGTGTGTCCAAGCATACATAACAAAAATGAAAACAGTGGTGAGCTAAAAAGAAGATCTTTGTTCACAATGTTTTCAATCGTTACACATTAGTTGTTAAGCAATTTTTATATTAGTGCAACGATCCAAGCGTCGCATTATACACTACATTTAGTTACTAGTATAAATCCTGTATTTATTTGGCATTTGTATCCTCTCATGGACCATGGAAGCAAGAAACACATGGAGTGTGTACATTTTTCAGTTCCATTCCGTCCTTGCCGTAATGTTTGACACAGGGGGGCGCCCGAAAAACGTTTGGTAGTTACGGCGGATATAAAAAAAAGATACAGGAAGAAACTCACGGTAAGCCCCGTCCGATTCGTAAATCTTCTTAACATAGAGCACAGTTTTACTGGAGCGCATTTCATTAGAAGGAAATTATAGTTTCTTTATTAGGCCAACTATGGTCCATACCCGTGCTCTTGAAATCTAAAATGCTCTACTTTCCGGGGTTATCGTGATGACCCGTTACGGAGGCTGCGGCATGTAATGGCGAAGACTATGAAAAATACATACAGTGTGAAAAGCATGGCATGGTCATGTGGTACGGTAGATTGTAACTCGATTGATTTCTTCTTAAACAGAGGTAAGGCCGCTGTCGGGTCCACACGGTATTTCGGAGAGCCTCGTACTTTTATAGTCTCGGTCCAGGGTGAGTCGGCGGCTGTCTGAAATTCTTTTTATCATGTACAGAAGCCTGCATTGACCTGGGTCCAAGTTTATAAAACTTTTCTCATTCTCAATTCAAAACTTCTCAAATTTGATTTGAGATTAAAGCCGCAATTCTGTTTAAATACTCATTTTAATGTATTAACCTAAAAGATAACATTAATAGGTTGTTATAAATAACAAATTATTTATATTGTTTTTTTTATTATCATACATTTGTTTGAATTGAAAATTTGAGATATTCTCAGTTGAGCCTGAGAAAAGTTATATAACCTCGGACCCTGATATCACCTGTCTTATGAAACGGAAGGATATCAGGTAGTCTATATTTAGAAATAACTCGTGTATTCATGATCCTCACCAAAACTAATTGTACCTGGATTTCTTTGATTATAAAGTCTAATAAATATATAAGCCCTGAAAAAAACTGCATGATGAAAATAGTTACATGTTAGTTTCTTGAATATTAATGTTATCTGGTCTTGGTTGTGGGAATTAATTTGACTCTACAAAGCCCCGCCTTGATATATGATACGTGCTAAGTGTTTTTTTTTATGTCTAACAAGGTTGGAAATTGATAATTGTCAAAGCTTTACCGAGACAATTATCAATTCCCACAACCCAATAAGGGATTGTTTTATACATAACACTGAGCTCGTATTATATTCATCTTATAATTTTGCTAGCCTTGTTTTCTTTGATAGTTCTAAAAGATTATTATGTCTTTGTTCTAAAAATACCCATGTGATATCATGATAAATACCACACGTGGTGTTATCACACGGATATTTGAAAAGTTATAAGATAAATCGATTACCGTCATGACAAGGATGTCAACCAGCTTTATTCCAATAAATATGTTGTAGGGCTCCAAACTATCGTACACTATGTTGCTCTGAAATACAGATATATAGGATCTGTCTTGAGATTCCATTTGAGACAAACTGATCTAAACCGAGTCTAGAATTGAAATGATATTAAGGGAGTCTTGGCGAGCTTAATAATTTTGGATGAAGTTAAGATCAGTTTATCTCGAATTAAATCGAGTAACAGATTCATGTTCTCACATTTACATCGTACAATATTTTGTTCGTCAAAAAAACATTTTTGAAAATCACTGATGACAGAAAAAATCGCGAAAACCAAGACTTGTTTGTAAATGGCTTAATTCTTAATTTAGAATACATCTGTTTTTCGTTTAGTAGCCTTTTAACAGATGAATCACGCAAAAGAGGTGATAATTTCCAAAGGAATAAGATACACTTTTTTCAATTGCAGTTTTTTTCTTTGTAAAACTTCATTATATAAAGTCTTCCGAATCGGACTGATCTCGATCTACTACCAAGACGGTTAAATTCATTTCTCTTCACAGTAATAGTCCCGTAATAGTTCCACAATGTTTTGGAAGTGGTGAACTTAAACAGTGTAAACCGAGTTTTCCTAATGAAATCATTAGGAAACCTCGGTTTACACTGATAATGTTAATGACTTCCGCAATGTTGCGGAACTATTACGGGTCCGGTACCTTAAATAGGCAGATACTTACTGATTTATAGAGACTACCAAGATATGCCTTAAGTTTGTCTGTAGCCTGTGATACTCTTTGTGAATGGGAATCTGTGGATGGCGTTTTGTCGTACCAGCTTGTAGAAAAGTAAGATATACATAGTCAAAAAAAGTATGGCACCTCCTGTTTGCCTAAATGGCGTTTTTGTTTTTTTAAAAAAAAAAAACAAAAAAAAACTCAAAATGACGAGGGTAAAAAAACACGTTTATGAACATGCCTACATGAAGTCCTAAAGCTAACAGAAACACTTATTTCTTAGCAAGAGCATCACGAAGGAATATGCTTTTATCGGTTAAGTAGATTCTTCCACATGGCCTTAAATTCAATCCGGAATGCTAAGGCGTAGTACCTTCTTGTAATTCGTATATTCTTTGTCGTTTTCTGACCTTTACAGACCTATAACCAGTTGAATAATCGAATTGGCGTTTTATGATTGCATTTCTATTCACCTAGCAATTGCTGTCCTTCAACATCTTGTCCGCCGTAAGGGGGAAAGTAATATCTTACTCTTTCTCATTGTCAGATTGTAAAATTGATACCAGGTTGAATTCATTACTTAAAGCGATACGAGTCAATAGAAACATTCCTTGCTTGTCTTATTAAGCTTTTGAGAAAGTTGTTTTTGCGTTGTCCATCGTACACGATAATGGTAATGTCAGTGAAGGGTCATTACACTTTTCTTTCTATCTTAGACATCATTAACTTTACACCATAGGTCACAGATTTAAAAAATCTCAAAAAATTGTGATAAAACAGTTTTATTTAAGGGGTGCATCACTTTTTTGATTTTGTATATTTCATTGAAATATCAATTTTAAGGAAGGTCAATTATGAAAATTCTTCATTATAAATCTCAAAGTATAACTCATTGCATGTTTAGTTAAAATGGGTTTATACACAGATTTTAATATTTTTCGAGCATTTGTGGCGGCTTTATAATCGTTTCCTGGTACTTCTCACACTAGCACTACCATTGCGTCCTTTCATAGCCCCCAGCTGCAATCACACTTAAGTGTAACATAAGCGCCCATTGATTGGAAACAAATGTTGTCAAAGATATGTCCTCCCGGCGGAGATCGAAACCATGACATCCGGTATCTGAAGATGAGGAGTCTGATGCACTAAAAAAGCGCTATGGCCTGCGGCTCCAAAAATTGCCTGATACATGTAACGATTCTCGTCCTATATATATAATACGTACTTAGTGTTTTATATAGAAAAAATATCTAACGAGGTTGGGAGAATTGATCATTGTCGAGGCTCTCACAACCGAGTTAGATATTTTGTTCATACAATACACTAAGTATGTATTATATTTATCTTATAACCTCTTTTTGTCTTGTTTTCGTCGATGTTTCTTACTGAAATGTAAGTTTCTAAAAATAACTGTATGGTATTATTGTTCTAAAAATAACTATGTGATATCATAAAAAATATCATATGGGATGTTATCACTCGGATATTTGTATCGTTATAAGATAAATTACATACTCTTTCATGACGGAGCTTACAGCAGTCCTACTCCAATTAGCATTTCTTACCTCTAAAGATCATAGTAGGCTTCTTACTTGAACCATTGTAATCTTTTCAGATTTTTTTTAAATCTTAGAAGCTAACTCTCCTGTTGAATTTATTGTTTGTTATGAAGATACGAGATCGACATGCATTATTTGTTACTTCAGTTAAAAGTAAATCATATTCTTTCACGTTTGGCTGAATTGATCAAGCAAATTTCATAAAACCAGAAGGAAAAGAATAATTATCTAGCGTTTGTGTGTATCTTGCTGTTGGTGTGTCATCACTTTTTCCACTGGTTTTCATTCTAGTTGACATTAGAACTTTTCTTACAACAGAAGATTCTGTTAAGCCAATAGCCAATTTGGATTATTTCTTCATCCGGTAGCTTTAAACCAAACTCGTACTTAAATAATTAAATATTTCATGACATTTTCTTTGGTGTTCTAAGGTTTTATTGAGCCTAAAATGAAACTGTATTGCTTATAACTTTTCTTTTCTATTCTCGAAAGAATATGTTACGAGGTTTAGATCAAATTGTTCTGAACAAAGGTACATGTAGTCGGACGACAGCCCAAACCCATTATTTAAAAAAAATCTGTACATTTATATATTTTATTAATCTTACATATACTGCGTTATTATTCAACTTGCAGGGCGTGGCTTAGCCGTGACGCAATTTGGCGAGGTTACCATTTTGGATTATTTAAAAAAAGGAGTCGGCAATTATCTTTTAGCGCGCAAATAATTGTATCAAAACCCCAAAAGGATCCATGTGCTTAGAAAAAGTGAAAAGGTTTCATAGTTGGGTAACCAACGCCTCGTATTTTCAGCTCGGACAAGTTGGAGTTTCGAGGTTTTGGTAACAAATCTACGATTTAAGCTTTCAGTTATTTATGTCGCCTACTAATAGAAGTAAGTGATAGAAGATAAAAGCTGATAAACCTAAACCTTGAATGCAATGACCCGTTACTTAGGCTCCGCCCTACCAGGGCATAAATCATGGTTTATACCTTTTAAAGGAGCTGTAGTCCGCAACAATTAACAGTTCTATCACATGATGTACTGGATTTGCACGAGCTGTTAAATTAACGGTGGCCCCTAAAGAAACAAATGAAAATTATGTCTTTAGAGACGATTATTACGATTATTATCCAGTTTTTTGGGGTTTTTTTACTGCCATTTTAACTAATAAGAACGACAAACAACGAATTTTATAGTAATGCAATAATTCAAGAGTTCGCGAGAGTTTACGATTATTATCCATTTCTTTTTTTTTTTTTGTCTTTTTTACTGCCACTTTAAACTATTTAAATAAGAACGACAAACAACGAATTTTATAGTAATGCAATAATTCAAGAGTTCGCTGCATCTACATTTACAAACATGTGATAATAAACGTCTACTATCACAAAGTGTATATGTTGCTACTTTATCAAATAATGCTACCTTACATGTTTAAAAAAAGTTTGAGACTCCTTTGAGACACCTTTCACATTCGTTAATTTTGTATGCCCCACATCAATAGACCTGGAAAATATTGCTAAAATTGTATTGTCTGCATGTTTGGCTATAAGTATCGATTGGTAAAACAGTAGAGCCTTCAAATTTCACAGTGACCTTTCTGAGATTCCCACTTTCAAGATAACCAATTTATCTGTTAATTTACAGAGCGTCAATTTACATTTTCCCCTGCCAAATAAAATTGATAATAATATTAGATCCGTTCGCCAAATTTAGGTCTTTTTAGGGTGAGTATTGTGCCATCAAATGGCGGATAACACCTTCTTCATATATACGAGTAATAATTTCATCTTTTTTCAAAGTTCTTTCTGTAAGATTTGAAAAAAAAAGTATCGTCATTTTATAAACATATATTTAGCAAGTTGGTACATATTTCTTCGATTTTTATCTTACTTTAGTCATTTGAGTTATTTCTTACAAAACGGCTGTCAAAGATAGCCATTTACAAGGATTTGGATGTGTGACTTTTGGTGGTACACGATTTTAGGCATAGTGATATTGAATTTTAAAAAGACAGGAATGTCATGATATATTTAAAAAAAATGTTTCGGCATACACATGTATAAATCTCCATTTTTAAACTTAATTAAAAACCTTGTACTCATATCAAAAAGAAATGTTGTGAATAAGGTTTTCTGGGTACTAGTCACGCCACTGTTCAAGTGCCGTCGTCCCTTTGCAAACATTTAAGGATCTACATGGGTTCGTTTGTTTGTAAGACTGTGAGGATCCACTGAAAGCAGCCTTCGAAATCGATAGTGTGCGAAGCCAAAAAATTAAAGTCATTTACCAGGAAACTTAAATGTTTAAAAAGTAACACCTGGGCAAAAAACCAAACAAATAAAAAACAACACTGACCCTGAGTTGCACAAAGACAAAGGAAAACTCCAAACACGGTTCTGACAAACGACATTTTGTTCCGATTTGTTTTGTGCAAAATGTGAACACTTGGTGACCTATTTCTTCCTTATCATACAGAACTACAGTTTAACTGGCTTTGCAGAATTCTTGACCTCTCTCTATCCTTATTGGCATTTAAAACGAATCTAACGTTTGACCAAACGTTATAAATGTGACCCTGCAGGTGAAAACGGTCAATCTGGGTATTGCGAACCTAGTAAGACGCACATACTGACTCGGATCGACAATTTTCGCTTGTTGTTGCTTTTCGAAAACTAGAATGATAGTTCTTACTACCTGTTAAGAACCTGGTTTAAAAATGTGACCTCCGGTTGACTGTGACTGGAAACCAATAACCCCTTTTAAATACATTTGTATCTAATTTTACAATCTTCCCATGTGGTGCGTTTTCGCCATACGATTCACATTGTAAAATTCAACCTCTTTGAAGATGACAAGCTTTTTGTCAGTACTTTTCCAAAGGAAGCTACGAGTCTCGGAGATACACTTTTTGCTCATAGGTGGCGGTATAAAAACAGTTTTTACAAATATATATATATATATATGCTAAATATAGAAAAGGATTCTTTCATTGAAAATACTGCAGGACATCACTGAGGTGACCATTGGATTCCTTAAATGCCAGGAAAAATGATAAAATTAGAGTAAAATGTATGCAGGAAATGTCCAATTATACAAGGATATGTTATCTAAATAAATTTTCTGGTAAATCTAGTTATTTATTTTGATCAAAGGGAGTTTTAAAATGTTTCTAACATTTTTAATCAGAAGCGCTGTTGTCAACTTCACTTTTATCCTCCATATTGTTTTGTTGTAAAACTAGGTCACACCAAATGGTTTGAGCTGATTTGATTGGTTGATCGGCCAGTAAACAATATGATGTAATAGGGTGTGTGTTTCTTATAGACAATGAAAGAGTGTGAAACTGAAAAATATCATTTGGATTGCTTCTAAACAAATACAAATTGTCACCTCAGTGATGTCCTTGTAAATTTAGGGTGTTTTTTTTTTTAGATATATTCTGTAAGTATAAAGCCAATTTCAACAAAACTTTTCATACACATAGAAATTAACATGGGCTTCAAAAATACATTTTGATTTTTTTGTATTTGTGCAAAAAATGTTGGTAATATTGTTTTGAAAGTTTACCTCGAATTTTTGAAAGACACCTTGTCATTATTTGATGATTATTTTATTTTTTTTATAATTTCTTTGATACTGCCACCTGTGTATTGGCTATGATAGCATGTATGTATGAGTAGAAAAAAAGAAAGAAAAAAAAAGCCTCCAAATTCAAGTGAATCAAGTAGACATGCATTTGAGCATGGAATGAATATTGATTATAAGACGATGGCGTAAAACGCATTCATGAAATTAGAAGAAATTACAAAGAACTTTATTCGCAATAAAATTCATAAAAGTCTTGTGTTTTAACTGTGAACGAAGGTACCTCCGCCATTTTTTTTACTCAACGTCATCTTTAACGCGAACGTTGATTCTTTTGACGTCATATAAGGGCACGTGCTAAATGACAATCATTTTTGTCTTCCAAAGTTTAAACCACACAGGTTTGAAAACATAAAATCCAATTCGGACAACTGGCATATTCTTCCTATGGTACTAGATATTGGCAAAGCACTATGCAAAAAAAAATTATAATTGCTCGAATCAGATTTATAGAAAAAAAACTTCATACAAGCCCATCAGTTTGATAATTTTGCTACTTTTTGTATAACAAGATATGCTTGATTGGATTACGCCGAGATTAGCAGATCAGAATAGTGAAAAATGTCCGATTATGCAGGTCTCATCTTTTATTCCAAATTCTTGGCAGATTTTAGTTTGTCATCGTTAATGCGTCAACTGTGACATCTACAAAAATAACTTATTTAATGGGCGAGTTTTCAGCAAATTTGCCTTTTTTGTTCATTTCCTCAGTTACCGTGGAGCTCTTACTCATTGGAATGTGAATTCGCTATTAACCCTTTCCTGTTTTTCAAAATTTTGGACCTGTCCAAATTCAAAGGTTTTGCTGACGGATATTTAAAGTGGATTTAATTTGAAAAAATAACCATTCAGTAGGGTAGAAAATAGTGTGGGAAAAGAAGAAATTGCTTGTCACGTTTTCTCAATCATAAAATCACAGACACGTAAAAAGCAGGGATTAAACAGCAAAGGGTTAATATCGCAATACATTTTACAAAATGCATGAAAAGCTAAGAATTCATTGAATGGCCGGTATTACAGAAATAACCGTTTAAGTTTAAATGACAAAAAAGTGGACGTGTTAAAGAATAACCTTTGTACAATCCAACGTGCAATAAAATCAGTTTACGTAGAAGAAAAATCACCAAAACAACTTACTCATAATTTGATATTCATTTTAACGTCATTTTCAAAGCAAAAGTCTTAATTGAAGTGAAGGTAAATTCAGCATTTCCCCGATGAACAAAAGAAGAAACATGGTTAAATTTCACTGCAGAATGCTACATGGAGCAATATGGAAAGAGTCTACGTGCCCAAAATTAGCTGATAAAAGGGAAAAGGGCCCTAAATCTATTTGATAAATAAGGCAAAGTGAGTGGTCATGTTCGAGCTTAAAGACTTTTTTGTCCCGGCCAGAGAATGCACCTTTATTTCCGAAACTAACATTGAGTAAAAACGTCCTCGAATATTACCAATCAGTAACGTTTTAGGGATAACTTTGATAAATAAATTGAAATGGAAAGGATCGATTGATTATCTTACTAAAAGGATATATAAAATTATATATCTGCTGCGCTCAATCAAAGGACAGCTGGGTATCTGATAAAAAGTGGTTAAGGAGATGTCGTTCAAGATCTCTTCATAGAGAAGATCTGGTTAGTCTTTGTCAATCATATTCAATTTGTACACGCTCTCTCGAGATGTTCTGCAATGAAATCTACAGATTTTAAAATGCAGACAGTTTCAATTGGCTAAACTGTCTGGCCCACCAAGCCTCAGAATCACACTTGTAAATCAGCGAATGGAATGCCCGGGTCAGAAACCTCAGGCTTGATCTCGTGATCTAAAATCTTCAACTCCTCCCAAACAGTAGAATTTAATTTAATCTTTTTTTCTCACACGATTTCTACTACGATCGTCAAAGCAATGGCTTATTTGAAATATTTTTTTTTAAAGATGGATTATTCGAAAAGTAAAAAAGAAAAATAATAAAAAATAATAATAAATTTCTTGCACAATGAACAATCGCTGAAAATTGAAAACTGTGGTTTATGGTTTTTGAGGTTTAATAATATACTCAGAACATAAAGTTAAGCGCCACTAAGTTAATACAATTTCTATCGAAAACTTTAATAACGTATCTATGTTGTCAAACGGTTAGAACAACCTTGTAGCTATTGATTAAAAACGTTTCGGATGCACGTGCATATTCAGCAAGTCTCGTGCAATGACTGTAAAGCCAGGGCTCGTGCAAAGTGGAAAATCAGCTTTTCTGTCAGAGATACTTACGTCGTGTAGCTCGTGCAATTGTTTACATTTCGATTTGAAACTCAGTCATGGCAAGGCGTAGATTGTCTACAAATGAAAGATGGCGAATAATTAGAATGCGAGATTCTGGAATGTCTTGTAGAGTCATTGCCAGACAGCTGGGGTATCACCACAGTGTCATAACACGTTTGGTACAACAACACGCACAGACAAACTACGTTAACGACCGTGTCAGATCTGGACGCCCTAGAGTTACGTCCATTCGAGAGGATAGAGCACTTTTGCGTCACGTCAGACGTCTGCACTTCACCAGTGCGCCTGTACAAAGGGACAACTGGAATACACACAGACGGGTCTCTATTTTAACAGTGCGAAATCGATTTCGGATGGCTGGGAATAAGGCACGAAGACCCCTCAAACGTCCAAAGTTACAACAGAGACACATCAATGAACGTCTAATATGATGTAGAGCGAGGGCACGTTGGAGCTTGGCATCATGGCATCGGATCCATTGGTCAGATGAGTGCAGGATGTTGTTGCATGTCACCGATGGCCGAATTCGTGTTTGGAGACAACCTAATACCCGATTTGCACCAAAGTACGTCCAACCAACCTATCAGGGTGGCGGTGGCTCCGTTATGATATGGGGTTTGTGTCTCCTACGGCTGTAAACTTGACCTAGTGACAGTTTCAGGAAAATTGACTGGAGATAGATATCGCGATAACATCCTCTTTCCTGTGGTAATTCAGCATTTTGACAATCACTCTCTTCGAATAAGACCAGTGTACATGGATGATAACGCCAGACTCCACAGAGCAAGAGTCGTAGCGGACATTATGCAACGTGAAGCCATCACCACCATTCCATGGCCGGCTTGTAGTCCCGATCTTAACCACATCGAGCACCTGTGGGACATTTTAGGGCGCCGTACACGTCGGAGAGAGCCTCCCGTACAAAATATGGGTGAGTTAGAAGCAGAACTGCACCAGGAGTGGCAGCAAATCCCTCAACACATCATCCAGAGGCTGATTCGTGGCATGCCGAGGAGGATGCGCGCAGTGATCAATAGACATAGACATATTCTTTATTGACACAATGCTCACGGATATTACACGCGCTACTGACTAAGATGTGACTGGAATAAATCGCATTTGTGTTATCTGACTTATAACACCAAGTTTTGTGTCATAGGCAATACCGTAAGTCGGCTTTGACAATAGTTGTTCATGTTTTAAAAAAAAGGTGAAAATACGTCATTTACATTTCAAGGTACAAAGTCAATAAAATTTATCACCACCCTTGTATTGTTGTGAAATTGTTAAGTCAACATACCATTTTCAACATTGGAACTCAATATTAACATCTCTGTTATTTTGAATTAATGCAGGCTCCCTACCTTTAAAAATATTCTGTCTAAAAACTGGTGGCGCTTAACTTCTTGTTCTGAGTATATATAGAACGTCCCTCAAAGTTTTCCGCGGAATGTTTAACCTCTGACCTTTACCATATATTTAAAAGAATTATTGGCTTTCAAAACGCAGTGTAAATAAAAAAAACTGAAAAAAATACGATTTATGACGCTTTTAAATTACCTCTGTCTTAATTTTCACCAAATGATAAAAAGAAATTTGTAATGACTGTTTGTACGAAATAAGAATTAATTGAGCATTGAAATGGACATTTCCTTTCATCTCCGAGCCCACAGACATTTTAAAAAACTACCTTGATATGCCCGGCCTTAGGGCCGTGCAATGAACTCCTATTTTCCTAGATCAGTAAGGTACTCGAATGGTCTTCCAAGTGAAATATAATTAAGTCGCAGCCTTGATATCTTCAAAAACAGGCTGGCGAACATCCATTTCTAATGATCACCATATTTTTTCAGTTAAAATTGCGCTCTTTACCGTAGATCCGGGGATTTTTCAATTTCTCATTTTCACAATTTTATTTTTTTAATTACTGCACACTTAAAATATGTTATCAGCTGTACTTCTATTTGAGCATGAGCGTGACATTTCCTACAATTTCACGTGTGCACAACATTAAGACTCAGATCAGCCTGTGCAGCTGCACAGTCTGACCAAAGTCTTCACTATGCGCTTTATAGATATATATAGTCTTAATGCCTTTTCAGGTGGTCAGTGTATATTATATTTGCATTTTTGTCGTTATCAATGATGCTCAATTTTTGTATATTACGCACATTTGAAATTGTTGGAAATGTCACGCACATGCTCATTTGCATTGGCTGCCCCCTAAAAAAGTCTGAAAAACTAGAAATAAGGATGATGACCTACCAGGATCACCCATTTCTTACCAACCTTTAAACGGCATTTAATATCTAGATAATTAATCTGTGCGCGCCAGATGGCTTTTCAAAATAGCAGATGTCTTCTTCTGATTATTTTTTCTCCCTTGTCGAAACGCTAATCGGCAAAATCGCTCAAATGGTTCTGTAAGACAAGTTAAATTATGACAAAGAAAGTTAAGAACACCGAAAAATTGACAATTTGGATGATTTTTAATGATGTTTTTGTTATAAAATTGTTATGAAATTGGATGAATGAAGTGAAATATTTTGAGTGAAATGGAAGGCAGGTAACTAAAAACCAATAATTTTGTTCATGGTGAATGAAAAAGACGATTTTGTATTGCCTCTCTTTAATAAAATAAATATACAACTCCTATGAAAAATGTCTATGTCTTTACGACCCAATTAGACGCCGGACATCAATTTTAAGCAAGTAAGTGAAATCATGGATTTTTGAGAGTGATTTGAATGTAATTGTTTAAGGTTTTTAAGTGATATTGGGGCGTTTTTGACTGGTTTTGAAAGAATGAATTGAATAAAATGAGTGAGTGAGTAGGAATGATTTTGATCGGAATGAGTTCATTCTCACGATGTTCTTGACTGTAGTTGTTTGAATTGGTGTTGTCATGGTAAAGAAAATTGTGGAAACGGCCGTTATGCCTTAAAGGACCATATAGGTATGTAAAGTGTCGACCTTAGTATGACTGCGCGCACCGCACAGACTGGCTGGGGTCTAAATCTTCGCACTTTCCCGATTTTCTTAATTTACGATGCTTATTCTGTCTCATTCGGAACATCACTCGGCCATTTCCGTAAACTGCAACAGACCTCGGAAATATGGAAGGCGGATGGGTATGTAACAAAATCGTGCATTTTGTTAGGCGGAAACAGTGTAAGAAAAATTAGCGCTGTAGATTTATATCTTTTACAGTAAAATAGCGGCTGAAAAATCTTAATTTTTGAGAATGACGAATCATTCTCAAAAATTAAGAGTTTTCAACCGTTATTTTAAGAATCTAAAGATGTTTATATAAGGATACGATCGTTTTACGTCTGTTACTTAAACGAGTAGCGTTGGCGACGTCGAATGTTTTCACTCAAATTTTCGTGGGCTAACGCCATGTTAACTGACGTCATCGAGTTTTTCCAAGGGTTTCCCGTAATTTTTAAAAGTAGTCCGTCTACGTTCATCCGAGGTTGATCTCGAGATTGGCCGAGTGGTGTTCCGAATGTATTCTGTCTTAGAAATGCGCCCCCCCGGTTGACAGGTTCTGGGACCCAGCCCTTTTTCAAACATCCGTCTGTTCCTTTTTTGTGTGACGGGTAACATATTTTCACGAAATTCAGCCAGACCCCAAGTTCAGCCGCATCCCCTTTGCCCGAGCAAATTTCAGAGCCAGGCGAGCGTGTCGATACCTAGAGAACCTCTTATGATTTAATCGACCGGCCAACAATCCATATTCCACGTGTCATTTTTGTCTTAGTGATCTTCAGTGGAAAACATAAACACCCTGGCTTTAATTGTTGCTGCGGTAAATACTTTACAACCTTTCGTCTATTTATCCGAAAGATCGATTTGACATAGAAATCGAACAAAATGATTACTAAATACACATTTTTGAAGAACAAAACATTATCTAGGGAATGGGTGAATTTCAGTTGTAGAACTTGTGGCCAGACCCTTTGTCTTTTTTGTTGATCTGTTAAATTTGATGTTTGTAGATACGTTATAAATGACAGTAAAATATGTTAAAACTAAAACATATTCCTTTTCATAGGGGGTCTCTAAAATGAAATGCATCTTCCATACGATATTTTTTTCATTCTAAAAGGTTTTTGTTTAATTTCCCTTTGGTACCTACAATTAGGTTGATGGAAAAAGTGACTATTTTAATAATACTTTTTATTATCATTTGTGCTTGCAATGAAATAAAATAAATTAAAATGATACACCTTTTTGTGTCTAACAAAATTTCGTACACTGTCATTGGCTGGAAAAGGGAATTTATTTCCCGATGAAACAGTTTTGAGTACGCAGCCATTTTGTAAGCTTACGCACAAAGTAGTCCCAAAAGAAATATGTTTGAATACGAAAAAAACCGTTGCGCTTTTGCTTCGTGATATGAAATTTTAATACCGGACACGATTATTTGTTGATTTTATTGAGATATTAAACTAAACCCTAAGCCACTTATGTACGAATTCTCCTCATCTCTTGATTAAATGGATCCGGGGCAAGAAAAACCTTTGTCGGTCATAAGTTTTGTCATCACCAAAGCTCTGTGATTTGGAATTATATTTAATCCTTATCTAGCCGAGTTCAATAATTTCAGACAATTTTCATTTTTTTTAATTTTTTTTATTATGTATTTATTTATTTATTTTTTTTTTTTTTTGGGGGGGGGATCATTCTGGCTCAAGTTTTCCCCCAAAAAATTATAAAAGGAGACAGTAGTATATAGGCTGCGATCAGCTTGAATGGGTCTAGAAGCTGATATCAGTCTATTTTGTGTATCAAAGGTCTGCATATGAGGTGTAAAGCAGGATAGGTGTTAAGTATAATTGAACGAACCAGCTCTACGTTCAAGATGTCGAAACGGTTCAAACTGTTTGCCAATTATACCCTTCTTTGCACGTGCACTTGCGTATAGAGCAGGGTAAAATTGGCAAACAGTTTGAACCGTTTTGTCATCCTGAACTCAGGGCTTTATAATATGCTAACGCACAAACTGACAGTCCCATTGTAAATATCTTACATATGTGACCCGTTATACGAAAAGCGACTATCTCGACCGTAAAATAAAATCGTGAAAATAAGATTAGGAGAGGTCAACCCGTTGTCGCATTTCAAAAATTATTCTAGATTTAGAAAAACAGCACATGGCAGAAAGTTTTGATCCTTGTTAGCCTGCACAATCCGCCAACCAGAGGTCGCATTTCAAAAATGCTTTCACAGGAAGGTAGGTTAATTATTCAAGATTCAGAAAATTAGTTACGCGCGAAAAGTTTGGACCTTAGTCAGTCTGCGCAATCCGCTCAGTCAGACAAGGTCGACACTTTACTCTCTTTTCGCAAGTCGGGTCACATATATGAAATTAATATGAATGATAATTTCTCACCCGATGTCATGAAATTAAGACAGGACAGGAAACAATCGATACAATACTCCTATTAGTCTAGGCTCTTATGTAAAAATATTGGGTCGATCGTGACACTTCGGACGAAAGTGCCAATTTTTGTTTGTAGTAAGCTACTATCATAAGATAACTTTTGCACTAGGGGTGCCCGACTTGACGTGTCTAGAAGCGACATAAGAGCGATTTTAAATTTCGGATAGATGTTTATCCGGACACTCTTCCTTTTTATTTTCAAATTCGAAATTTATCTTCCTTAAACGCTTAAACATGACACAAAAGTGCCATTTTTGTCTCAACTTCAATAGTTTGATGCCTCACATTAATTATAATTGTAATTTCAACGGGTGTCCGTGTGTTTGTCGATCCATCTGTGTGTTCTTAAATAGCTGAACTGCATTGTATATGTAATCTGACAACCGTAGTTGCGGCAGATTGCGTATAACTGGATCTTAGTAATTTCCTATTGATAAGAATCACTTGATGTCGAAGTTAAAATTATCTGGCATATCTGTTCACAGCCGTTGCGATATTGCCGGGTTGCGCGCTGAGCTCTCTCAATCACGAGACCGGTCTCGGACGGATTCGAGTCCGGTCTCGGATTTGATCCTCCGCCGCAGTGAGAGTCGTTCTCAGAATTGTTTCTCATCAATTAGCTGCTCGAGGCTTGAATAGTGGTACTGATGCCAACTTATCGCAGTTGGTAGCACGTCTATCTCCCAATTATGGGGTCCCAAATTCGATCTTCGACGGTGCCGCATATCCTTTCCGATTTAATTTCCCTTTAATGGAAGGATTTTAACATTTCTATTAGGAATCGACAGCCAGAGACTAGGAAAGGCTTTTGGGTGAGAAAAAAACCAGAAATCAATGGTTAGTAGCTTTAGCAGCCGCGATGTAACTGAAAAACTTTTAAAACCTATATCAATCTTCCACTCAAACAAATGATGGTAATACTTTTGTGAATGATATAAGCACAGAAGGGTTTGGTGTTCCAGCAGCCGTGATTTGACGTTATTTCATCGGATACTGTTCATATTTCTAGTCAAAATTTTATATTTTTGTTAAGTTATGTGATAAACAAAGGAAATATTGATTTCCATTAGCAGCTATCTTCCTGAAAGTTATGTATTCGCAATACAACTGTTATACACTTTTTTTCAAAGACAGCGCATCTATCGAAGAATTGCAAAAGACTTGCACTGCTGTTCAAGGGTTACAGATTACAGCACATGAAAATGATACATGTAATAATATCTATAACACTATATATTCTGATGATAACATTAAAAATACTACATGAGCAGTGCATGTGACTGCCAATGCTCATCTGTTCGGTGCAATAGAGTGTTTGAAAAATGAAATTCATAATAAACGGGCATAACAAATTCAATGATGCGTTTAGTTACAGTACCCCCTTGAAAGCATAGATTGCTCTTTAAGCATACTGAACAAATATTCAAACTAAAAAGTGAATATTTTAGTCATACCAGCTCTGCGTTCCGGATAGAAAATAATAAGTGAGGGCTAAAGGACACCATACATTACCAAGAAACGTGTAATAGACGCTCTTTATCGTAAACGCAGGGCCAAAATAAAACGCACACAGAAACAACAACAAAATTATCGCACGACGCCAGTAACACAATGACGACTATGAAGACGCGGAGGTAATATTCATATCGTGGGCTTCTCCGATTTTTGATGATGATTTCATTTACATGTATTATTATCTTTCTTTTTATCTGTTAACTGCTTGATACGCATATTTGGAAAGAAGTTCTGTTTAGTTTTAACTTTGCAAAAAACAATGGGATCGTACGACAGACATTCGGGAAATGCCATGATAAATATGTAAATATGTTCATGTGTTGACGAGGTTAAATAGAATTTATCTATTGCTATGCCAATTAAGATTTAGAATGTTAATGCCTCGCACTTGGTGATCTTCATAAAAGCCCGAAAAAGACCACAACAGACAAAACATTTGACCAATGTTCGCAGGTAACTAATTACCAGCATCATTGTAAGTCAAAAGATTGTGGGCTTACTATATCTGTCGATCCGCAAAACTGTCTGGATGCCTTTCTTTATTGTATGACAAGAGTATTTGCCTTTATTAATTGTCAGGAGTAGATGTATCATTTAGGTAATTATTACAGAAAGACTGGTACTGAAACGTCTCCCAATTTAATGCAATTTCAATTGAAGAGACTTATTAATCTGTTTAAGATTTTATTTAGATTATTCAATTTAAAAGAATGTGTGGAAAATTGAGAATAATGAAACATGGCCTCTCTCTCTCTCTCTCTCTCTCTCTCTCTCTCTCTCTCTCTCTCTCTCTCTTTGCAAAGAAGAAACATTCCAGTACATATATTCTATATTTATCATGAACTAATGAACGACCGTTTTCGATTAAAGCGGTGCGTTTTCACGAAACCACGCCAGAATATATACATGATTGAATCTGGCAATAGATGTCTTTTTTTACTTATGCTTTATAAAACATGTAAGAGTGTTAATTTTGGGCAACACCGATGAATATTCGTTCGAGTTGCTGGAGATATCTCGGTAATAATTTTTTTAAAAAATTGCCCAGGAGAACGAACATTGAGACTATTTCATGACTTAAGGTGTCCTTCTATATGTCTCTCTGAAGCCGTAGGTCTCGGGAAGTGATATCCTTTATTTAATAGTACCATAGTAAACTTCTGTTAGCTACAGTGATGGATAGTTGTTACTACGTCTGGTCTGTCGGCGATCATTCAACAATAAAGACATATTTTTTCCACTACAAGACGGTCATTTACAGCGATTATCAACCGACCTTGAAGCAGTTGATGGGATATTTATTGTTATCGAAGGTACATCAATTTGTTGTCGAATCAGATTGATTGTAAGCGATTAATGACCAATCCACGCATCCTCAATTTTTTTGCTATTAAACGACGAATTGATATTATTCGCCGACATCTTCGGCAATTTGTCGAAAAGCCAAAATAAGTCTGCTAGACTAAGACAAAAACAATAACCGAATCTTCAAAAATTCATCGGTAATTGATATGTAATAAACTATGCCTAGTGTTGCAACTCTATTGAGACTAAAAACACAGTCAGATTTCAAAATTTACGAACTATTTAGTCATGGGAATATTGACGACCAGTCGCATCAAAGTCTCAAGCTGCGTAATTCGCGATACATGTGATAAAATGTGTCAGTTTGGTAATGTGCAGATTTGAATCACCGAGTTCACGGAGCAAGATTATTGAAACCATTAGTTATTTATCATATAGCAGTGGCGGATCCCGTTAGGTGTTAGGGGGTTTAATCGAACGTTCCTCTGTAGTTATAATATTTCAATTTCATTGTGGAAATAAATCATTTCAGGTGAAACGAAAACGAATTCCCCTCATCATTTGAATGTTTGAACCCCCTTATAGAAATCCTTGATTCGCTGCAAATATAGGTTAAACAAAAAAGAGAGAATTAAATTCAGACATTAACATAAGTCTCAAGTAAGCTCAGATTTATTTTCCGTCAATCGGTTACCCAATTGAATTCAAAATGTAGTCCGATGTTAAATTGTTAATGTTCAAAAGGAAAGGTATTCGGATAGCACGTTATCCGAATATTTAATTATCAATATTAAGGTCCAGAAGCTTTTGAAATCGGGCACTCCCAGTGAGGATTCAAGCTTATATTATTCTCTAAGAATAAGGATA
This sequence comes from Fragum whitleyi, assembly GCA_948146395.1. Taxonomy (NCBI): domain Eukaryota; kingdom Metazoa; phylum Mollusca; class Bivalvia; order Cardiida; family Cardiidae; genus Fragum; species Fragum whitleyi. The sequence continues at coordinate 75,007,113 of OX411543.1, forward strand.
ATTTTCTGTTTCTTTGCATGCCAGGATCTCTTGCATTTCTAATTAATAAAATCCCGAAATGCCGAAATACAAAAATAATACATTTGTCTTAAATATTGAATGTAACGATAATTTTCCAAAGAATTATACTTCAAGATTTGAAATTTAATGTAAGATATATGTAAATATCCTTTTAGGGCAAAATTTAGGTCGGAGTTAGACAAAACTGAACATTTCTCGTTTAAAAGGAACAGTATTCGGATAGCACAATATCCGAATATTTAAGCTACGATTTCCAGTCTCATAGGCACTTAAATCCGGGCACCCCTAGTTCAAAATATTGCTAATCGAACCCTCTACTACTGAACAAAAAATTACACTTTCGTCCGACTTGTCACGATTTTTTACCTAACCGACTCTACTATATGAACAAACTATCCTCAACTTAAGCAAAGCTGAAAATTACTGACGAAAACAGTTGTCGAACCCACGCAGACAAGTAATATTTAAGGCCCCGTCTGTGTTCGTGAACATTTTTGAAACGCATCACAATGGTTTTAGACGACTATGTATACAAAGACTATACTTTTATTCTCAAAGATAAGCTTTAAAGTTGTCATTCCAATATTCGGTAATGCAACTGATTATGACGAGATGATCTAATTATAGGCCCAACCTGATGAATATTTATGACCCGCAACATTTCACACACCATTTTGAACACCGATCCCTTACCGCTTCTGCATGTGGGCGTATTTCACGTGACCAAAATCTCAATTGCATATTTACTTTATACGGCAGATCATGCGTATCACGAAAAAGCAGCCGTTTGTTGATTGATTTGTATTTTTATGTAACTCACCTTTCATCAGACCAAATCAAGAAAAGTGTTCAAAGAATATTAACGAAAGAGCGTTTATTTTACTCTAAACGCAGACTGGGACTTTAATTCATTGGTTTACTAGTCCAAAGTGCTAACCACTGAGCCAAAGAAGATGTTCCCTGACGCAGGTGTCAGACATTGTATTTAACCAAAGAAGCTATGCAGGAGAGTTGTGAGAGTTATCTCCCATAACGATACATAAGTATTTTAATGTAAATAAAGGTCACCGGCCAAAATTAAAAGATTTTGCAAAAAGTACAAAATATCACATTTTTCGATCAGCCCTCAACCCCCCCCCCCTTTTTAAGGTTTCATTATATATTGAAATAGATCTAACAGCGAAGGTCTGCGATGTCACACAAATCTAAGTATTCTGCAAAGTTATGCAGCTTTTCTAAAGGAAGGTAACAAAATATCACAGCTTTCGTCTAATTAAAACGAAATTTACGATAAAATATCACTTTCCTTTGATACCATTTTAAACTCGCTTATTCCATTCATTCATTTTCATTCCAAAATCAGATTAAAAGAATTCACATTGCCAAATTCACGATGTAGCTTACTTCAAGTCTGTCTTTTTCAGTGCTTGTACATGTATTTTACCCTGGTAGGCATTAGTTTCAAGTCCGGAATACAAAAAAGGGACAATCCAACAGTGGGTGAGTTTTTCTTGTTGTTGTTGTTGTTGTTGTTGTTGTTTTCCATTATGGTTTCAGGCTTGGTATTTTAGTCAAATTGGTATAGTATCTAACAATGACGTCCCGTTATTTTTTCGCCCCAGTATAAACATTACACCCTTTCCTAGCGTCCATTTATTACTCGTTACTAGATTTACCATTGAACACCCATTGTTGCCAAACCAACGTGATATGTGCCGCCGCCGGGAATCTACCCTCTGACATCCCCTGGTCAAAGATTAGGAGTCTGGACCCGTTTTGCTTAACTTCTTACAAAAAATTGAAAGTCAAAATCATATATCGTACTTTTTTTTCTTTCATTGTAAGATTCTGCCTTGCAGTATCTAATTTGAATCGTCTTTAGAAGTCGATTCAGATGCGATGATGCATGACAGAACTCCATATTAGTTACTACTAAAGAACCAACTGTAATATTTGCCTTATGCAATCCCTGATGCACTTCTGTCTGCGATAAGACGGCGTCAATTTGTGGGGTATACATTCAATCGTATGTCCTAGTTTTACCTATGATCCCGAGTGATAATCAAAGTTTTGATTTTAATGAAGACCAGGATTGTTTGATTTGTCAGAAAAAAAACTTGTATGCACTCAAAAGGCTATATTTTTTTCCCGATCAACCAGAAAATATGCCAGAATGGTTGTCTTGGAAAATCTAGAACGAGTGTGAAATTGGGTCAATGATGGCCTAAAACGAGTTCACAAGGTCTAATCTTAGAAAATTATTGTATGCACTCTAGAAGCCACATTTTTACCGGATAAGCCCTCAAATCAATCTTGGTAAAGTCTCGGACGATTTCGAAATTGGTCAAAAACTAGGTCAAGAGGTCAAATTTGAGAAAGAAATATTGAATGCAATCAAGATGCTTAATTTCTAGGCCGATCAAACTGATAATTAGTCAGAATCATTGTCTTGCTAAAGTCTCAGACGAAATTGAAATTAGGTCAACAAAATACTAGGTTAGGAGGTCAAGCCTTCGAAAATATTACTTACGAAAAATAGTCAACAACTGAAGCATATGTTATACAAGTATGTATGGATGTATAATGTATAATGGATTTTCCCGAGTCTATTTTTAGAATTAGTCTGGGAAATTTCCGATCCCTTGACTATTAGGTAAACATGTATGTAGAATATTTTAGATCTTTCTAAAAAGGACTTTTAGAAAGTGATTCAAACTCTACAATCCTCTAATGTTCTATGCTATTCTACATTGTTCTATAGTATTATATAAAGGGATTCCTACAGCATTCTTGGAGTGCTTGGTTTAGACTAATGGTTTCATTTAGTACTGTGTTAAACTAAAAGGGGATTTCTCGTTGTCTTAAAAGTGAGTTTAAAGTTAGTTTAATTTTAAATTATTGGATATTATTGGACTTATTATTTGTGGACCAGGAACTTAATTCAATTGGATCTGAAAATTAAAACTTTAGGATTAAACATTAAAGGTATTGTAATTTGGTTTTGTATTAATCTTATATTGTCAATAATTCTGTTTTTATTGTAAATAAATATTGTTAATTGTAAAGTTTGTTGCTGGCTTCTTTGTTCTTGTTACATAAGCACGTTACACATAGCTGTAAACAACCAACACGGGCCGGTATTGAGCCCACGCGGACAAGTTGTAATTATGCTAGAAGCCATTTTTCATCGAATTAAGCTGAAAATTGGTCAAAATAAGTGTCACGATTAAATGTCGGTAAAATTGAAATTGACCCAGTCTTAGGCCCTCTCGATGCACAGGTGACTTGGATTTCCATTAATCAGCATCACATTATACTTTATGTGATCATATTAATGGCTGAGAAAAATAATATAAAAATATATTGCATACATAATTGCCAGCAGTTTTTTTAAAACTCACCTGGCACGGGTTGACGTCTGAGAAATTTTCTCTTGTTATGAACATACAATTATATCTTTGCTGGCGTAGCCTCGTTTTTATCTGTTTATAGATGACTCGTTTAATAAATTCGGTATTCAATGACCTTTCATTCAATATCCTCTATATATTAGATATGTTGATATTTTCATTTTCATTACTTACTGGAAGCTTTATATTATGCATGTATCAACAAGACTAATGCACGTTGTTTTAATTCTTATCTGGCTATTTGTCCTAAATTTAAACTTATTCTTTGAAGACTTGGTTTGTTATTTGTATGCACTGTTTGAGTAAAATGAATTGATCTTGAATCTCAATTGTAAGTTCTCCCATTAATTTCACGTTGACCTATTAGCTTGACTTTTTTAATTGTGGGTACCTAATGGGCAACATGTGAGAGCTGTTTGCGTTGTTGTTAAGAAACATAATATTGTTGATGCCTCCTCTTCCGATTCGTACAGAAGCAATGCCACCCCTTTCACATGCAGAATTATTATGTTATCATTTTCAAACGATAATATACGACGCACCCTCCTTCATAAAAACATATATTGATTTAGATAACTTATCCATTAATTAAAAACACCTTTCGAGTGTTCGTGTTTTTTTGTCTGTGGTATATATGTTTTATGGTTTTGACACAGGTCATTCCAACAAAAAGCCAAATATTGTGTTAATACTCGCTGATGATTTTGGGTTTAATGACATTGGTTACCATGGCTCCGAGATTAAAACCCCGACCTTGGATAGCCTGGCGATGTCTGGAGTTAGACTGGAGAACTATTATGTACAACCGATATGCTCTCCGACACGCAGCCAGCTACTCTCCGGCAGATATCAAGTAGGTACATTTGTGGGCAAATATGGTGATCTGTGATCCAGGAAAATCTGCGTAAATAACGCCATTCGGAACGTTGCTCGGACACCCGTAAACTGAAAAGTACCTCGGACGCAAGTTTAGCAATTTTAGGTCATATTTTAAGTTATTCGGCTTCTGGTGGTACTTCAGTATGTTTAGTTAATTCTTCTCGATCGTCTGTAGAAATAGTTTGGGCATTTTATAATTTGGCGACAAAACGCAGTAAAATACTGCGATTTGCCATCAAATTGAAATACGACCACTTCAATTCTTTCGTTGATTTTGTTTTATGCAACGTCATTCTTAGCGGGACAGTTGGTGTTTGTGACGTCATACTAACCCACAAGCGATAATGCGCACTTTCATGGCTGCGCCCATATTATTCCCGAAGCCCGTTGAATCACCGCAGGTTTCCGATTGAATGGCGCCTCTTTTTATTTCCATTTGTTTAATCCAAGTACTACACAACACTTTTAAACCAATTAAAAAAAAAACACTGCAAAATATTGTAGACAATATTGAGAAAAGAAGAGAATTCGCCTGAAACCGAGAATTTATTTTATTTTGCCCCTATTTTGCCAGTTTGTTTCTTTCTGTGCATAAGATTATTTCATTTCCCTAAATTGAGGTTTAAATCCATCGTCAAATTCATTGCCATTTAGGCAGATGTTCCTGGTTAACGGATCAAATGTTTTATTAAAACTATTTCTATGTTCGATAACTTGGGCCTCCATCTTCGATATAAAAAAGGCTCAATAACCAAACTAAAAAGATGCTCCTTACCCAAATGTGACTACTGGTTAGTTACTTTCATCAAGTTTAAATGTGGCTCAACGGCATGGATTTCGACTTATTTAACCATTTTAAAGTTGTCTATCATTGCGCATTAGAAATTGTCAGATTCATATTTATATATGTACTTTAGCTCATATACGAGGGTTGTCCCAGAAATTCGTGAACTTTTTCAATTATTAAAAAAAGCGTCCAATTAAAGTAAAATTCTTGAGTTGACAACACACGTTAATTGGCAACAAATTGATCAAGGTTTTACTGTTTTAAAAGATTCATGTTCAGAAATACAGCGATAAAAGACGGGCTCTGTAGGGTTGGTCGGCGCACTCCATGTCTGTTACTTACAAATTTTATATGGTATATGTTTGAACGTCATTTTTTAATATTCACGAAGAGTTTGATATAAAACTCACATTGTTGAAAGCAGTGAACTTTGGAGATCATGTATGTGTAATATCATACAAATGACATTACGTAATGTGCATTTATGAAGTTTTGTTAAATCCGGGTGCAAATTTAAATGGCGTAAAAAAGAACCACTGCGAGGAGCGTCGATAAGGGAATAAAACACGTTTTCGACCGACGCCAATCAGAACGCCTGATGGGATAAACAGAAATTACGAATAAGTAGATCAGCATTGTATAGTTTGCTATGATCAGGTGTCGCGCCAGCAAATGATAGGTATCAAGGCCTTAAAGAGATGTGAATGTATTGACGGCATCAACAGAGATCTTGAAACGGAACCCATGAAACCCTATATTTCTTTGGTCTATCTTGATGAAATAAGGTAGCGGCAGTCTAATACTAGGTTATTCAAAACAAATCCAAAGAATTATTTCAAGTTCCTTGTATGAAATGTCTAATATATAACGATAAGTTGTGAAAAATAAAACTTATTTTACTCACCCCTTCTCAGGTTAAAAAAAGTATACTGCGTATCAACGCAAAAATTTGAGATTTGATTTTTTGAAACAAATACTTTTTTTAATTCACAACACCAGTCTATATCAACATTGCTTTGAAATATTTTTTTTTTTTAAAAAAATTTTCTTCGTAACAAGTCCACAAGGCTTGTAAAGGACACTACTTTGAGACCAAGTGAATCAGTTTTGAAACGACGTTTCGTGTATTATTAAACGACGTTGATAGCGTGCGCCGACACACCAGAATAAAGAAAAATGGCCAATCCGAATAATCTGTAAGTTTTAGCTTCATCGGACGTTTGATATAAAAGTTATCGCAAAAGTTCACGAATTCCTGGGACAACCCTCGTATACGACCATATCCGAAAATAAGTTTTTGCTGGTGACATAAATATGCACTGAAAACTTACATACCTTTCACGGTGTCCATATAAAACAATCGCGTTTAGAAATAACGTTCAGAATAAGGAAATCAACAGACACAATATTTCAATTTATTGAGATACGGATAATAATGCTTACTACTGATTATTATTATTATTATTATTATTATTATTATTATTATTATTATTATCATTATTGCTATTGATGAATGCCAGTTACTCAAAATTCCGTCAGATTAAAAATACTAATAGTTATTAAAATTAATAATACATTTTAGGCGTTCATTATTGTGGAAATGTGTAAAATCACGTGTCTAGCTTAAGGGGATAATTCTTTTTAAGGGTTCTTTTATATTTTTCTTTTTAAGAGATTGGCCAAGATAGCTTTAATCATTATAGTTTACGCTGTTACCATGATAAAGATGCTGAGGTCCTTTAATGGTTTTTTGACAGCTTTTTAATCAATGAAAAAAGTGAAGTGAATTACGTAACAACTTTGGAGTTAATATAAAAATGGCTTCGATCAACAAAAAGGAAGCGTTAATTTGTTGTAAAGCGAGCAATATCTTTCCAAATTATTTTTTACATTCTAGATAATTGTTCGAATTGCTTAAAGAAAATGTTTTTCACTGACTAAATTAGATTAATATTTTTCAAGGAATCAGATTTAGTGAACTACGTTACTGTTAAAAATGTCGTTTCTATCGTAACAGTAAACTGCACTTGTTTTGCAAACAAATTACTCTTGAAACTGTTTAAGCGATCAGTGTGACATGCAAAACTAGACGAAATCGCAATATAGAAAAGGACGGGGTAATCCTGCTGGTAATCATACCATTTAATTACAATTTTCTGGCTAAAAAAAGGATTAGTTCAAGATTGAAAATTCTAATTATTTAAAAACAATTCTGATAAGAACTGAGTATTGTTCATTTTTAAAGAAATTATTTCATAAGCTGAGTAAAAGGAAATTAAATGCTCCATTTTACAAAACAGGTAATGATTGCGCTAATCACGTATCATTGGAATGAAAAATAAGAATAATTAATTTGAATCGAAAGTAAGTAAAGTAAAAATACAATTGCATACTCAGATTATTGAATACTCGGTGAACTAAGTTAAGGGACATTTATATATATGTACGTACTACTTTAATGTTGGTCGATACTCTCCCAAAGTCAGTTTGCAAAGTGTGATAACAAAAGGAATTTTGAACTTGAATTTTGAATTTGTGTAAGAAATATAGTCTTAACATAATAGTTTGTCAAGTATTTTATTGATTACAAAAAAATCTCATAGATTTGCAATTACAATGATGTTTTGAATAGCAATATCGTAGAAACAGAGACTTGCTAGAATAGCTGTTTTGTGTTATTTTTATTCAAGATACAGGCCAATTGAAAATAAATCATGAGAAAAAGGTTTTACTAACTTTACTTCTTTATAAAATATTCAACGGAATATAGGTTTCGGTTGAATCACGTTATTCGCAATTCAAATTTACTCCTATCCTTCAAATTCGTATCTCGAAAATTTCTGAAGGTCTTGATTATTCTTGAAGGACAAATTTTACTAATATGAATATAAAAGATTCAAAAGAAACAAAATAATAAACTGAAAAATTTAGCCTTCTTTCTTTCTTTTCTAGTCATTTATATTTTAATTTTCCCATCGTTTTAGATTCATACGGGTCTTCAACATAACTCGATAAGACCAACCCAAGAAAATGGACTCCCATTAGAAAACCCAACGATAGCTGATAAGCTTAAAGAGGCAGGATATGCTACACATGCGATAGGAAAATGGCACCTTGGATTTTACAAAAATGAATATTTACCAACTTATCGTGGATTTGATTCATTTTATGGTAAGAATATCTTTATATTCGTTTTCTGGAGATCATATCAGAACCGACATACCAAACATTCGGGATAAGGAAGAAAACCAAGCGACAAAGAAAATGTACCCGAAATATTTTTTCTGAAGCGACCGTAATGCGTGTTTCAACAATGGAGGCTCACTCGTTCTTCGTTTTGCTGAACAATTGACAGAGCACATGCATGAGTATCCGCCAAAGTGTTTAGGCTTGAGAGCCAATTGCTTACACTTAATGAATGAAACCTTTGAATGCCTGATTAACCTAACTTATGTAAAGTTCCAGTAAAAGACAGTAGGCTTTCGAGCTTGCTTTTGTTCAAGGTGCTTCCTTGCATTTAAGACGTCTTCAATGATTATGAAAATGAAACCTTATATACTCGTTACCTTATTTTAGTTCTTCGTACTCCATCTGACCGTCCGTGAACACATCTTTTAAACTCCTTTCTTCTAGAGTATCATTAGATTTCAATGAAATTTTACAGGAATGGTTCCTTGGTTAAAAAAGGAAAGCTTAAAAAACTTAACTACTTTTAAATCCTTACAGAACTCTGGTTGCCATGGTAAATCATAAGGGCTAGAACATCCATAGTTCAACTAATGCTTGTCTACCAAAGTACTTCAAATAAATGCTCTATATCGAAAAAAAGTCCTATCTGGATTTCACTTTTTGTTTTCATATAGTATATATTTTACCTTGATTTTGCTTTCAATTCACTATGATGACAAGGAATCAACTGGGAAGGCAAAATGAATAATTTTCTTACTTCCTCGTTTCTTACCGAATTATAAAAAAAAGGTGAAGTAATAATCATAGTCACACAAATTATGTATATAATCAAACATAGATCCTTTTCAAATTTACCCTTTCATGCTGAATAAAACATGAAAAACTTGAATAAAAGACAAACTGCTGAAAGCACTGGATGTTTGAGTCATGAGTAAATTTATATTTTGAAAAGTAAAATATATACTATGATTAGGCAGTATTTTGTACAGGGATTCCTCTTTACCTGCAACCATAACTTTCTAGTTTCAGCACGACAATGAAAGAAAGTAAGTTTGATAGTATAATTTGAGTACAGTTAACAACATCGTGAAATTGACAAGGTAAATGATTTAGAATGATTTAAGAATGAAAATGAATGAGTGTGTGGAGCGAGTTTTGAGTGAATATAATGGAAGGTAATCCTATATCGCAAATTTTGTTCATGACGAACAAAATTAGCGTTATTGATTACCTGCCTTTAATAAAAAAAAATGCATACAAATTCTATACATAGCTTTCTATTTTTTCAAGAGCCTATGGGACGCTAACAATTTGAATTATGTCGGTGAAATCGCGATTTTTCTCTATCAAAATTTATTTTGAATGACAATGTTTGTTCTATATTTTTCAATAGGTTTGAGCGTTTTTGAATGGCTTGACTGAGTGTTTGGAATGAATGGAGCGCTGACTGAGTGAAATTGAGTGGTTTCGATCGCTGTCAGTGTCAATTTCACGATGTGTTTTTAACTGTAACTTTAAAATGCCTTTTTCGGAGCTCTTCTGTTTTTACAAAGTCTATGCTACTTCCAACTTTTTACCAAAAATTACGCCTACGTACATGTATTCGCTTTATTTATTTACTCTGATTGGTCAGTGATAGAGACTTCATAATTCACATGTTGTTGCTTTTGGTAAGACCTTACTGCTGGTAACAACTACAAGGTCATTAGTCAAGGTTTTAAGGGTCAAATATATGGAGAATTTAAACTTTACATGGAATTCACATTTTGATGTTGATTTCGAAATTGAATAAAACTACTATTACTGAAAAATGATGGCGAAATTGGATTTAACTAATACATGTATATCTTTCATTACTCATGTTTGGCCCTTAAATCAAGATATGAATTTCAAAGATCTGAAAATATTATATTTTGACTGCTCAAAGTTTCTGTCAGGTGGGTCATTTTAAGTATTTTATCTTGATACTATTGCAAATTATAAATAAAGATTGAAATTTATTGTGTTCTTCATATATTCGTAAGAGATTCATAGGATATGTTATTCTATTATGAAAATGTGTAAGAAACAGTTAAAAAGATAATACGCACAACCAATTTTTTTACGCAGTATGTAGATCTTTTTTGTTTTGATTCATCCAACAAAGGCTTTAACCCCTTTACCTTCACAGTCAATGGGTCAATGACTCATGAATTTGACAATCTATCAAAAGCCACGTCTTGTTGATTCTACCATTCATAGTCATTTAGTATAATCCCACTGCAAAGGGTACAGAAATTGCTTTTGAATATGATCTATTCTTAAATTTGTGATTTCCACTGTGTATAGGCTAAGGCCTCGTCCGAGATTTTAGTATATGTAACACTAGTTCACGAGTCAGGTGAGCGACCCAGGTCCAACATGACTCTCTTTTCAAAAGACTGATCAATGTGACGTGCTACACAATAGCTAAGATAAGGACAACACTAGCATAAGAGAAAAGGGTAGTGATTTGAATTCAAATCTAGAATATGTTGAAGTGATTTGAGAATAAACCATCATATTTGTTTAAAAAATGTGAAAATGGCAAACCTGCTCGTTACAAGAATTGTCTTCTTTTTCTTCATTATCTCCTCAAGTTTCAAATCATACTTGCGTAAAATCCTGTACCTCATCTAAACCACTGATGGCTTTATTGGTATTGAAGGTTACCTATTGGGCCAAGAGGACTATTACGGGCACCGCGCTTGCTTTGAGAAAATGTGCGGATTTGACCTTCGTAATAACCTTGATCCTGTAACCAACGCCAGAGGAATTTATTCGACTCACCTATTCGCTACCAGAGCCATAGATATTGTAAATAACCATGACAAAGAAAAGGTGGGTCTTTGAAAAAAATGGTCAAAGCAATAAATTTATCTTGAGCGAAAAGAAAACTTTGCACTTTTAAATTTCCTACTTTCCCTTTTGTCGAGCAAATATTTATTGCAAAGTTTTGAAGAAACTTTAGTTTTGGAAAACCATAAACTGTACTTTGATGACGCTTAAAGTTTGCTAGACAAACAATTGCATGTGTTGGAACGATTCATAGCAAAAAGGGAATGTTTATGGCTAAACTACAGTTAGTTACATCGTGAAATTGACATTCACCTCCATCAAATAATTCTAAATCGCTCATTCAGCGCTCAATTCATTCATTCCAAACACTTACTCCAACCATTCAAAAACACTCTAACCAATTGAAAAAATATAGAATCAACAACGCCATTCAAAAAAAATTTGGATAGAGAACAATCGCGATTAAACTGACATAATTCAAATTGTAAGCTTCTAATAAGCTCTTGCAGAAATAGGAGGCTATCTTTAAAACTAGTATGCATATTTCATAAAAGAGAGGTAATCATTACCGCTAATTTAATTCCTAAATCATTCCAAAATCATTCATCTTATCAATTTCACGATGTTGTTAACTGTAGATTTGACATTTAACCAGCGACGTCTCATTGACACTTTCTTGTAATATAATAACGGCATCTTTTTGGGAGATTTCAACATCAGCAATCCAAAGTCGAGATCGTAAGTCTCATTTGAAAAGCATCGATTCAATTTTGAAAATCGCTTATTTGGGCCTAATATTCACCTTGGCTTAATATCAATTGCACTCAATTGTGAAAACAGTTTATTTTTCAATGCTCCCCAAAAATTTTCGGGGAGCATATAGTCAACGGCTTGTCCGCGCGTCCGTCCGTCCTTCCGTCCAGCCATTCGTCCGACATCATATTTTAGGAGCCCCTGGGCCTAAGTGGTTGCAACTTCATATTTAATCTTCCCACAAAATTTCCAAGACATCTTATTTCAATTTTTCCAAATTCAAGACTGTGTCATGGAAAAACGGACCTTATTAAAAAGTTAGTTTTTTTGCCAATTTCTCTTTGTCCTATAGTCAGAATTTTGTGAAATTTCATATTTAGTAGCAAATCAGATCTTCTTGACCTTAAACTATCGAAAATTAACGTTTAAAAACGTGTCATGGGAAAAGGGGCTGTAATGGTATTAGCTAAAATACGTAAACTCCCTTTTTGTTATTGAAAAACTTATATTGGCCATAACGTTTTATTAGTTACAGATATAGTCTTCATATTTCACATTTGCATTGCTTGTGACAAACCCTTTTTGTTGTTGCTAAGTTCAGGGTCATCAGACAAGGTCAAGGTTATGTGTCAAGGTCAGAATTTAGAAAATTCAAATTTTAAAATTTTGCAATGGTAAGTGATATAGCCTTCATATTTCAAATGTTTATTACTTGTGACAAAACCTTTTATTAGAACACTAAGGCAAGGATTTCGCCCTACGTCGAGGTAAAATTTTCAAGGTCAATAATTTCCATCGCAACAACTAACTTTTGAATGAAATGAGATAGGGTCTTCATATTTCACAAGTGCTTTGCTTGTGATAAGACCTTTCTGTTTGTACCAAAGTCGAGGTCACCAGTCAATGTCTATGTCATTTTTTAAAGTCAACTTTGTGAAAAAATGACACATTTGCCATAACTTTTGAATGGTAAGTGAAAGGGTCTTTATCTTTCACATGATGATTGCCTGGGTCAAGGCCATTCTGTTTGTACCAGGTTCAATGTTTGTTAACAAGTACCTACTGGTGACCGAGATCCTCACTTGCGGTGCTCTTTTTTATTTCGTATACCGTCGATGGGCGACTAAAACTAGAATAAGTTTGAATTACGAGGTTTTTTTTGTCTCCCACTGACGATATTCGATAGACTGACGACGTGAAACGAGAACAATGTCAACGCTTGAACAAACTCTGTGTATTTTCTTTTAGCCCCTGTTCCTCTACCTGTCGTTCCAGTCTGTGCACATACCACTCCAGGTTCCAGAACGATATCTCGAACCTTATTCAAGTATCAAGCATAATAGCAGAAGGACCTATGCAGGTAAAAAAAAAGTCGAAGTTACTGCGAGGGGTGTGGAAATACAGATTTTCTACACTTGTCCCAGGACAAGTAAAGTATGGTTTTCTTATTGTCCAGGATTAAAATGAACTTGCCTGTCAAAATTAAAATAGATAGATTTTGAGAAAACATTGTTTTGAAATCAGGAAATACTGTAACCCAGAATTTTCTTCGTGAAAAACAGTGTTTTCTAGTGTTTGATACAAACAGTAAACTTAGTTATCTCTCTGATCTCTCTGTCATTCCAATATTTGCTCTGATACTTACTTGTCCACGGGCAAGCGGCTTTGCAAAATGTACTTGTCCGCAGATAGAAAAACCAATGTCGGACAGGTCAGGCATGGGAATTCCACATCCCCGAAGTTACAGCAGTAAACTTTGAGCTTGAGGATGCAATACTAATGCTTGAAGGTTTTTATCGGTACAGTTAGAAACTTCGTGAAATTGACAAAATGGTTTATATTGAAATGATTTTGGAATGAAATTGAATGAGTGTGTGGAGCGATTTCTGAGGGAGGTAAGGTGATGACGTCACTTAGTTGGCTCCATTTAGATGACGTCAGATACGGTGAATTAAACAAAAGTGGGGTATGGTCCGATAATTTCACAGGTTAGGCAGGGGGGTTATAAAATGATAATCTACCGTTATTTTTTCGATGATTCACCGAAAAGAATGAAAGAATATAAGATATTCTGTTTTGATTGATCTTTAAACGATTACAGGAATGGTGACGTGCATGGACGAGGCAATCAAAAATATCTCAGATGCGTTAAAGGCAACTGGACTTTGGGAAAACACTATCTTAATTTTCTCAACAGGTAAGATTTAGGTTTTAAAAAATGAACTTGCCACCTAAGTCAAGTATCCTGCTCCTCATCCAACAAAGGTTTACCATTTAGAGGACAGTAATATCGGAAAGGGTGTTTGCAGCTGCCGGCGATCGAACCTTAGACCCCATTGAGTCCGACACGCTTTCAACTGTTTAACTATGGCAGCTCGAGCCAGTAGTACTTTTAAGGGTTCAAAACTTCCATAAGATCCAATTGCAGAAATCAGGATTCAGCAAGGCAATGTCTTCTTTACCCACAATATTGCCTGCTCTAAAGTTTGGAATAGGACATATTAAATTAAAGAAAAAGCTCATTGGAGTTATTTAGAAAAAAATACTGATAAGATATTTCTACACGAAGTTAGGGGAAGGTCATTCGATTACTTTTCTGTAGTAAAATAATATATAATCTTAAGGTAGTGGAACCGTAATAGATCCGCAACATTTCGGCACACATGAGCTTTCACAATGTTGACCAAGGTTTCCTAATGAAAATCATTAGGAAACCTTGGTTAACACTGTTAAAAGTACATTACTTCAGAAAGGTTGCAAAACTAGTACCGGTCCACTTCCTTAACTGTTTCAAAGCTGCATGTGACCCTAAACCATTGAGGGTTTTTGTCTCTAAAAAATCTGTCAATATCTCAAGAAACACTCACTAAAATCGGCCAAAAACGCTTCGATGTCGTTTAAAACAATTCGTAACCGTTCCAAACGGTCAGCATTTAATTCAAATTGATAAAACCAGTCTGCGATTTTTATTTGCCAGTGTAAATTTCAAAGCGTCTAATTGGTCCGTGAAGACACACAGACAGGAAATGACGTAGATTTCATCTTAAAATTGGATGTAATTGAATACAGTTAGTTACATCCTGAAATTGACATTCATCTGAATCAAAACCATTCTTAATCGCTCACTCAGCGCTCCATTCATTCATTTCAAACACTCACTCAAACCATCCAAAAACGCCCAAACCCATTGAAAACTATTATAGAACCAAAACGGTATTCAAAATAAATTTAGATAGCGAAAAGTCGCGATTTCACTGACAAACTTCAAATTGTAAGTAGCTCATAGGTTCTTGGAGAGATAGGAAGCTATCTAAAGAACTTGTGTGCATATTTTATTAAAGGGAGGTAATCAATATCGCAAATTTTGTTCATTCTTAACAAAATTTGCGATATTGGATTACCTCCCATTAAATTCACTCAAAACTCGCTCCACGCACTCATTCAATTTCATTTCTAACTCATTCCAAGATTATTACCTTGTCAATTTCACGATGTTATTAACTGTACCCCTTTTCGCCCAATTTGGACGAAATTGGCGATATCATGTTATCATCTTCCTTTAATTGCATTAAAAACTCGCTCCACACACTCATTCAAAATCATTCCAAAATCATTCAACGTGTCAATCCAACAATATTGTTAGCTGTATATGTTTTCAGATAATGGTGGGCAGGTGCATGGAGGTGGAAACAACTCTCCCCTTCGAGGCTGGAAAGGGTCATTATGGGAGGGAGGGATACATGGCGTTGGGTTTGTCAGCGGTCCTGTTTTGGACGAAAAAGTCAGAGGTACAGTGTCACGTGGTCTGTTCCATGTGAGTGATTGGTTCCCAACATTAATAAGACTAGCCGGAGGGAATCTAAATGGTACCCAGCCGTTAGACGGTTTCGATCAATGGACTACAATGAAGTAGGTATGAACTTATTCGCCTTTATATTTCAAATGTGTATATATTTTTTACAACAGCTACTAGCGTATATTGTGATTCCCATCTGAACTGGAAGGTATAACCATAAAGCTGGCTATTGAGTATTTTGCCCATTATCACACTTGGTCGAATAATTTTTAAAGCGATAATATAGCAACATGTATAATTAAGAGTTATTGACCGATGGCAGTTCTGGAAAAACTTATTGGAACTGTGAAACAGAGCATGCAATTGTTACATTAAATGATTTTGTCATAAAAGAATCTTCACATAACATTCAGGGACCTAACATGCAATAATTTGCAGTCAAAAGATCAATGGCACGAGTGCGGGATTCAGCTATATCAAGTCAAGAAGCACCCATAATAGTAAATAAAGAACTCGATATAGAACCATACAACGACAGAGACGTCAACTTATTTCAAAGATACCTTAATCTCTCAAAGATATGCCGATACAGAAAAGATGGCAGAAATGGTCGCACGGAGATCAATTCCTACTAGATGACTTTACTATCGATGTTTTTTTGTTATTTTTGTTTTTCGACGAAATTCGAAGATATCGACGAAATTTCAATTTCGACAAAGTATCAATTAGACGTATTATTACATTTGACAAATATGACAGTCGACGAAAATTGAATTCGACGAAATGGAATTCGACGAAATGTCATGGACTCCTGTGACATTAGGGTTTGAACAACATATCTTTAGATCTTTGATTGCCTATATTGTATTGTTACTACAAACCAATCAATTGTAGGGTCAGTCCGATTGGCTCAGTATGTAGAGCACCGGACTTCAAAACCATTTAAGTATGACCGTTTGGGTTCGATTCCCGGACTGGCACACTAACAAACTAATTGTATTTCGAATGAGCCATTAAACCGAGGTCCCGTGAGACGGTGCTTTACACCAAGCATGTTAAAGAACAATGGTAGATCTCACCAGTAGTTTCGTCATGTATCCTTGCACTATCCCCCGTAACAACAAACCGTCTTCTGGGGGCATTGCTCATATAGGAATGTGCTACGGTAGCGAAGATAAATAAACGGAAACACACACGCAAGAAGTTTAAACTCATCCAATTTCGACAAAACACGCAGGCGCTAATTCAAATGAAAAAAAGTCTGCAAAATTTTGAGAAAAACATTGAGAGAAAGGGGTAAATTGCTTGGATTCCTTTTTTTCTAAATGTCTATTTCAAGGAATTTCTCCCTGTTTTGTGACATCATTTTTAAACGACGTTATAAGTTTCGTCGAAAATTGAAACGTTGAATTTCAAGAATTTTGTCGATTTTTCGCTAGAATTCAGGTCATATTATAAACAGAATATAAAATGTGTGCTCGTAAAATACAAAATTTATTAAACTCGTCATCTAAAACAGATAAAAACTCGGCGCAGCCTCGTTTTTATCTGTGTATAGATGACTCGTTTAATAAATTCAATGACCACTCATGATAAATAAATTCTGCACTTTATTAAAGAATTGAAGTTATTGTCTTTTGTCTACTTTATTGTTACAGATATATATATTTAGATGTTTCTATCAAAAATGCAAGTTTCTAAAAATAACCGCATAATATCATTGTTCTAAAAATAACTATGTGATATCATAAAAAATATCATACGGGATGTTATCACACGGATATTTGTATAGTTATAAGATAAATATTCTTTTTCTTATAATTCATTTTAAGTTAATTTGTTTGTTTGAAAGGGGTTTTCCGCCTTTTGCAACACTCGTTCAGTTTATCGCGGCGACAGGAATATTCAATTATTTGAGATTGTGTTATTATCTACAGTTAATTAGATCTACAATTACATGTTAATTACCCCATCCCTTACTAGTGCTTTTAGAATTTAATAATTTGTCTCTGTATTTATGTCGAAATAAAGAATGTTATGTTATGTTATGTTATGTATTTCAGTGGTTTTAAAAGTCCTCGTAAAGAGATATTACATAACATAGACCCTTTAACAGCCCCTTCCGGAAGCCCCAGAAAGGGCAGTCCGTTTGATACTACAATAAGAGCAGCGCTAAGGGTGGACCACTGGAAAATCATCACAGGTGATCCAGGTCGGTTTTACGATTATTATTAGTTTGAAGTACGGCCGAGCTACGTTCAAGATTTAAGATTAGCATTGTGCGTAACATTTCCAACAATTTCAAATGTGCGCAAAGCAAAAACTCTGTCCAGCCTATGCATATGCATTGTGTGTCCAGAGTCTTCACTGTGCACTTTGTAGATAGATATGGTCTCAAAATATCTTTAAAAAGTCATGTAATCTTCTTATTTCGAGGAGCGGCTGTCTAAACTGCTCAATCTTTGAGACTAAAACACGTCTCAAATTGTTGAAAATGTCACGTTAGCAAAACCTTTTTAATATATGTTATTCCGCTTTGCACGTGCTTTCACGTGCAAGGTGGGATACTTTTTCTTAGAAGTGTTTATGCATCCTAAACGCAGTGCTGTTCTTACGAGCGCTGCAACAAGAAAATAGCGCGCTAAAGAGGTCCATTTGTATCTTATTATGATTATAACTTTTTCGTTTACCCACAAGCTCGCTTTACAGTTAATATAATAGACTGCTGTTCAATTCTAATGAACAAATTGATTTGATTTAATTGACAAGTTTACCAACCGGTCTGTGTTCGTAGGTTGAAAAGTAATGAAGAGGGATTATTTAAAATGATATCTCCTTAAAAACTGAGGAAATTAACGATATCCCATTGTATCCCTTTCATGTCCTTCAGAACTATATTTCCCCATTCATTCAATTTCTTTAAAAAATTTAAATATCATTCAAAATCAATCCAAAATCATTCACGTTGTCAATAACAATTTCTTATAAACTGCCAGGTTTTTTTTTCAGGTAATGGAAGTTGGGTACCATCGCAGGAACCTTTCAAACCTATTTTAAGCCCGGATGTGGCACAGAAGAATGTATGGTTGTTCAATATCACTGCAGACCCAACAGAGCACAATGATCTGTCAGAACAACACCCTGACGTCGTCGACTCGATGTTGAAAAGACTGAGGGCTTATCAGAAAACTGCTGTCCCGTGTCGTTATCCACGAACCGATAGGAGGGCTGATCCAAAATTACACGGTGGCTTTTGGGGACCATGGGAAAAATAAACTTTATTTTGGAGAATTTCTATAACCCATTGCTTTTTTAAACATGATCCTTTCTCCGGGAAAACCCTGTCTAATTGACAACACCTTGTTAGTTCAGTTGTCTAACCCAGAAAAATTATTAAAAAAATATTCTAGATTAATCTTAATTATTACATAAAATGTACGTTTTCGGGTCGTAAAAGGCATACGTTAACGAACAAAACCCGGGCGTTAACGGAAGAAAACGCGGATTAATCAGTAAATTCTCGTGCCGTTAACGCCTGGCTTTTTTTACTTGAATATCCGCGATTTGGTCCTAAATGATTTAATCAATTTCAATGATTTTTCTATTTTTTCTGCAATATTAGTTTGTCCTAAATGAATGTTTTATGCAACCTGTTCAAAATTCAACAAAAATAAGATCTAGAAGACTGTACGCATTGATAAGAAAAATGCGTGAAAATTAATTTTGTCCAACATTATCACAGAGCTTACTTAAAGACGTTGCTCTAATTCCCAATGTTAATTGTGTGACGTCATAAATTCATCAAGTCACGTCGGTATAAACAAAATGGACATAGAATTGCATGAAGTAAATGTTCCGGCATATTCGTAATTTTTAACTGGTTTTATATCGTACTATGAAATTATTTTGCAATTTCTGTTTGAATTTAGACTCTATTCCATCATTTTTTTGCAATAACAGCGTCAATTAACATTATTTCGGACAGAGACCCTCGAATTGCTTTTACTCGGGCTTTAAACCATTTTTCGGGTCTCTGCAAATGTTAACGCCCTCAAAAACGTGAATTAACCCTATATTTAACGAATTTGAAGACGTTAACTCAGTGAGCTTTTAGATTTACAAAAAGACTGCAAAATATTGCAGAAAAAAATGCGAAAATGGAGAAATTGCTGATAAAGTCGATTCCTCTTTTTTTTTTTTTTTTTTTTTTTAGCTCACCTGAGCACAACGTGCTCAAGTGAGCTATTGTGATCACCTTTTGTCCGGCGTCCGTGCGTCGTCCGTCGTGCGTCGTGCGTCGTCCGTTGTCCGTCAACAATTTCTTTAAAACGTTTATATAAGTGTATGTAACTAAACCCGTGAACAATCGTCAATATTGGTTGCTAGCTAGTATTGACAAATGCTCACGGAATAGAATAGAATTGAATAGAAACAAATCCTAAAATTGTATAAATAGAAAATGAAATGAAATACTAGATATATGTTAAAACATTTTACGTCAAATATTGCAAACTTTTATAGAGAACACAGAAATTAATTTTGCCAACATTAGAGTTAATTTACATTTACCATCACATCTACAACCCTTTCAAACCATGAAATACCCACTCATCTAATCAACCAAAATGACAGGTACCTAGGTCTAAGATGGTTTGCATCATGCCGACTATGTTACGACCAATGTACCTGTTTATAAATACAATACTTACTCAGATTTCATTTTGATCGCGCATTCACATGGGTTCAGAAAATCACGTGATTTCCGCAAACAATCAAATAAATAAATAAATAAATAAATCAAGATAATAAATTAGAAAATATTTAAATAAATGCTTTAATCTAATGAAATATCTATATTTACTATATATAATGCCATTGTTACCTGTATGTACATGTACATTTTTTGTGTTATTATGCATTGTAATGACGATGAACATGAATGTTCAAGTCATTTTGTAAATAAAATATGTTCTGTTCTGTTCTGTTCTGTTTAAACGACATCTCCTCCTAAACTACTAGGCCAATTTTAACCAAACTTGGCAGAAATGTTCCTTAGGTGGTCCCCTTTAAGAATTGCTAAAAGAATTGAAATCGGTGAAAAACTCTGGTTGCTATGGCAACAAAAGTTAAAAATTTAAGAAAATCTTTAAAATTCTTCATCTTCTGAACCAGCAGCCCTACAGCCTTGAAATTTGGTATGGATGATCAGCTCATAGACCTTAATAAAAATAGTTAAAATCATATCTGTTTGGCCACCAGGTGCGGAGCATCAGGGGGGGGGGGGTAGTATTTTGGGTAAATTTTGTAATCTTTAACCTTCTTCTTCTTCTGATCATGAAGACCTACAGCCTTAAAATTTTGCATGTAACATCACCTCATAGACCTTAATAAAAATAGCTAAAATCATATCTGTAGGGCCACCAGGTGCGGAGGACCAGGGGGGAGGGGGCAGTACTTTGATGAAAATTTTGTAATCTTTAACCTTTTTCTTCTTCTAAACCAGGAGACCTAAAGATTTGAATATTGGCATGGATGATCAGTATATGGACCTTTATAAAAAATACCTAAAATCATGACTGTAGATTCACCAGGTGCATAGCACCAGGGGGGAGAGGGTAGTACTTTTGTGAAAATTTTGTAATCTTTAACCTTCTTCTTCTTCTGAAGCACAAGCCCTACAGACTTGAAAATTGTCATAGGTGATCATATTGACATTAATAATAGCTAAAATCATGACTGTAGGGTCACCAGGTGCTGAGTGTCTTGGGGAGGGGGTAGTACTTTGGATCATTTTTGAAATCTTTAAACTTCTTCTAATGAGCCAGGAGTCCTACAGACTTGAAAATTGGTATGGATGATCAGCATATGGACATATATTGAATTAGCTAAAATCATGACTGTAGATTCACCAGGTGCAGAGCATCTTGGGGGAGGGGGGAGTGCTTTGTTGAGAATTTTGAATCCCTACAGCCTTTATATTTGACATGGACTGATCAACTCATTAAAGAAAACTTTAAAAGTCTCAGACTCAGCCTGTATATCTGGCATAGATTAGCTGATCACAGACCTTTTATGGAAAAAGGTTAAATATTTAAACTTTAGGAGATATGCTCTATGGTCAGATTGCAAGGACTCAAATAAGGTGTTATCTTATACAGCAAACATAAAGGTAACAAACATTAAACCCCCTTTTTGCATGACATATTTTTAGACACAATATTCAAATAGTTTATGGAAAAGGGCATCTGATTTGCTACTGAAATGTGAAATTTCATCAAATTCTGAGCATAAGACTAGGAGAAATGAAAGAATAACTGTATTTTACGCGCTAGCGTAAAGGTAACAAACATTTAGCCCCATTTTTCCCTGATATATTTTTTTACGTTAATTTAAAATTGTTTATAGTAAAGGGCATCTGATTTGCTACTCAAACATGAAATTTCACTAAATTCTGACTGTTAGACTAGGAGAAATTTGGGAAAAACTGTTTTTTACCCTAAGTCCCCTTTTCCCGTAACGAGGCCTCAAATCCAAAAACCGTCACAGATGCATCATCACTATATCATTGGGAGTTCACATAGTAAGGTTCATTTGATTTGGCCCAAGGGTTATGGAGAAATAGGTGGGGACGGACAGACAGACGGACGGACGGACGGACAGACGAAGCGGCGGCTATATGCTCTCTCTTCGGGGAGCATAATAAACGCCGTGTATCAACGTACACCGGATATAGCGATTAGTGAGTCGAGGGAAATATCTACGAAGTGGGATCCATGGTTAGTATTTCTTTATTATTTCTGTGTTTGTTGTGATTTTACTTAGTGAAAAACAAATTTACACCACTGAGGTAGTCGGTTATGTTTATCTCTTTGGAAAACATAAAATAATTTGTTTCTGTCATAGAATAAAGGAAAATAAACCGTCTAATCACTGACAAATTTCTTGTCCTTCTGCGAAATCGAATGAAAATGCTCATATTTTACGTAACTGGCCAACAATTTACTTTGCTATACGTTCTTTGTTGTCCAAAGATTTTACATACTAAATTTTACTGCGAGATTATTTTTATGTTTTTGGAATATTTAGATAGGAAAAAATCTACCGGTGTACGGCCTATAGCAGACAATTTCAAATCAGTGTACGAACGACAGAGAAAGAAGTGTACGAATATAGCTCAAGGAAATGGTAAAATATCCTTACTTAAACGAGCGCAAAATAAGAAATTATGTATGAAAACGCCTACATGACTCTGTAGTAACATTTTGGCGTTTTCGATTAGGATTCTTTTCTATTTTTTTGCGAAAAACGGGGTAATCGTTAATCATATTGATTAAAAAATATAGATGATAATCATTTACAGAACTTTATGAACCTCTTAACATAATTATTCGTTACATTGATTGTAAACATATTTTAGCATGGTTTTCTTAGACAACGGCTAGTCCCGTTACAGAAGGCAACTTCCTGTGAAACCAAGTTGTTTCGTTGAATTCAATTTATAAGCTAAAATTTTGCATTTCTACAGATTAAGTGTCAGGTTAATGTCAGACTAGTTTTACGAACTGTTTCAGAATCGGATAGCAGGTCGATTTCTTGTAATAAATCAGAATACTATCATTTAAATGTTTACCCTATCGTCCTATGGCATTGAATAATGGCGTCGTTTTAACCATGGGGTCTTTTTTACAAGATACCTTTCTACATCAAAATATTAACAGATAGAGAGAAAAAAGATGTGATTTTTAACAAGGTTGTTAAAGAATCACGATTCCACCCAAAACATTTGAGCGGCCTCAGACGATTTATGATATTCACATGGTAATAATTAACGCGTATTTTCGAACCATGTTTATTCACGCACATCAATATGACCGATAACAATATTGAATTGACATATATTTCCTATATCCAATATTCCCGAAAAATAAGAACCAACGAATACGTTGCGCTTGGGAACGATTTGATATTCGAAACGCATGACTGGTTGAAATACTGTTAATATATGTTTGAATGGGGCTTACTTTAAAAGTCTTACCGCGGCGGCTGGTGAACCTAACGACAACATCGATGCTGACAATAATTGGACAATGTCTATGCTTCGGATATACCCATGAAGCACGGTCGTGATTAAATTGATTAAAAAAACGTATTTCAATTTTGTTATCTAATCATACGACGACGACAATTACGGTACCGACAACAAATGGACAGTGCCCATGTTTTGGATATATGCATGAAGCTTGGCCATGTTTATACTGATAAAAGCTATAGGGGCATTCAAAATAAAACACAAATGATTCTCACCGAAAGAATGGTCACTATTTACAATTGAAATTAAAATCATATCTTCAAACTGAGTAAGGGATAAAAGAGCAGTAACAGTGCGACTCGTCTGATCTTGATATCCAAAATTTGGAAAGGATGAAAGAGATGCCAGTAGTGCTTAGTTTCTTTGCTCTTTAAGTCGAGACAGAGAAAATGACAGCGAGGATCTCGCTGATCCAAATTTATACATATCATACTTGTCTAAAGCCTGTTTAAAAGCACACAATTACCAAGGTTTGACTATAACATTATACTGAAACAGGTATTCATTTGTGGCAAAGATTAAATTAGTCATGACAACTGCATTGGTAAGGGAAAAAGGCTCCATCGAATGTACAAAAGACAAAAAGATAACTTTATCCATCAAACACGTTTTAATTTAGCGCTAGACAATCCATTTAAGAAATATTTTTTCTTACTATAGGCCGTACACTATTAACGGGAGATTTACTATACGACGTACACCATCTCCCTATAGGCCGTACACCGGGAGAAGAAACAACATGTGAATTTATCGGTATATTCACTTCATACAAAAGGCAGGAGTGTTCCAAGTGATTTTCTGTGTTATGCCAGGTAATTTATCATGGGTTTTAGTATGAGAAACTCTAAAAATTCAGTCAAAACAGTATTTTCGCGATGAACAAACGGAAATCATCGGTGATTAGGGGGGTATTTTTTTATTTGTAGCTGCTTATGGTTACTAACCAATCATTTGATACGGGTTGATAGCTACATGATTATATCAGTAACGCCTATCTTGTCTGCTTACAGGAAAGTTTTACGTGATTTAACAAAAAAAAAAAAGAGAAAAAAGCTCACCTTGTACAACACCCCGTGATATTTCCCTCGACTCACTTATCGCTATATCCGGTGTACGTTGATACACGGTGATAAAGTAAAATATATCGTATTTTATTTCATTTTATTATTAAATTGAAACTTTTTCTTGGTGACAAGGTGATACCAATGTTTTTGTCTGATTTACCTTGAAAGAAATTAAATGACAATATTTGGCATGGTAGTACAGTAAATCATATCGTGAAACTTACACTAATGTCGATCAAAACCATTTAAAATCACTAGCTCAACGCTCTTATCCTTCATTCTAAAACGCTTCGAAATCGTTAAAAACCATCAACAATTCATTAGACTTGATCAAATAATTACATGATTTCATTGGCTGGCGTTAATTTTAATGCCTCGGGATTGTCCTTGAATACACAAAACCGGGAAAGTACAATGTACGTAGATTTGATTAAAGTAAGGTTAGACATTTTCGATTTTTTCGTCCAAGTGCACAAAGTTATCGATTATGTTTTATATCCAATGAAGTTCATGAAAAACTCACCCCAAACTCTCTCATTCGAAAAACACTTCACGTCAATTTCACGATATTGTATAATGTACGTTTTATTGAAATAGAAAGATATATAGAATCTGTTACGATAATTTACTTGGGGCGAGCTGATCATAATCAAGTCTAGAAAAGAAATGTTATTTATCTACCCATTGGCGAGAGACAAATTTATCGGAAAGAATGTGTTCCGCCGCCGGGGATCGAACCCGGGACCTCAGAATGTATGTGAAAGAAATACTGTCGTTGAACCTTGTGTTGACCTAAAATGTCGAACAAGCTCCACAGACATTCATTTAGCGAGTTTTTCTCTTGAGTTTACTATTGTCTCAGTACGTTGAGCAAGGTTTAAGTTGTTTTAATCGTGAAATTGGAACTCATTTCAAAAGAAACAATTTCAACACACTTCCAACAATTTCATGTGTGCGTGATGAAAAAACGTCGAGTAGCCTGGATACCCATGCAGTGTATTGAAATTAATTTTGGGGTGTGAAAAGCGATTTTAGATCCGTAGCCATCTTTCGAGCACATAGTTAAGACTCTGATCAGACTGTGCGGCTGCACAGGCTGATCTGAGTCTTAACGTTGCGCTTATGTGAATTTGTGAAATTGTAGGAAATAGTACGCACAGGCTCAAATGATAAAATTATCAACAACTTCATTCAAACCACTCATTTTTTACAATGTTTTCTAAAAATATTGTTGATTTGAAAGCCACTGGTTGACTCTATTCGGAACTCCACTCGGCCAATGTCACGATCAGCCTCGAATGTACACAGACGGACTATTTAACTGATTGTGAAAGCCCCCGTCTGTGTGCGTGAACATTTCCGAAACGCAAGACGATGATCTTAAACAACTATTTACACAAAAACTAGACTTTTATTCTCACAGATAAGCTTGAATTTGTCATTCAATATTCGGTTATGAAAATGATTCTGACGCAATGATCTTAATATAGGCATAACTTGATGAATATTTATGACCAACAACATTTCGAACTCCAATTTGGATAAAGCGCATTACCGCTCTTTCGCGTGGGCGTATTTCACGTGACCAAAATCTCATTTACATAAATTACTTTGTATGTCAGATTATGCGTTTCTCGAAAAAACCCACCGTTTGTCGACTGATTTGTGTTTTTATGTAACTTATCTTTCATAAGACATAATCAAGAATAATTAGTCAAAGAATGTTCATCAAATAGCGAGATTTTACTCTAAACGCAGACGGTGGCTTTAAGAAATTTCATAGACCCATGGAAATTCAGTATATTAGGTTTTATAAAGGTATACTCCGTTTGACTTCTACATGTATATGGCCCAGCCTTGTTATCATTCACATAAAATTGCGTTTGAGTGAAGGATTTGCATGTGGTAAAATCTTTATTTTAGCTTTATACCATTCCAAAAAATATTTTTGAATATTAAATGGTTTAAAAATAATGATTTTAAACACGAGGGGTGATTGCCGCTGTTTAGTAGTAAGAAAATGTAAACATATAGTAAAACACGTGGTTTTATACTAAACATTCGACAGAAGAAGTGTTCATTATTCCTTATTTGGAATTGCTAATTAGCATATCGACGGTTATGTCATCTTCAACTTAAGTATCACGTGGCTAGTACCTTTATCACTCGCATGCTTAGCTAGTTTTCCTTGTGAAATTCCCAATAACTTCGTTGAATAATGCTTTTTGATTGGTCTAAATATGTGAATATGGGGTTCATCTCAGAATAGATAAAAACACTTATCAATTATCTTGTCAAACGGTTTTTGAAACAAAGAGAGAATACACTCAGATTTGACATTCTAAGGAAGTAAATATCCTCGACAAAATTAATAATATAAGATACCCACTTTTATTCTTACACGACTCACTTAAATCATACACTTTTGACTCGGCCTCTATGCAAATTAGAACTCTTTTTGGATTTACAATTCGCTGTTCCGTTTAATACAGACACGAGAAGAGAATAAACGACTGAGAGTTAGCATGTAGACGGACGGTCAAAATCATAAAAAAATACGTTTCATTAATTCGATTCTGAGATTTTCGGCAAAATATAAGTCCATATAGAAGTCAAACGGACTACATGTTTCAACACGTGTTTATCAATTCCGTTTACAATAGACAGAATTTACCGATTTATGATAGACGCATTTAACAAAAAAGAAAAAAAAAATGTCGCGTACAACTTGGCTATCTCTTGATCTGTTTACGAAAAACCAGCTGCTTAGCAATTCTAACACCAGATACGGAATACAGCCAGTTATATCTTTGAAGTCCAAAATTAATAAAACTTTTCACAACAATTCTCTCATCAATACTATTTTTGAAAAATACCAGGAGACTAGCTTGTTCAAAACCACGTGTCTTCACAAAGTATAACTGGTGCTTCAAGTGTGTGTCTATCGAGGTAATGTCATCTCCATAGATGTCAAGATTTCCTGCTAGACTATTGTTCGAGGTTCGAAATAGCGTCAATATCGAAAAAAGACCTTTGGTTTCTGATTTGGAAGTCGTAACATTTGAACACATGTTTGCCATAGCTGACAACCCCATAAGCGGAATGTTTGACGTCAATAATCGAAACGGGACCCACTCAATTATGATCACATCATCAGGAAACAGGTAATCCGCAAGATCTGGTGACGTCATGTAATATCGAAGGTCATCTTGAGTTGCCTGTTTCACTCTGTTTGTTGGAACCTCATCTTTGACAGACTCTAGGTTCACATCATTTGGTTGAAAGTCAAACCGTAACATACTCTGGACATGAAGAAATATCTATTCTATTTATTTTACAAAACAAAACGAAACAAAACAAAAATAATCACAATTTATTTTAGGTCTAATCTTATTTCTATTTTTTCTATCGAAGACTAAAGTCCTGATTAGCAGGAAAAAGTATTCATACCTCCATGTAGCGCGCAGCAGTAAGCTTGTGCACAGAGTGGTTCCGTTATGCAAATGTCTGAAACTGGAAAATTCTTCATCTTTATTGCTAAATGATATAAAACTATCAAATGTGAAATGTATATATATATATTTTTTTTTTTTTAAAAAAAAGGTTATTTGTGTCGATATATGAACAGAACACAAATAACCACCCACATGCATTATCTGCTTCGTGTACACAGCGCAATAGGAATATTCTTTAGTTTTGTTTTGTTTTGTGTTGTGCTTCCATGTGTCAAAAGATATCTTTTGGCATATGGGGGTATTCAAACAGGACATAGCCACCCTTTTCTGAAGAAAAGAGAAACTTGAAAAAAACATACCCGAGTAGAAACAAGAGTGTTGTCACGTTTAAATGACTCCGTGTTGACCGCTGTATTGGCATCCGCCGTTGTAAACCAATTTTCTGTTGCCCCAGATTGTTCTAATAAGTAACGTTGTAATGTAGAATATATTTTTCTACCAGAATAGTTCTCCGACACTCTTCCAGCCTTCGAGATGACTGTCTGTCCGTCATCTACTAGAAATGCGATACTGAAGGCAACCTAGAACATGTTTTTGTAATTATGCATGGTGGCGCTTATACTGAACCTGGATTTACATGTAGGAGTAATATACACTATTGAGATGGTTATTTTCTCTCGAATGCTACACGTTCGTTCTAATTATACATTATGTTTATCAATCAATGAGAAACTTAAGGAATGACAATCATTTCGCGTACATGTATCTCGATCATTCTGTTTTGTTTGTCACAAGTAAAAAGTAACATGGATTTTGCGTAATGGTTGTGTCATTGCATAATACATAAATATTTTTTCCTTTGTGTACGGTTAATTATTAACAAGATCGATGAAAATCTCTTCAACAACTTACAATTTTACCATCGACTTCACCAACATATGCCTTCACGTTGTGTAATTCCATGAAGTTGTCAAAGTAAGCTGGTAGATAATCCAGACCGTCATAGACATTGTCATTTATGGCGAGAACCGCAAACCTATCGTCTTGGGTAGCCCGATGTATGGTCAGGCCGTCGATGTCCATAATTTTATCTGAAAATATTGTAATTTAATTTAGTTGTGTCCATCAAGACTCTTGCGACAAGATCGGCTGAAAAACCGTTTTTGTTCCTCAATGAAATAAATTTTGAGTACGTGGCTATTTTGTGAGCTTGTACACAACGAAGCCCCCTAAATCAAAGGCGTAACTAGGGTTTTGGAATTACAAGCATTCAGAAGGCGACCACCAAAAATATACAGGATAAAGGCTATATGTGAACTGTGACAAAAGAATATATACTCGTATTTGCCTTCCACCACTCGTCCTTTTTATGTTTTGATCGTTGGTGAATAATCAAAACATCGCAACTACAGCTTAAAAACTGTAGTTACGATATTTTGATCATTTATCAACGATATTTTCGAAAGAGGATTTATTTGTACTACGCACGTGCGTTGTGCTCGTAATGGAAATTATGATATTAATTATTAATTAATATTGTCTCTTTCTTGGGAAATCTTTACATGTTTACTTCTTGATATTAAATTAACATGTGAAGAAAGTAAAGTTATAAACATCGTGAAATTGACGTGCACTTCGACCAAAGCCATTCTTAATCACTCGTTCAGCGCTTCATTCAATGCATTCAAAACACTAACTACAGTCACTCTAAAATGCTCCTTAGTGGTTAAAAACAATCAACATTTCATTAAAAAAGATCCAATTATTCCAGTTTTATTGACTGGTAATTTTCTCTTTCATCTTTTAAGTATTTTATTGGTGTTTTTTGCATAGGTCTGTTTGTCTCAGCCAAATTTATTATTCTAACATTTAGCTGCAAAGAAAGATTTTATTTTTTCTGGTGTCCGTGAATCGAGGTTATTTTGTTTGTCAGGGCTAAATTGTGTATGTAAAAGGTTTCTATTTGTTTTATTCCCTTCAAAGAAATATCATTCTTTTTTAGTGAATTCAGGAGTGAATGCAGGAAAAAAAACAACAAAAGACAAAAACATAATAGCAATATGAAGAAATTCATTGAAAAAAATGTTTACTTCAAAATAATAAGATTTGCTAGCATATTTTTTCAGCTTTAGAGAAAGAAAGAACAAGGGTTAAGCTTTACTAAATCTGTCTCACTGGCCCTTTCGTCAACCAGTATAATTTATAGAGATCACAGATGTTCCTTATAAATGGAATTTAAGATCACAAGCCTTTGCTAGACCGGATTCGTTTAACAACAAAATAATAAATTTATGATCCCCTGTTATTTCTCATTTGAAAGAAAACCTTTGATAAAAAAAAATAATCTGATTATTGCTGATACACTTGACACTAAAAACGGGAAATATATACATACTCAGCGTTATATAAGAAAAAAAATATATAGAGGATAATCGTTTGTTTCAGTGTAAGATCGATTTATATTTCATTTAGTGAACTACAAAAGCTATATTTTCACGAGTGGCAGAGCCACGAGTGAAAATATAGCTTTTGTTGTTCACGAAATGAAATATTAATCGATCTTGCTCGAAAAACAAACGATTATTCTCTTTCATTATTGCAAAAAATGAGACAAATGTGAAATTTCTAGGACATATTTTCGTGAAGCGCGTCATTTTGCGCGTGATTGCTATGCAACGTTCATTGTGACGTCACTTATTTCGCCCCGCATTGATGACGTCAGATAGGATAAAACGCACAAAAGCAGGGTGGAAGTTTTTGATAATTTCACTGCTTTTGCGGTGAGATTATCAAGTGATAATCTACCGTTATTTCTCGATAAACCACCGAAAAGCATTAAAGAAATAGAATTAATCATTGTCGAGGCTCGGCCGACACAATTATCAATTCCCACAACCGAATTAGATATGTTTTCATACAATACACTAACTACGTATTATATATATTTATCTTATAACCTCTATTTGCCTTGTTTTTGTCGATGTTTCCAACAGAAAAGCAGGTTTCTAAAAATAATCGCATTATGTCTTTGTTCTAAAGATATCCATGTGATATCACAAAACAAATCATATATATATAATACGTACTTAGTATGTTGTATGAGAAAAAATATCTAACGAGGTTGGGAGAATTGATCATTGTCGAGGCTCTGCCGAGACAATTATCAATTCTCACAACCGAGTTAGATATTTTTTCATACAATACACTTAGTACGTATTATATTTATCTTATAACCTCTTTTTGTCTTGTTTTCGTCGGTGTTTCTAACTGAAATGCAAGTTTCTAAAAATAACTGTATGATATCATTGTTCTAAAAATAACTATGTGATATCATAAAAAATATCATACGGGATGTTATCACACGGATATTTGTATAGTTATAAGATAAAGGACGTTATCACACTGGTATTTGTACTTAGTCATAAGATAAATGATAAAGCTTAACGAATAAAGACGTCACAGCCCAAATTAAAATAAATAGTTATTGTCTTCTCGATACAGTCAAATCAAACTAATATAGATCAAAATGGTAAAAACGATTTTATTTTACCTGTATGTACAGTCTTTAAATCCAACATTTATCACTGAATTCACGACCTTTATAAAGGTCAACTTAACACTGTAATTAATGAACTATATTTTAACCTTAAACAGACGAGACTTTACCTGGTGAATAAAAAACGTCAAATCGAAACCCAAGGTGATTTGATTCTAAGTGAGATAACTAATAAAGGTACAGTCCATCCTTAGATTCGACTCTTCTGAGTTTTAACAACATATGCTTATTGATAAATTCAATAACATATTAAACTTGATAACAAAATTTTGTGATCCCGTAAGAGGTCGCTTAATACATGTTTTATAGTATTTACGTGAGTGAAAGCCACAGGCAATTGTTTCATATTTGATTAATTCACGTATATAATTATCCTTACCCTATATAACAAAATACGTTTATGAAACATTTATCTGTGATAACAACCTACCATATATAGCAGGGCTGCAAAGGGAGGGTCGGCTTTGAATTAGAATACATGACAAATAAAAACAAACAAACAACAACAAAAAAAGATAAAAAAAATTGAGGAAAAAAAAAAAAACAAAAACAAAAACAAAAAAAAAAAAAAAAAAAAAAAAAAAAAAAAAAAACAGCGACTTGGTTTAACGATTCATTGTCATTCTATCTCTTGTCGTAACGAAAATTATTTTGCCATTATAACGGCAGGGAATCATGTGATACACATTCTTCGATATTTTTCAATAATTCAGTATAATTATAATACTTGACCGATTTGAAAAAAAGATTTAAAGTAAAGAAGGCGGAAAAATGCAAGGAAATAGCTGGATGTCGTAGATTTTTCGTAAATCTATGTATAAAAATGTCTTTGATTGTCAAAAACTTTTTTATCAGCAGATGTTTAAAATATCTGCCATATCCAGCGAATTCCTGTCACGTTTTCGACTTCTCTGTTTCGAATTGAATTCCTATTGGTCATATATTGACAGAATTTTTGACGTC
This sequence comes from Fragum whitleyi, assembly GCA_948146395.1. Classification (NCBI taxonomy): domain Eukaryota; kingdom Metazoa; phylum Mollusca; class Bivalvia; order Cardiida; family Cardiidae; genus Fragum; species Fragum whitleyi. The sequence goes on from OX411543.1 coordinate 75,039,892, forward strand.
TTTCTGAAAATCTTGTGCCACGTGATTCCCCGCCATGTTTAATATTGTTGTAAATAGATTTGTTGCAGCTCCTAACACCTTGGCAAGACTCCTGTTTATGAGTAGGTTTATCATACGGTAAAATGTGAGTAATAAACCATCAAAGTTGAGACAGAGGTAGTACATTTCGTGATGAAAGAACCATTGTAATAATAACGTCTTACAAATAACTAATGATATACAGGTTTTTGTGGGAGACCAAAGGTCAATTTTCTCTATACAAGTATAGAGAAAATTGACCTTGGATCACACACTTTACCTGTTTATCCATAATATTTTGCGACAGTTCCAATAGGAACTCTTCTGTCGCAAAAGACCAGTTACCTACTTAAAGAACTATTTTGAAAGCTACCAGTACACAACGCAATCCAATGTTACAAGGACATAGGCGCCTGGTATTTTGGAAGTAAGTAGGAATGCGGGGGTACCTCTTTTTGTTCATCGTGAAAGAAAGTAGCGAAATGGCAATAGGCTCCCTCCCTTTTATTTCATTCAAAACTCACTCATCTCACTCATTCAATTTCATTTCATATCCATTCCAATATCATTCGCCTTGTCATATTCACGTAGCTGTTATAGCGCAAAACCATCCGAATAAAAGACGCAACACATGAGAAATACTAAAACTAGATCGTCACGGTTTTATCGAGCGAAAACGAAAATTGACGGCAAAAGCCGATTTCCCGAACCAGGTAAGTGATTGATCAATAAAAGTTTTCCGATCGGAATTTAGCTTAATAGAAACGCTCGTAGGTAATCAATAGGCATGACTTGGCGTGTGGAACACAGCCGTGAAACAGGCTATCGCATGATGGTGGAATATAAACAATGTGTTTGTTAGATGACATCTACTTTATTGATCTGACTTAATTATGAAGGTATGTGAATGTTAAACACGTGCTTTTTTTTTTGAAAAGAAGACAACATGAAAATATTATCTTGTATTTCTATCTATACGTCTGTCTTCTTCGCCAATCACTTCACTTCGTCTTGTAAGCAGCTTACCAAACCGTCAACAAGAAGCTGGTGGTAAGTTTAAACGAACAATTATGTTATATACAAAACTCGAAATCAAGTCTTTAAACATAGAACTAATGGAAAACATAAATTAAGTTGAAAAGGGATCAAAAGAGAGAAAAAATTGTCAGGAGTCCAAAATGGCATTTACATAGTTTTGTTAAAGCTGTAAATTTATGACACATCTAGTCTACCAAAATAAAAGAAGTATTTAAACGGTTTACATAAAATAGAAAGATATAAAACGTATTAAAGAAAGTCAAATAAATGATTAACAAATGCTGCTTGGGAAATCTATAACCGTTGTCTGCGTAACAGCAACAAGTCAATTTACAAACGGGCGCTAAACACACGGTACCATTATGTGTCTGATGAAACTCCTGCTAAAAATAGCGGGTTTCAAGAGAAATGTGCTCGCGAACTCACCATTGTCCAAGACGCGATGCTGGAGTAGGGCCCCGGCGTCCTTAGGGTTGACGGTTCACATATTATCGAAGCTTCTATAATTGATAGACTAGATTTTCTATTTCTTTTAACATTCCATTGTGGTTGATTAAGAAGATATTTTAAGCCGCTTCTTTAAGAAGTCTCTTGTCTTAAGCTAATTATCCATAAAAATGGACTTTTTTGTTCTAGAAATGATATCGTTTATGATTTTCATTGACACTTGTGAAATTGTGTGATGTATACTATAAAAATGATTCAAAATTTGTCACCTAAGTAGGTTGTATCCATAAGAGACGAGACCTGCGTTCAGAATGCCAAAACGTTTGTGATCGTTTTGAAAATGATACCCGCTTTGCACGCTTGTACACGTGCAAAGCGGGGTATCATTTCCAAAACGTTTCGTAAAGTGTTCATCCTGAACGCAGGGTAGATTTTTCTCAATTCTAAACAGACACTCGGCCTTTTTTGTGACTACAGAGAAGGGTTTGTAGACGTACGATCTTGTTAATATTAATATCCTCTAAACGATTCAGAATTCAAGATAGAACCCGCTGGGACAATTTGTTAAGGTACCATGTATCGGGAAACACGGCCACGATCAATAATAACCTGGCGGTTCTGTAATAAGTGAATAACAGCAGAAAAATGGACATAATTCAACCAATGGCCCAATTCAAGTTATCACACACCAAGAATATGCTTACATAAGCCTAGCACTAGATCGCAAGTTCTCGCTTATTTAAAAGCTGTTGCTGGTTTAGTGCAAATGATCATAGAGTTAAGAACATCGTGAAACTGACAAGGTGAATGACTTTGGAATGATTTAGGAAAGAAATTGAATGAATTTGTGGAGCGAGTTTTGAGTGAATTTCATGTGAGGTAATCCTATATCGCAAATTTTGTTCAGGATGAACAAAATTAGCGATATTGATTACCTCCCTTTGATAAAATATGCATTTAAGTTCTAAAGATAGCTTTCTTTTTCTTCAAGAACCTATTACACACTTACAATTTGAATTATATCAGTGAAATCGCGATTTTTCTCTTTCCAAATTTATTTTGAATGACGTTGTTGATTCTATATTTTTTTCATTGGGTGTTTGAAATGAATGAATGGAGTGCTCAGTGAGCGATTTAGAATGGTTTAAATTGAGGCGAATGTCAATTTCACGATGTAACTAACTGTACGATCTTGTATATATTAATATTCTGTAAACGATTCAGAATTCAAGAGCCCCGCTGGGACAATTTGTTAAGGTACTATGTATCGGGAAAAACGGCCACGATCAATAATAACCTGGCGGTTTTGTAATAAGTTAATAACAGCAGAACAAATGGACATAATTCAACCAATGGCCCAATTCAAGTTCTCACACACCGAGAATATGCTCACATAAGCCTAGCACTAGATTGCATGTCTCAAAGTTCTTGCTTATATAAAAGCTGTAGCTAGTTTAGTGCAAGTGATCATAGAGTTAAGAACATCGTGAAACTGACAAGGTGAATGATTTTGGAATGATTTAGGAAAGAAATTGAATGAATTTGTGGAGCGAGTTTTGAGTGAATTTCATGTGAGGTAATCCTATATCGCAAATTTTGTTCAGGATGAACAAAATTAGCGATATTGATTACCTCCCTTTAATAAAATATGCATTTAAGTTCTAAAGATAGCTTCATATTTCTTCAAGAACCTATTTCACACTTACAATTTGAATTATATCAGTGAAATCGCGATTTTTCTCTTTCCAATTCATTTTGAATGACGTTGTTGATTCTATATTTTTTTCATTGGGTGTTTGAAATGAATGAATGGAGTGCTCAGTGAGCGATTTAGAATGGTTTAAATTGAGGCGAATGTCAATTTCACGATGTAACTAACTGTACGATCTTGTATATATTAATATTCTGTAAACGATTCAGAATTCAAGAGCCCCGCTGGGACAATTTGTTAAGGTACTATGTATCGGGAAAAACGGCCACGATCAATAATAACCTGGCGGTTTTGTAATAAGTTAATAACAGCAGAACAAATGGACATAATTCAACCAATGGCCCAATTCAAGTTCTCACACACCGAGAATATGCTCACATAAGCCTAGCACTAGATTGCATGTCTCAAAGTTCTTGCTTATATAAAAGCTGTAGCTAGTTTAGTGCAAGTGATCATAGAGTTAAGAACATCGTGAAACTGACAAGGTGAATGATTTTGGAATGATTTAGGAAAGAAATTGAATGAATTTGTGGAGCGAGTTTTGAGTGAATTTCATGTGAGGTAATCCTGTATCGCAAATTTTGTTCAGGATGAACAAAATTAGCGATATTGATTACCTCCCTTTAATAAAATATGCATTTAAGTTCTAAAGATAGCTTCATATTTCTTCAAGAACCTATTTCACACTTACAATTTGAATTATATCAGTGAAATCGCGATTTTTCTCTTTCCAATTTATTTTGAATGACGTTGTTGATTCTATATTTTTATCGGGTGTTTGAAATGAATGAATGGAGTGCTAAGTGAGCGATTTAGAATGGTTTAAATCGAGGCGAATGTCAATTTCACGATGTAACTAACTGTACAATCTTGTTAATATTAATATTCTGTAAACGATTCCGAATTCAAGATAGAACCCACTGGGACAATTTGTTAAGGTACAATGTATTGGAAAACACGGCCATGATCGATAATAACATGGAGGATTTGTAATAAGTGAATAACAGCAGAAAAATGGACATATTTCAACCAATGGCCCAATTCAAGTTCTCACACACCGAGAATATGTGACACGTCACGCGAAAAGGGACCATCCGGGAATTCTGTGTAATGAATTATTGAAAAAGATGTGATCCAGCATAGGTCAACCAGAGGTCGCATTTCAAAAATTCTTTCGGTGGAAGGTAGATTGATCATTCTAGATTCAGAAATTAAGAACGGTGCTAAAAGTTTCGATCCTAGTCAGTCTGCGCTTTCCGCGCAGTCTGACTATGGTCGACACTGCAACGCACTACCCAGATGGTCCCTTTTCGCGTGACGGGTCACATATGCCTACATAAGTCTGGCACTAGATCGCAAGTCTAAAAGTTCTTGCTTATTTAAAAGCTGTAACTGGTTTAATACAAGTGAAGATTCTATATTGGTCTGCTTTAGTCACGTACTCGTGACATGCTATTCACCGCCCCTTTTACCATAAGATAGTGAAGGGAATGCATAGTTACCTCTGTCCGCGCGTCAGTTCGCGCGTGGCAATTTCTTGCACTTGACATATCTTCCACATTTGTGGGTGGGGGATCAAAATGGCAACACAAAGTACATCCCTTTGATGAATATAGTGTCATACGTAGAGTTTGGTTAGATACACCCAGTCAAAGTAAACGTTGAAGATCCAGTGATACAAGTGGCCTTGCGAGAGCATATCATAATACATATTAAAAAAATTGACACAAATGTTCTTCTTGATGGGTGCTAGTGTCACATTCACCTAAGGTCAATGTCAAAGTTGAAAGTCAAATAATGAAATTTGTCTTATCCGGAGCATATCTTCTGCATTTCCGGTTGGATTTAAAAAAAAATGACACAAATGTCCCCTTTGTGAGTCTTAATGAGTTAGGAAAAGTTAGTTTGAATACACAAAAAGGTAATGGTCATAGATGGTGGTCAAATGAGAAAGGGAAAATATGAATCTAGATATTCAAGACGTGTTGCAACATGACAAAAAGTATGTCTCCTGTACGTGTGTGGTGCATAATGCAGGATGTCAATCACAATTAAGGTTAAAAGACAAAATTAACTTTAAAGTATCCTGCACATAGGTCAATGACTGGGCCTGCTTTTATAAAACCTATCTAATTCTCAACTCAGAATTTTCTCAAATTTCAGCTTTAGATTAAAACCGCATATTTGTTGTAATACTGGTATAAATTTATGAAAATGAAAGATACTATTATTAAGTTGTTAATAACTTATTTATAGTATCTTTCATTTTCATGCATCTATTTGAATTCTAAATTTGAGAACATGATCAGCTTAGCACGAATAAAGTTTTATAGCCTCGGGTCCTGATGCTGTATTGTACCATTTGGTACAACTTTGACAAGTTTCAGCTTTGTAAAAGAATATCATTGATATCTCAGCTATATATGGAAAGCAATAGTTGCGGAGGCATCCGTGTCGGTGACACATTTCTAGTCTAAAATTTTTTTGTTTGTTTGCTTTGGCAGTTTTCGCCATAGTTGTCTTCGAAGATTATATGAAAGATAAAATAAGAAATAAATCAATCAATCGCACAGGCTACATGTATTTGATCAAAGTCAAGGTGGAGATGAAGGATTTTGGGTTAAAAGCAGCTACATGGAATATAGTGCTTTCGGGTGTTCATTTTGGATATAGTTGATGTCCATAAAATATTTAAGGGAAAAAAATAATTCATTTCATGTACTATGTCATTAAAGGAGGAGGGAAAGATATGAAACTTTTCTTTGGCGAAAATTATCAATATACTGAAACGAACTTCTAAACGACCACTCAACATTTACAGCATTTAACTTATTTACATTCGTTTAATGAAGTTTCTTTTGTTTCTATATGAAAGGTCATTCAATTTTGCGTATTCTAAAAGAAGGTTGGATTCGAATTTGAGTCCTTGGTATGTGTAGCAAACGGTCAAACACATGGACCCTCCTTTGCGAAAGTAACAAAAGTTACACTTGTTCGGAAAATTTCAAAATTTCGGTTTAAGAAATACCCGGAAATTAATCCTAAAAGTAACAAATGTCGATGACTTTCGCGTGTCATTTACCCAATTATTGAAGAAAATAACATTGTGGCTGTTTTCTTTCTCATAAAAGCACAGAATGTTCAAATTACCCCCACCCACCAATGTTAATTTTGAAAACAGTGATACCATTGAATTCCCTTCAATTCGATTCTTTCCTTACATTTTTTCCGGTCGATGTTTATTGAAGATTCTCTCCAAATGTTTTTTTTTTTTTCAAATACAATTCGCCTACTTTAGATCGTATTTACCAAAGAAAATATTACTTTTTCAGCTAGAACCAAGTAGCCATTTAGAAGTTCGTTTCAGTGCAGTTGATCTGAAAATAATTGGTTCTCCTGAACCGCGGAGTTCATAAGATCGTAACTGTAATGCAGGGTGCTAGATAAGAGGAAACGGCGATAATCTAAATAGGTTATTTCTCGTCCAAAACCTGTATTGTGGTCACACATAGTTGATCACCCTTCCCCGCATAGTCACTAAGAATGTTTGTTGTTTTTTTTATCCTCGTGGCTTTAAACCGGAGAAACAATGCGGAAAAAGAAGAAAGTTATATTTTCATTTTGAATTCCAAATTTCATTTTTTTATCAAACGGGAAAGGGATTAAATTATTTCTCCAACCGTGCGAAAATTGAAAAGAACTCTAAATAAAAGCCTTGAAAAAATAATTCCAGCAAATGCATTGATTTCAAGAATTAGATTGCCGTATCACCGTATTGCACAGTATCTAATCAAAACCGGATTACGTGCACCAAATTAACCGATAATTGATTGTGGCTAGGTTTATATTAATTGACTAACTTTGCATGCAAATTGAAAATCCGGAAATTAAAATATCATATCATAAAACAAGTAGGCCTATGGTACAACACCCCCCTTTCGCCTACTCCAACCCAAACTCCAAAGAAAAATCTAGATCTGTGAAAGATCTTGTTACATTTATTAAGAATTTAATGGCAAGTTTCGTCCATTAAGGGCTAGCGTGCTGACCGGCTGCAAATAATTTTCAATTTATAAATGTACCCCAATAAAATCATCATAATTTTCGGGAAATTATTGTGAGAAAAAAGACATTTTTTGTAACATGCATTTTTTTCTATTTTTCCGTAATATCTTTTAATTAGAATACCTTTAACTCTAAAATCTAAAACATAACTTATTAACTTTCACACGATGAATTTACATATTGACAAATCGAAACGTTCTATGCTCGATTTAGAAACTTTTCCTGAAGGTCAAGTTCTCAACGGAAGGTCAAATTTCAAATTTTGACTGACATATATCTTTGCAGTCTATAATTAACATTGCATTCCTATGCATCTTGACAAAAGGTGTCATTGAATGACAGATTCTGAACAAGTTGATGAGAACAAAAGTGCTGCATTAGACCCAGACTAGTGTCTTTAAGGCCAAGGTTACAGTTAAACAATAATATGTCAAATTTTGACATTGTTCATATCTTTTTATTCCATATAATTCACTCATTTGTGCATCTTAGCGAGATAAGTTGAGATGCGTTTGATTCAGGTTTCCACATTTAACTCTAACATCAAGGTCATATCAGAGATTCACATTAATCTCAATTTTTAGCTCAGCTGATTTTATTCATTTAACCTTTTTTATTTTGTTTGTTTGTTTGTTGCTATTGTTTTTTTGTGCTGTTTTCTTTGTTTGTTTTTCTCTAAACGAGATAATTTGACCCCCTTAACATAGTAACCGTTGTTGTTTGCGTTAGTGTTGGCGTTGGCGTAGGGGTAGACGTTGGTGTTGTCGTGACTTTCCTTAACCTAAGTCATATCTCTGTTGTCCATGTGTGTTCACCGTCACAAGAGCTATCCAGACTATTAATGCAAACAACTTTTATGTGTTATGTGTGAAAGAGTTGTGACCCTTTTTACGACTTACTGCATTATCCAGCACCTGCAGCCGAGCGATGGCACCCATGAGAGGGTTTCTTGTATTTTGAAGCACTTGTACATGCTTAAATATCTTGGAAAGAAGAGAACGTCTTGGACTAAGTCCTATAACTACATATACTTTCAGCTATCAACATAGTGAAATTGACAAGGTGAATGATTTTGGAATTATTTTGGAATGGCTTTGAATGAGTGCGATGAGTGAGTTCTGAGTGAATTTGAAGGGAAGTAATCTACTATCGCCAATTTTGTTCAAAGTGAACAAAATCAGCTATACTTGCTACCACCCTGTAATAGAATATGCATACAAGTTCTATACATAGCTTCCCATTTCTTCAAAACCTATCATACAAGTTCTATACATAGCTTCCCATTTCTTCAAGAACCTATCATACGCTTACGATTTCAATTATGTCAGTAAAATTGCAATGTTTTTTTCTTTATTTATTTAACAGCATTGTTTATTTTCAGTGAGTTTAGAGCGTTTTGAATGGGTTGAGTGAGTGTTTGGAATGAATGAATGGAGCGGTGAGCGAGTGAATTGGAATGGTTTTGATCGAGATGAATGTCAATTTCACGATATTACTAACTGTACTTTCTCTTGGGTTTGTCGCCCATAAAGGGGTAAGCTATGACAGCGCCGATAAATAAACGGAAACACCCACATGTACCGAACCAATTAAAACTAAAAAAGCCGTATCATTCAAAAGAGGCACTTAGCTTTTTTACGTCTCTTTGTTAATTGTTGTTTCACTCTATATTTTTCTATGGATCTGTTTGGGAATAGCCTATTGTTTTCCCCGTTACCCGTGAAACATATCCCGACAGTCAATAATAGATAATGGCACGGCAAACATTATTACGTTTATATATTGATTAATTGGCATTTTAATAACGGGCTTTGATTCATCTCCATTTGCCTTTAATGCACTCCTATTCGGACGCAAGTACAATTAGTAACGTCGTGAAATTGACACACATCTCGATCAAAACCGTTCACAATCGATCGCTCAGCACTAAAATCATTCATTCAAAACACTCACTCAAATCACCCAAAAACGTTCCAAATTAGTTCAAAAGCATTTCGAAATTGTTCAAAATGATCCTTCTTTCAATCAAATCGATATAAAAATTACATTATCTTATTGGCTAATGTTATTTTTATGTGCGTCTGATTTATCGAGTAGACACAAAATCAAACAAATACATAGAGGATAATCGTTTGTTTCCATGTAAGATCGGATTATATTTCATTGAGTGAACAACAAAAGCTATATACTTTCACGAGTGACGGAGCCACGAGTGAAAATATAGCCTTTTTTTGTTCACGAAATGAAATATTTATTGATCTTACACAAAGAACAAACGATTAATCTATTTCTTTAATGCAAAAATGAGAAAAAATGCGAAATTTCTATGACATATTTTCGTAAAGCGCGTCATTTTGCGCGTGATTGCTATGTAGCGTCCATTGTGACGACACTTATTTCGCCCCGTATAAATGACGTCAGATATGATGAAATGCACAAAAGCAGGGTATAGGTTTCTGATAATTTCACTGCTTTTGCGGTGAGATTATCAAGTGATAATCTACCGTTATTTCTCGATAAACCACCGAAAAGCATTTAAGAAGAAGTGTTTATTAAAGGTGGTAAAGAAATCATCGCTAACTTCGTCCAATCTATTATGATTTACCTCCATTGAAAATCGATCAAAACTCGTTCAACACACTCATTCAATGTCTATAATCATTCCAAATACATTCAACTTGTCGATTTCACGATGTGTTTTACCGTAAGTTTAGCGCAAACGAACCTATGGACTGGCCTTAACGTCACTCTCAACATTCTATGTACACAAGTTGTACCTCGTTGGTAATGACTGGACCATAGGTTGATATTCGTGCCAGTCCGCTTGCAAACACAATAGACTACTCAATCTGTTCCAACGAATTCAACCCAACATTAAATTTAAACTAATCTTATTGCCAATTATTTTCAATCGCATTTAATATAACTATATTTGGAAATACAATACAAAATTGGAAACAGATTCTTTATACTCGTTCACCATAATATATACCCACACATCGCGGGTTTAGTGCAATACTGTACTAAGAATCAATACCAAAGAACAATTTTGCAATGGAACACTTGGTATGTTTGAATCGTCGCTCGTGTAATAATCCACGTAAGTAACTAGAACCCTTGGCTTGCAAAGATGTGTATTTGCTGTTCACGACGTTTCCAAAGATACATGTCCTTCATGCAATTAAAACATTTGTGACCATCTTTTGTTTTCGAGTCAGAAGCATTTCTAAATCAATTTGGTCTAGAAGTTGGTGTGGAAAACATTTAAACAAAACAACCCTATGTCATTATGTATCTAGACAAAGCATATAGCCTAAGTACGGGAACTCAAATAAAGAGACAAATTCGAACTCGTTCAACTCTCTGCGTGACATTTCCAACAATTTCAAATGTGCGCAAAGTAAAGTATCTGGCCAGCCTGTGCAGCCGCACAGCCTAACCTGACAGTACAATAGCTATCAACTTGAACATTTATGGATGGATAGATCTCACGGAGTAGAAGTGCAGTGCACAAGAATAACAACTCTTACTTGCATAATTTTGGAGTTATTGCCCTTTGTAATTTTTATCCTTAGATTTTGTCTGGAGCATAACTCCTAAAGTATAATAGCTATCAACTTGAACCTTTATGGGTGAATAGATCTCATGGAGGAGAAGTGCAATACACAAGAACTACAAATCTTGCCTGCATACTTTTGGAGTTATTGTCCTTTGTTATTTTTGATACTGAGATTTTATTGGTGGTAAATCTCTGACAGTACAACCGAACTTTAATCTATTAGGCTACGGTTTACTTTCAAGCTTTCATGGCGGGGTATGTCCATGTCCAACATGGCTCTTGTTTTTGTGACAATGCCTTTTTCGGGGAGCATAATCCGTCTCTGACGGCTCTTGTCATTAGTTAAAATGAATCATTCTCTAATTTAATTTTGCAACTTCGAACTTTCTTTCGGGATAATTTTTTGGCAGCCATCTCGAATTATGTTCTCAATCTATCATTTGAGGCGTCAAATTGTAAATATTTTGAAATTGGTCTTGAAACAATTAATTGATTAGTGCAAAATGTATTCTAAAATCCTGAGCAAAACAGAAATACCTTAGAATCTTCTCTCTCCTGGCTGCCATCTTTAAATCAAGAATGAATGTAACAATAGATGAGAGTTGTCATTAGCTTGATATTTAGAGAGCATAAAACCATTTACAAATGTTTTCTGAATAAGCCCAAAAATACTTACCTATGAAGTACTTTGAATGTCATTTAGTTATTCTATTTGGCTGCCATCTTGACAACCATACTCATTTCCAATGTCATAATATGCATTTATTTTGTCATGTTCTTTTAATCTCGAACTTTAATAGCAATTAAACCACAAAAACCCATTTAAAAGTTTGTCATAGTGATCTACTGAGCTGTTAGTGTAACATTTGATAGTCTTGGCTGCCATCTCGATTTTCTCAAAATGCTCAATGATGACCAAATGTCATCAGCCTGATTCAGGTTAGGGAAGACCTTAGCTACAGGAATCAGTCAAGAAAAAAACTTGAACTCTACCTCCGGGTCAAGCTAGATATTTACCGGACTAAAAGTTTCATGTTTATGCTAATGTTGTAGTCCTATAGTTAATGTATGAACATACCAGACACTATCAAAAATAAACAAATAATAACTCATCAATGTATTCCATCTATCAAAATGTTTTTTCGGTGTTTAAGTAGAGCGTCTCATACAAATGACATTGGCATATTGTTTTCTTTTTCTTTTTTTTTTCTTTTTTCAATACTCTGTTCTTGATGTTCTTGACCGAATAGCTCGATGTTGCATGCTGTCTGCAGTATAAATATCCAATGGAGGGAAATAGCGTAGAAAAGCCGCAATTAAAGATGGCTATTCACATAACAGATGCATAATTAATACTCGATCCATAGCAACTATAATCTTGTTTGGAGAATTAATTATTCATAGTGTACTATCTCTTTCGTCTGTGGTAGCCTATAGTAGGTTATTTATTTCTCTTTACTGTTGAATCAACAGTAAAAATGAAAACTTTGATTAAAGTTTTAGAAAAAAATTTGAGCCTGTGTGTGACATCTCCAACAATTTGACGTGTGCATAAGGAACTAACATTGACCAGCATTGATTGCGTAGTGAAGTAATAAGACGATTGCTTGAATGTCTGTAGATACTTTGAGACTTTAAATATCTACAAGACTCATTCATTTATATATGCAAGATAAAGTTTACTTGCCGTCAAAAAGTAAAGATTCTGGACAGACTGTGCATATTCACAGACTGGCAAAAGACTTTGCTTGGCGTACATTTGAAATTGTTGAAAATGTCGCGCACAGGCTCATGTATAAGTCTAGTGGTGTGTTTCGACTAATCATAGTAGCACTAAAATAAATGAGCTCATAATGAAAAAACGTCGCCACGTCCAAAAGAAATTTGAAGAAAGTAATTGACTTTGCATATAAACAACCTACTTTCCTTCCAAAGCAGAAATAAATTAAATCGGTTCCATATTGAAACAAATTACTTTACCAAGTGTTTTTTTTTTTTTTTCAAAATTGTTAGGGATTTGAAGTCTGTTTTATTTTGACTTCCCTGATTCTCATTACCGTAATTTTGTTTCTTGTACTTCTTAGTTTGAAATGTTATCAATAAAAAAAAAATTAAACTATAAGAAAATGTCTATAGCATGTTTAATCTTAACAAGAGCAAAGAAGACAGTTGCCACGCTCGGGTTCAGATACTTGATAGACCTATTTAAAAAAAGAAGTCGAAATGACAGCGGTTTTTTTTTGTTTTTTTAAGAAAATCAATAATTCGGCGATATACAGTTTTTATATCGTTTTGTAAACTTAAAGCATCTGGACGTCGAAATATATTGAACGAGCAAACACGAAAAATTACCTAATCACAAAATATATTCAATAGGGGTAAAGGTTATCACAATGTATTTTCGATTCCAAAAGAGATATATAATGCAATTGTGTTACTTCTGTCAATCACAGTACAGGTATCTGTTATGCCAGAGACGTGTTTGTTTGTGGATGGTATTGGACGTATTTACAACTGAATAGTTGCTACTGTGATACAAATATGTTGCGTTGGCGAGGCTATACGAAATCTTTAATCTGTTTATTGCAGATGATGGATGGAATCGACGGAGCACGCCAGGAGAAAAAGTGCAAAGCTTCTTCAGAATGGAGATTACGAGTGTCGACCATTGTCTTCGATGCGCTTGAAGAGATGTACTTTGCAGGAAAGCATACTGATGTAGAAGTTATTGTGGACGACAAATCATTCCGATGTCATAAAGTAGTTCTGGCTTCCGTCTCGCAGTATTTTGATGCCATGTTTTCGTCCGGAATGAGAGAATGTTACGATGGAATCGTACGATTACAGGGCATAAGCAGTCCAACTTTTGTTGACATTTTAGATTTTGTGTACTCCGGAAAGCTGAACATTTGTTTCGAAAATGCTGAAGAATTACTTAAAGCAGCTACAATGTTCCAAATCAAACTACTGCATCAGAAATGTGAAGAGTTCTTGATAGGACATATTTGCAATGAAAACTGTATAGGAGCTTGGAGACTAGCAAAATCTCACGAGTGTGCCGAATTAAGCAAGAAAGCGTGGTATACAATTTTGGAAAACTTTGCCGAAGTAAGTAAGACGGAGGATTTCAATTATTTAGATGCGGAGGAAATTTCTGCAATCATAAATGATGACGATCTGAATGTTGCAAACGAAGAAGTTGTTTGTGATGCTGTCTTTAGTTGGTATAGATATGATGCAGAATCAAGACGCGAGCACATGTCACAATTGTTTGAATATTTACGCCTACCGTTACTCGGCTCGGAGTATTTGCTTCACGAGGTGGAACCGATGGACATTGTCGTCGACAATCAGCGCTGTCGTGATATAGTGAAAGAAGCAATCAGCTACCAAATGTTGCCTTCAAGGCGACCGGATTTCAATTCTCCACGCGTTGTATTTAGGAAATATGCTAATATGGAAGAAGTAACGGTCGTTATAGGCGGATACAACTCGACCAACGAGAAAGTCGCTGACGTACTAGCCTACAGCTTTACGAACGACACCTGGTTCCAGTTGATGTCGTTACCTTGGAAACTTGGTCGGGAGTTTTCGGCTTGTGTTTATGGGAACGATATCTATGTTTCCGGTGGATCACAGAAGCTGGATTCCTTGTTGCAATACAAATCAGATAGTAACGAGTGGCTTCGTTGTCCAAACATGCCCGTTGGTCGGAGGAGACATGCGATGGTCGCGGTCGGTGAATCTCTGTACGTTCTCGGTGGCTATGACGACAATCAAAAGGATGAATCAAAACGGACTCTGTCAGATATTAGTGAATACACAATCAGCACGAAGACCTGGACACAAACCGGGAATCTCTTGACTCAGGTACGGTCAATGACTGCTGCCGTTAATAAAGAGAGGATTTACGTGTTTGGTGGAATGCTGATAGACGAAAAGGAAACAAACATCGTGCAGTATTTCGACACAAGATCTCGTACTTGTACGAGAGTTGATGATCTCCCTTATCCTTGTAAACTTAGTCGAGCCGTTGTATGCGACAAGAGGATTTATATAGTGTGTACAGACGGAAACGTGCTCGCGTTGAATGATGATGAAGTATGTAAGCGCGTTGCTAGGATACGCGATTTCAATCGAAGGCGGTTTGGTGCAATCCATCATAAAGGCAACATCTTGATAGTGGGTGGGGAATGCGGGAGTTCGGTGTTTACGGATCTGTTCACGTTCAACCCTGATACAGAGAAGAGCACTATGATCGCGAAGAAAGACATGCCATCGCGAGCAAACTTCGCTGGCCTAAAGCTTGTAATGCATAAGAAGTTCCTTAAATATGAGGTAAATGTTGACCAACCATAGTGCTTTAAAACACCACACACTGAACTTTCCCAGTGAGACCCCGTTCAATAAGTATTCATTTGAGAGAAAATTATTCTGGATAGATTTTACGTTTTATGCTCTCGCATCGATAGATCGTGATATTGTTTTTGACCTGTGTGTTTGTCTGTGAGTCTGTTTGTCTTAATAAAAACATTATCATCGGTCATACCTTTTCAATGTAAGAGATGGAGCCTTTGTTAATAAGTATACTACTTGTGACAACTCCTTTCAGTTGGTACCAAGGGCCACCGTCATAGCGCAGCTGGTAGCGCGACAGACTGTCTAGCGAGAGGTCCCGGGTTCGATCCCCGACGTCGAAACTCATTCTTTCCGACTATTTGTCTCTTACCAATGGGTTGATAATCGTAGACCAATGTGAGATAGCAGCTGTAGGCTAGGAAAGAATGTGATGATAGTACTGGTGAAAGATATAACAGGAATCCATTGTTAGGTGCTCCAGCCGCCGCGATATAACTGAAAAAAATGAAAGCGGCGTAAAACCCCATTCAATCAATCTATTTGTACCAACTTCAATGTCATCAATCCAGGCCTCGTTCGTTTTTTCTATGTCAAATATGTGGAAAACTCAAACTTCACGTTGAAATGTGCATGTTGACAACCGAATTAAGTTTTGTTGTACTATTGCACTCGGGAGCCTTCGGCGATTCTACTGAAAAGTCCGAGCCATATATCGAATCGGACTATTGTTTAGCGAATTGTATTTCCTACTTTAGAATTTTAAATGGTGGAATGTCCAATACTTTCGTCAATGATGGAAAAGATAAAATCATAACTATCGCTTTTGTCAATCATGTAAAAGATGCAAAGTTAAATAAAAACAATTTAACAACGATTTTATAGCTCCATGCTGTTTCTCTTAACCCTTTCCTGTTTTACAAAATTTTGGACCAGTCCAAATTCAAAGGTTTTGCAGACGAAAATTTAAAGTGGATTTAATTTGAAAAATAACCATTCAGTAGGGTAGAAAATAGTGTGGAAAAAGAAGAAATGGCTTGTCAGGAGCAGTTTCTTCTTTTTTCACGATGCTTTCTCAATCCATTTTCACGATGTTTTCTCAATCATAAAATCACAGGCACGTTAAAAGCGGGGATTAAACAGCAAAGGATTAATTATTTCTTCGCCCTAAAATCACAGTGAAGACTGTCTCCCTCGTCAAAGAACCAGCCGCCCATCTTCTGGCACTCCGTCCAGAACTCACTGGTTCGAATCATGTCCTTCTTCAAATCCACGGCATCGCCGGCGTAATGTGGCGAGTTACAATCGTGACAACCGCCACAAAAATCGTTCACCTAAGGTAATGAACAAAACAGCTTTGAAATAGTATCGAAAGTTAGAGACTACAACTTGAATACGATGCAGTTCCACCTGTTATAGGTTCAAATATGTTTCTATGTTTTCCATGAAAGGCTTTTCTTAAGTTATTTCATAAATATGGGAGTTGTGCTCCGAATAAACTTTATTTAAAATTTTGACTTTTAAGTTTGACTTTAAAATTTGAGATCTTTAAAAAGTCCTTTTCAAAAGATACGTGTACTTATACTGAAGAACAGATCCGCCATATTACTTTGAAATGCGTTATTGAATGAAAAATTTAATCTGCGAATGGGCATAACTTTGCATTTGCCTTTGAAAAATGGGACAAAGGCCTTCGAATTATCAGTTATTCATCTTAGATTCCTTAACTAATCATTATGATGAATTATTGTACCAAGCATTTTTGCATTCCATTGATAAATACTAGAGGGATGCTCCCAACAGTGGATAGTGACCCATGAGCTACATAAATATAAATGTCATTCATCATGTCTATTCGATGGCAAAACACGGGAACATACACCGATTTAGTTAAGGATACAATTTCTTACATAACTTGTCATCTATAGGAACAGCCAACTGAGATATCCTTGTCTTACACATGTGTATGGTCACACTAAAAATTACGTCATGACAGCGTCATCCAATGCATGTTTTTGAGGTAGGCCTATTTCTCTTATCAGAGCGTTTCAAAAATGAGGTTTTAACGTACAAAAATTTTGTTGACGTGAGAAAAGGAATCTGTTACGATATTATTTGGGATAAGCTGATCTCAACCTCCTTGAATAGAAAAGATATTACGCTCGCAAAAGCTCGCTTAATAACATTTCCGTTTTAGACTCGGTTAAGATCAGCTTGTCTCGAATAAAATCTCATGGTGGATCCTATATATCTCGCATATCGAAATTGGGCTTGACAAAAATAGACAAGATTGAAAGTCTGTGAGCTTAAGGTAGTGGACCCGTAATAGTTCCGCAACATTTGGGAACACATGATCTTTCACAATGTTGACCGAGGTTTCCTAATGAAAATCATTAGGAAACCTCGATTAACACTGTTAAAGTTCATTACTTCAAAAACGTTGCGGAGCTATTACGGGTCCACTACCTTAATCCGCATACTCAGTTATCTCTGACAGGAATCGATACTCTGCGATTTTCCTAAATGACCCCTTTTCACGGAAATATTCATTAATCAACTACTTACAGTGATTGGACCATTTTCCGCTAACTTGTTAACATATTTCAAGACAGTCAGACTCGGACAGCCGTACAACCCAGGGGCGGGGATCGGACATCGGTTAGGACAGGCATAACTGGAAACGAATTCATATATTGCATTGATTTGTTAAAATGGAAGCTACAATGCCGTAAGCATTTGATCTGCCGTGCAATCTTGAAGATAAAAGCATTCCGGAAACATATATGTAATGATATTCAGCTTTGCACGTAGACTTACGTACAAAACTGAGAATATTGTTTAAACGTAGACGAATCGTTTGTTTTTTTTAATCAGAAAATGGCTCTTACACAATGTTTACTATAGAATGGTGGTAGCTGTGGTTATTTTTTTCAAATGCCTTTAAAATAAGAGCCTATTATTAAACCATGCCAGGAACGTCATTCTCCTAAAACTGTATAGCCGCATCCAACAGAGGGAGAGAGGTACATAGCTATGGAAAGACTGATAGGCAGTCATACAGAGATATACGAAAAGAGATATACAATTGGGACCGAGAGAGAAAAAAACAGATATACAGTGACAGACAGATAAAGAATAAGGTGGGACAAACAGATACAGATAGACGGATCAGACAGACAAACACAGACAGGGTGGGACAAAGGAAGGCATACATATGCAGACAAAGCGATGCAGACAGAGACATCAATACCAATAGAGACGGACAGAGACAGACTTAGATAGGCAGACAGACCAAACATAAAGACTGAGAAATAAAGAGACAGATACAGACAGATAAATAGAGAATAATGAATGAGTGGTCATGGAATACCGAATTTATTAAACGAGTCATCTATAAACAGATAAAAACGAGGCTGCGCCGAGTTTTTATCTGTTTAAGATGACTCGTTTAATAAATTCTGTATTTTATGAGCACAAATTTTATATTCTTTTTTATAATATGACCCGAATTTTTGCGAACAATCGTCAAAATTCTTATAATTCATCATTTCAATTTTCAAACTTATAACGCCGTTTAAAACTGACGTCACAATATATACATTAAGACGTCATTTTCGCGGTTTTTAAAAATAGCGTTGCTATTCGCTCGGAGCTCATTTGCAAAGTTATTTCACTAGTTTTATAGCACACGTGTAAGAACAAAAATATTGAACGGGGTTATTTCACTCCCGCGACGTAGGTCAAATTATAACAGAGAAACATATAGATATGTTTTATTCAAAGTCTTCTTTATCACGGGTAGAGGCTATCACAAACCTTGACCGTTTAGGTAACTGTGGTGGGTAGGGCGGAAGTAACATCTTCGCCCAGTCTAATGTAGCTTGGAAGGCCGTAGCTTGGTCACAATGGTTATCTGCGTGTTGCGTCGCCAAGGTGATCCGGGGATCTACCAGCATTTTCGTTGCCATAGCCAACCCTACTGGGTTCATACAGTTAGCCAGGGCTTTCACTGAAAAGTGGGAAGGGGTCACGTTTTCATAAGTACACGAGAAAATTTAATAATAAGCTACATGTAACAGACAGACGGATTTCAGCGATACCGCAAAATGGCGATTCATAAATATCTACCTAAAAGAATGACAGAATTTTAGAATTTGCTCAAGCGATCTTCATGATATCATAATTACACCGTTTTAAACAGATTTTCTTTTTATTCCTTTCTTTTTCCTCAGATTTCTTTTTCTCATTCAAGAGAGAGAGGAAGTGATTTCATTCCAAGTAACTTCAAGCCTGACTCGACCATTTATTAGTGTTTTGCCTATAAATATACCCTGTGACAGGCTCCAACTATGAGATGTACAACAGATAAATTAACATGTATGTAATTATAAAATAGCTATTTGTTACCTTCGGCTTTCGCAGCTTCAGCTACAGCGTCCACCACCTGTGTAGCGGTGTTTCCCTGGTTCTTGTTTTCGTCTACCCATCCATGCTGGTTCCCACCTCCCTTATCACCGCCGGCCCATCCCATTATGTTACTGTTAGACCCTGATGACCATCCCATGTTGGAGGCTAAAAATAGCAACATTACATAAGCCTGTGCACGACATTTTCAACAATTATAAGTGGGCATGCTGAATAAACAGTGTGCTTCCTGGACAGCCATACGGTGCATCAAACATTATCCCATTGTAAGCAGCCGACTCGTTTTTGTAACTATCTTTGAAACGCTTTGTGAAGACTAAGACCAGACTATCGGGTGTACAATTTGGTCAGTGACCTGACGTTGTGCACATTTGAAATTGTTGAAAATGTCACGTATAGGCTCATATTATATGAGCCTATGCTTGACATTTCCAACAATCTCATCTGAACGTGATGAACTTTTACAACGCAGCCAAGAAAACAACACAATGCGATTACAACATTCTCTGACCGCAGGAAGAGAGGTATACCTAAAGGATTCTATCGAACTAAGGAGCTAAGAGATCGGGTTGGACTGTGCGAATGCACAAGCTGGCCAGAGGCTTTGCTTTGAGCTCGTGTAAAACTGTTGGAAATGCCAAACAAAAAATCGATATTGGTTTTGTTAATAATTAACCAGAAGATTGTCCATTCGTCTCTTATTGATTTCTTATCAATGAACTTGATCAGCCAAATAATCAATTTCCAATTGTCTCAGTTCTAGCAATAAGAAATCAGGATCGAAACTGAATGGATCGATAAGAAGACTTTTTGACGAACCAATTATTTCGATATTCCCGAATTCGCACCTGAATAGGTCTCTTTTTTTCACGAGATTGCCAGACGATTAAAACATCATATAGTCGGTTTTCTTTAGAAACCTTACGAGGTTTGTGAAGAAGATCAACGATATTTAACTTACCCATAGTTCATTCTTATACGTCGTAAAAAGCATTTTTGATCAGTAAATGGCAGACCGAGAGCAAGAGCCGATTGTTGTTAATTGTTTTTTAACGGGATATAACTAAGGGTAGGCGCAAACCCTTGTAAGCACTAATATAAACGTAGGCACTTAAAACGGTGTGCATTGAGCTCTTGATTGAATTAATGTTGATCATCAGGATGACACAATAATCATCAATAGATCTAACATAGTTCCGTACAAAGCACGGTACAATTTGATTCTAAGTGGTTGTGAACATTTAGTCATTTTGAACGGTTCACCATTAGGCTGGTTACCTGTTTCACTCTGTCCAGAGCTGGTTCCATCTCCCTCACAACATCCACCCACACCGTTATTCATGTCACCGTCTCGACCTGAAAGATAACGTCAATTGACGCCGCTGATTGTAGATCAAGAACTCGTAACTACGGCTTTATTCTAGCTGCAGTCACGAGATTTTGGACGCCTATCCATAATTTTGTCCAGAAACAAGCCAAGTTCATCAATAATTCTCTTTTGTTTCAAGTTATAACAATAAGCCTTATTTGCAAAGATATCTATCATTAATCCAGACAGAGCCCTTATAATGGAATAGTTGGTTGACAGGTAAAATACCAACCTCACCGTAAACAATTAGAGGACTAGTACTTTATGCTAGTTGTACATTTGTATTTTATGCTTCTTTATACACGTTTTTTCTTAAATCCGATTTGACTGCAATAAAAAGCAAAACTGGTGGACATAAAAACTGGTTTGAAGAAAGGCCTAGATGCGTTTGTGCTTGAGCCCGCTTACGGCTCTCTAACGCCAAAACACAGAGTCGTAAAGTTTATTTAAACATTCCCATGAAAATAGTAGGCCTATAAAATTCTATTAGTTCTACATCTCTGACACCCGACATATTCATTTTTCATCGAGTGAGAATAAATCTTCTTTCTTTGTGTTTAAAAACTTTGTTTTGTTTTGTTGCACCATTGATGAGATTTTACCCTTCCATCCATCTGTCTGCTCAGGCGAGAAACCAGCATAATCGTACTTTCCGGAAGTGGGCTGGGAACCGGCTGCCGGTTTATAAGATCCGGTCTCCTTGTCGAATCCTCCCTGATTATTGACCATATTACCACCTATTTAGAGAAAGAAATAAGAGCTAGGCGATATTTGCCATTAATATTTTACTTGTTTCAAAAAGAATTCGAAATTGAGCATGTGCTTGACATTTCCAACAAATTCATTTATGAGAGAGGCACAAAGATTGAGCAGTCTTACAGTAAAGAACATCATGATATTGACAACCTGAATGCTATTCGAATGATTTTGGAACGAAATAGATTGAGCAGAGACGGTGAGTAAAGAATGAAATAAAAGAGAGGTAATCCAACAAACAAGTTTAGAGATATTTATTACCTCCCTTTCATAATATTTGCATACAGATTCTATAAATAACTATTTATTTCTTCGGCAACCAATCAGACGTTTACAAAATTCAATTTCGTTGGCGAAATCGTTACAATTTTCAATGCGGGAGTTGATCTTCTCTTTTCTGGTGATTTTAAGCGTTTTGAAATGGTTTAAGTGAGTGTTAGGAATGAATGAATAGCGCGCTGAGTGAGCTTTTTAGAATGATTAGTCGGATTTAGAGTCAATTTCACGATTGTCATAGCTGTAAGAACCACACCAAACAATTGGAATATTTCCCGACAGCCTAATTAGATGTATAAGACCTTATCTATCTACTGGGTGCACAGCTATTTTTTGTTTGAATGGAGTTTTACGCCGCTTTCACTTTTTTCAGTTATATCGCGGCGGCTGGAGCACCTAACAATGGATTCCTGGTATTTCTCATACCAGTACTACCATTACATTCTTTCCTAGCTTCCAGCTGCTTTCTCACATAGGTCTACGATTATCGACCCATTGGTGAGAGTCAAGTAGTTGTACACAAAGCAAAGTCTCTGGTCAGTCTGTGCAGATGCATAGACTGACCGGAGACTTTCCTTTGTGCATATATATGTGAAATTGTTAGAAATGTCACGCACAGGATCAATTATTTTATCAAAAAAATTGTCATCAATCTTTTTTGATTTGCTAGAAACAGTTTTAGCAACATAACTGAGATTAAACTAATCTTAGTTAAGATATGACCAAGTTTTGTTATACGCTCGCATATGACATAACTTTTAGCATCTACGCAAGCCAAAGTTGCTCATTACGAAACTCGTAAAGACAAAATGAACTATATGCTTTTAGAGAATGAACCTCGAAACTTTAGGCCGAAACCAATTTTTATAATGCATAACGATTACAGTAAATTATTTTTATTTCTTTTAAAACATGTTATATATTTGGAACTATGGGTTCTGTTTTACGCGTGTCTTCAGCCGTGCGGGATGCAAACACGTTTGCAAAAGTTCAGAAATTGCACACTGCTTTGCACGTGAATACGCGTGCAAAGTGGGTTGACATTTATACAACGTTTTGCCAACGTTTTCATCTTAAAAGCAAGGCTGGCTGACCTCACCTTGAACCAACTCTTTTTAAAATATTTGTGTGCGTATTACCTCCAACATTGAGTACCCCTGATTTCATGGGATCCAAGTTGGCTAGTCCGTTGCCTACCCCGCTACCACCTCCGATCAAGTTACCAGCGGCTCCACCTGGTATATGAAAAATTTAACAAATGTGACCCGTCACGCAAAAAGGATCATCTGGGTTCTACGTAAAGAATCGACCCTAGTCAGATTGCGCAGACTGACTTGGGTCGAAACTTTTCGCAATGTGCTTATTTTCTGAATCTGGAACTATCAATCTACCTCCCAGTGAAAGAATTTATGAAATGCGACCTCTAATTGACCTATGCTGAACCCAATCTCTTTTTCAAATATTCATTTTACAGAGTTCCGAGATGGCCCTTTTTCGCGTGGTGGGTCACAAATGTTAAATCGCTATTATTTACAGGGAGAGAGACGGATTTCAGTCACTCTCTCTGAGGCTTTTTATAGATATGCCCCCCCCCCCCAATATTTGTCCGTAACAATCGTCATACATATTCGAAATATGACGTTTACCGAGTATCCGTCACAACGATATCAGGGCTCGAGGTATTAAAACTGTTCTCAATCTCAATTCAAAATTTTCTCAATTTCAAATTTGAGATTTAAGCCGTAATTCTATTTTAATACTCATATTAATGTATAAACATAAAATATAATATTAATAAGTTGTTATAAATAAAAACTTGTTAATATTATCTTTCATATTCATACATTTATTCAAATATAAAATTTGAGAAGATTCTCAGTTGAGCTTGAGAATAATTTATAACCTCGGGCCCAGATCGCGAACTATTCATTCGCGACCTGTAGGCCCTACGTTATAATTCCGTTGCGAATAAGCTGATATAACGTCGTCATGGTGAATCTGTGATACAGATAAGATATCATTTACAGGGAAGAAAAAATAATTGAGCCTGTGCGTGACATTTCCTACAATTTCATATGTGCGCAAAGTTGAGACTTAAATCAGTCTGTGCAGCCGCACAGTCTGATCGGAGTCTTAACGTTGCAATCAATAGATGGCTACTTACCTAAAATCGCTTTTCACAAACCAAAATTAACTTAAATGCACTGTGTGAGTGTCCGGGCTACTCAACGTCTTTCCATCACACACACATGAAATTGTTGGAAATGTCATGCACACGCTCAATTCATTCACATTCACATGTAGCCATCGAGCATTGGTTATCTTTGAGGATTACAGCGTAAAAAAAGCACCACCTTCGGATGCAACGCTCGACTGCAGGTGCCTGATGATGAAAATGAAAACAATCTATGTCGAAAAGGGGCATAACTCTTATAAAAACTCTTCCAGAGTTATCCCCCTTGGTAGTCTGGATAGTTCTTGTGATGGTGAACAGACTTTCCAAGATTTAGGAAGAAATCTGCATCCACAACAGAGATATGACCAAGGTAAAAGGTTGTAACACCAACGCCAACAACAACACCAACACGAACGACGTTCACAATACCTCGGGTTTTCTCCGCAACGGCCAAGCTATTAATTTTTAATAACAAAATTTCAGTTTTCTCACCAATTTGTGATCCACTCTGTCCACCAATAGCCCCTCCAATTTGTGAGCCAATGCTACCCAAACTAGAACTCCCATTCCCTTTGTTTCCGTAAAATTGACCTGCTTGACCACTACCGCCCATACTGAACGACTGCTGCCCACTTGCACTTTGGCCACCCATATTACTTCCAAAGGTCCCGCCGAATCCATCTAGTGATGCATTACTCCCGCCAAATCCTCCGGGAGTTAGACTGTTCGTGTTGCTACCGCTACTACTACCTCCGCTACTACCCCCTCCTAAAAGACTCGATAATCCGGACGAACCACCGCCCGTCAAACCACTTAGACCTGACCCCGATCCACTTGACGAACCACCAGTAAGTCCGCTTACTGCTGATCCAAGTCCGCCGGATCCGGATCCGGATCCACTTGACGAACTACCTGTTAATCCGCTTACAGCAGATCCAAGTCCTCCGGAACCGGTTCCTCCCGATGCCCCTCCAGTTACACTATTGAGTACAGATCCTGTATTTCCTGATCCCGAACCTCCTGTTAGTCCACTCATAGAAGAACCTGCGCCTGATCCAGTAGCAGATCCACCAGACATCACAGATCCTCCAGAACCCGACCCACTACTACCCATTGCATTTCCAAAATTACCAGATCCACTCCCAAAGGATCCCCCGAATGAATTAGATCCAGATCCGAAATCTCCACCGAAACCAGAACTAGAACTGCCAAAAGCATTCCCATTTCCAAAATTTGATCCTGCGGTACCTAAACTCGATCCTGAACTGGAACCGCCTGTTGATGAACCTCCCGATCCTCCAGCAGTCAAACTATTGACTGCTGAGCTTACACCTCCTGATCCAGACCCGCCCGATGATCCTCCGCCGGTGACGCTATTCACAACAGAACCAAGACCCCCGGATCCGGACCCGGATGATGATCCGCCTCCCGTCAGACTACCTAAAGCTGACCCTAATCCCCCTGAAGAACTGCCACTAGATCCGCTTGATCCGTCAGTGTAATGACCGTCCCACTTTGTTCCAGAGCCCGTGCTTGATCCAAAACCACCACCAGAACCAAAGTTTCCAGAATTCGACGATCCACCAAACTCTTGACCAGAGGTCATAAACCCTGATGGTGCTCCCATAGTATTGCCGGAACTTGATCCTGAGCCAAAGCCACTACTACTGCCACTTGAAGAACTCCCAGTCCCCATATCAAATCCGCCGCTGTTACTAGAGCCTCCACTGGATCCAAAACTAGTTCCGCTGTTTCCAGTTCCCATTCCAAATCCACCACTGTTACTACCACTCCCGCTGGTTCCCATTCCGAATCCACCACTGTTACTACCACTCCCGCTGGTCCCCATTCCGAATCCACCACTATTACCACCACTCCCGCTGGTCCCCATTCCGAATCCACCACTCGAACCACCGCTACTACCACCTCCCATTCCAAAGCCACTACCACTTGATCCAAACCCGCTGCTGTTTCCTGACCCACTACCACTCATTCCAAACGCGCTTGATCCACCACTTCCTGTGCCCATTCCAAATCCACCACCACCAGACCCAAAGCCGCTGCTATTTCCAGACCCACTACCGCTCATTCCAAACGTGGTTGAACCGCCACTGCCAGTTCCCATTCCAAATCCTCCACCACTTGACCCGAACCCACTGCTGTTTCCGGATCCACCACCGCTCATTCCGAAACCGCCACTACCCGAACTTAAACTGCTTGACCCACCACCACCAGTTCCCATTCCAAATCCACCACTACTTGACCCAAATCCACTGCTATTTCCTGATCCACCACCATTCATTCCAAAACTGCTCGACCCACTACTGCCAGTTCCCATTCCAAATCCACCACCACTTGATCCGAACCCACCACTACTACTGCCTGACCCAGTTGTCCCAGTCCCTCCCCCGGCGCTACCAAAACTTCCAGTTCCTGAACCAAAACTCCCTCCAGACGTGGAGCCCGAACTTCCACTACCCGATGAACCGAAGCCACTGCTCCCAAAGCTGTTTGACCCGCCGCTTGACCCAAAATTGTTATTCATGGCCGACGGATTAAAGCTTGACATGAGATTTTGGTTGAGTTGATTCGGATTGAAGGATGACGATCCAAGCCCTCCAGGGACGAAATTCTGGCGCTTTTTTCTTCCTGGAAAAACAAAACTATAAATGTAAACCATCTTTCGAAAAGGATCTATTTGGAAAATCAAAATTTGAAAAAAAAGCACCAGAAGTGAACCAGTCCTACGGTCTGGATGACAAAACGTTGCAAGTTGTTTGCAAATTATACCCGGCGTTGCAAGCAAGTGAACAAGTGCAAAATGGGGTATGATTTGCAAACACTTTACATCGCTTGCTCAACCTGAACGATGGGCAGATGTCGTAATTTGAAAATATTTATAAAGGAGGGTATAATTATCATTTTAAATTAAAAAAATCAATCAAGTACAAAACGTTCCATCCATATTCAACCTGTGCAGTCTGACTAGGGTCGACACTTTACGCGCCAAACAAAAAGGTCCCTTTTCGCTCAGCGGGTCAAAAATCTAAAAACAATAATTTGAAATACTGAGGATTGTTTCATTATCTGAGTTTTGACATGTTGTTTTTTGTTGTTGTTTTTTATTTTTATTTTATTTATTTATTTTTTGTTTTTGTTTTTGGTTTGTTTTTTCAAGGAATTTAAAAACAATATTTAGACTGTGAAACAACCGCCTGTGATTTAAACTGAAATCTGACCAGTCTCTGCTTTTAATCAAAGAATTAACAAATTACGGCTGCCAATCAAAAATCGCTTGACCAATCAAATCCTTCATTTATACCTGTCCAGCGTCAAAGACCACAAAACGGTGCAAACGGTCAATGCACGTGCAAAGCGGGGAATAATTGGCAAACTGTTTGAACCGTTTTGTGATCCTGAATATAATTGCAATCCAATAAAATAAAGAAATTTGATTGGTTTAAATCGCATCACGTGGGGAAATCCATTGCACTTTATTTCTGTATAAAATGCAATAGGTCTATCGGGAAACCCTCGACCTTTGATCTGCATGTCCTGTGTTTTAGGAACTCGAAAACCCCACGTTCCCCTTCCATATCGTAATATTGCTATTTAATATAATAGAATATTTTCGAAAGAATTTATGATTAAAAGCATGCAGTTTAGATTCTGAGTCGATGTTTACAGCGAGTCGACGAAGACCGCCAAGCAACCCTCTCGGCTAAGCCCGATCACGATAGTTTCGGTTTAAAATGCAGAATAACTTGTCAAAATTATGTTCAGATCATAGGTACCTCTACAAATGTCAAATTGTCTTTTGTTTGTGTACCATTTGTTTAACTTTATGCCGTTTAACTTCGATAGCGAGAAAAAATACATGATCTAAAAATAGATTGTGTAATACACGCAGAAACTAGACTCGAAACTTCAATGTTTAGCCGAGTATTTTAATAGTTTCTTAGACCAAGGGGATTGCAATTATAAGGGCAGAGTGTCTTTTTCACAGCGTTTATAGTGGTATAAAGTGCAATTGCCTTAGCACATGGCTTAAACATAACGCCCTACGGGCGTTATTTGCCATGTGCTAAGGCAATTGCACTTTATACCCCAATAAACGCAGTGAAAAAGACACTCATCCCTATAGTAGGGCTGGTTTAACGTTGGGCTCCGCCATTTTCGGTTATTTTGTTTCAGACGCTTCGTGATTTGGAATTCTCATTAGCGGTAGTTACGACATGTAGGTGTCCCGTCAGCGTTTTTCTGTTTGTTGAAAACAAAATAATGAAGGCTATAAATCTGATTTGGTCAGCCATGTCATCAACTGATCCACTAATTGAAAAGTTCATGTTCAAGTTAGGTTTTATCTGTCTAGTTTAAGGTCGACACTGACGTACACTTCAGGGTAGTGGACCCGTAATAGGTCCGTAAAATTTCAGAACCCATGAACTTTCACAATGTTAACCGAGGTTTCCTAATAAAATTCATTAGGAAACCTCGGTTAACACTGTTAAAGTAATTACTTCCAAAACATTGTGGCACTATTGCGGGTCCACTACCCTAGACATCCCCCGATCATCGAATTGCACGTCGGCCACCATTTGACTTAACAATCCCACCGGACCCCATGTGTACACCTGAGTTGAGAGGGGCAACGTGGAGTAAACGTTTTTGCTCGGAAAAAATTCCGTGATCTGACCGGGGTTCGATCCAGGGGCCCGTTCTACCAAACGTCTTATAATCAAATTAATCGTAAGTCGAAATATAAAATCATACCTGGTGTTTTTAATCATTGTAAGATTCTTCCTTGCAATATCTCATCTGAATTGCCTTTAGAAGACCATTCCTATGGAGTAGTGTATACATGGAAGAATTCCATATTTAGTTACCACTGTAGAAGCAACTTTGGTTTTTGACTTACGCAAAAACTGGTCGTAAGCTGTTTAGTAAAATAGGCCCGGGACCTTTCCGACACGAAATCCATCGCCCTAACTACTAGGCCACGGATCCCTCTAATTCAATGAATTTATTAAGAACATAATTACGAATTGGAGCCCGGGCGTATGAATCAACAAGTTCTTTAAATGGCGACTCAAACGTCGTTAAAGCAGCTTCGAAATTAGTCTGTGCCCGAACGGCTCAATTTTGATTCTATATCTTTCTGATTGGTAAGGTTTGTATTGTCGAATGGTGTTGGTGGTTTATAAAGCCTTCACAGGACTTGTGCTAATGTTTGAAATAGAGGAATCCTTGACTCCTTAACTTTGAAATTCTAAGGCTCAAAACTCATTTCAAAGGGGTCGAAATAACCGAATGAGCCAATCATAAGTGGAATTTTGCATGTTTAAGAGTCAGCCGACATTTTCTTGTAAAATTATAAGCAATTCACTAGTGAAATGTTCGATAGTATATAAATACATCACTGAGGGATTAAACCAAATTTTGACGCTTGGACATTTCTCTAAATAGGTAAATATGAACCACATGGGAAATTTTTTAAATGTCAAATAAATATATATTCAGATTAATGTCAAAACCCTGCCGTGCGTTCAGGATGAAAACGTTAGCGAAGCGCTTTCGAAATGATACCCCGCTTTGTACGTATGTGCACGTGCAAAGCGGGGTATCATCTAAAAACGTTCGCAAAACGCTTTTACATCCTGAACACAGGGCAGGTTTAAGGGTCAAACACGAGCCCAACCCTGCGTTCATGATGACAAAATGGTGCAAACAGTTTGCCAATTATTTCCCGCTTTGCACGTGCACTTGCGTGAAAAGCGGGGAATAATTGGAAAACTGTTTGCACCGTTTCGTCATCCTGAACGCAGAGCTCCTTCCTTCAGTTACCTCATTGTCATGATATGGGTCTAATTGTTTTTTTTCCAATTCATATATGATCCTGTGCGTGACATTTCCAACAATTTCAAAGTTGTGCAAAGTAAAGGATCTGACCAGCCTGTGCATCTGCACAGTCTGACCAGAGTCTTTAATTTGCGTTTTGTTTATTGATAAGGTATCAAATTGTCTTTAGACTGATAGGCAATCTTCTAATTACCATATGTGGCCGTCTAAGCTACCTAATGTTGTCCATTCACGTACATACCAAATTGTTGGAAATGTCACACACAGGCTAATATCTCTTTTTCTAAAACGACCGGTCTGATTTTCAAAAACATCCTGACGAAGATATTTTCACTTACCATCGATATGACCGATGAGCGCTAAACAAAGAATAAACAACCGTCCACGCATAATGAAGTGCCTTCTGACTATATTCTTTTATCAAATTGATTAACATTTTATCCAAAGACGTGTTCAACTTAACTATAATTCCTTGATAAACGAATATTTGACCTCGCAGAAGGTTGCATTCCCTTTCTTTAAATTTGAACAATTAAAAAAAAAACAATATTCAAGCTACCAATTTAACGTCATAAATATCTTCCAAAGGTTTGATATTTCAAATGCTAATATTTGTCAGCTTTCTTTTTTTAAAAAGGGTAGTAAAACTGTCTTGAAACTGGTTGGTACATGTAGATTTTTTGTCTGAGGTGTAAAGGGCCAACAAAATAGATATACTGGAAAAATATGCCTTTTCTTATCAATGTTGACTTTATCATAAACGTGACGTTCCTTTCCAATAAGATAAATGTTATTATTTTTTCTTCTGGATAAACCGTCGGGGAAGGACGTATATTGTCATCACTTTTTCCGTCTGCCCGTACGTTCATGAGTACGCACAGATTTTGTGAACGCAACTCATCCTACATTTGTGTAGGGATTTGTTGACCTTGTCTTCCGCATGTATTTGGGTGATCAAGGTCTGTCGCACCAAAGAAAAAAGAGTCTTAATTCACAATTTTCCTGTGACGACGTGATATTGACAAACTGGTCAAGTAAGCCTGTCCTGTGTTCTGGATGAAAAGGACCCCGAAACCGTTTGACAATTTTACCCCGCTTTCGACGTAGTACAGCCGTTTTTAAAGCACCCTAACGCAGGACTTACGGGTGTTCTTGTGAAATAAAACAATCCATATATATATATATATATATATATATATATATATATATATATATATATATATATATATATATATATATATATATATATATATATATATATATATATATATATATATAAATAAAACAAAAAACGACACTAGAAATCAATTTTAATAACGTGCCAACCGGTTTCG